>CM068960.1:700112-719735 GCA_035128595.1 Eptatretus atami | reverse complement strand
TGCCAGCATATGCGGAACTTGTGAGCCATACGTCAAGTACGTCGTAAAATTTTCAGCATGCTTGAAATTTTACGACGTACTACACGTACCACGGAATATGACAGCGTACTTCCTCGTATTTCACGCAGATGCTTCCTAACGTATACACAACTTACCCATACCGTATTCGACGTGTGTGCCAGCGTTTTACACACATTTTTCATAGGTCGGCATACGCTGGCTAAATCGTCAAGGTGTGACTGCGATGTTGACACTTCCAATTTTCAGGCGGTTATGATTTAAATCGGCGTGCGGCAGGTTTTTAACAGGCTACGCCACGAGTTCGTCGGCGATACGTGCAGCGCGCTATGCCTAAGTTAAACTATCGTTGGGCATAGGTTGTGAACGCCGACAACAGGCTAAGCATTCGTTGGTACAAGTTATCTATAACACAACGAAACGTTCTGTGCCCGTTACTAATATGTTATGCATACGACCAACACGTTATGAATATGACCAAAACTTTAAAAAAAAACTCAAAACTTCAGCGTACGCCAACGCTTTTACATACATTTTTATACGTTGCCATTGCTGGCTAAAACGTCAAGGTGTGACAGCGCCTTTATGTCTCTGTTCCCCAGTTTTGTCCTTCCCACTCCCGCCCCTCTTGCCTCAAACTATAGTACTGTGAAAACGATAGTGCTGTGAGCATTGAGGCAGAAGATTCTCCATCTCCCTACACCGGTGAGCACTTAAGGTAGTCAAATAATTGACTAAATACAGCACTGGAGTATCAGGAGGAACCCAAATAGAGAAAAATGGAGTCATCAGGAGGAACCTGGATGGGATTCGGGTTTCGGCTGCGACTCCTCTACCCTCAAACCCACCCAGGTACAGCCAAGTGAAATTTACAAAGACTATTTGCAAGATTCACCCCTCCATAGACAAAGAAAAAGAAAAAGAAAAAGAAAGAAAGAAAGAGATGGAGGACATAAACTAACCATACACCAACAGAAAGCAAGTGCACGCACGCACACACACATCAACAGAAAGCACCCAACCACACACCACCAGAAAGCATATCCCACACACCAGAAATAGCGTTCCACAGTAGGTCAACTTTTAGAGTTCAGTCACATCCCTTTGACCTTTATTTGGCAACTGAGGCCATTGATTGGGAGGTTGCACCAGGAATGGAGGACCTAGCGGCGGCTGCACTGACAACAATAATTTTGGTTGAACTGATCTAGTAAATGATGATTCACCGCTGTCCAGAATTGCATGCTGGGCAGTGTCAACCGGACTTCTGGCTGGAGAGGAAGTGGGCTCCCCTCCTGCATCCAAGAACGACACTATCAGCCGTGCTTCATTCAGTTCCTGTTCGACATGCCTCATGTCTGTCTTACCAGATGACCAGTCAAGGCCTCACGTTCTCTCAGAGACCGACACTTATATTTTGAGCCTGTAGGGAGGGCTTCATCCTGCACTTGTTGCACATGTCTATCAGCTCTATCATCCTCCTCCACTCAACGTCTTAATTCCTCCAGCACTATCTGTTTAGTTTTTCCCATTACAATAGCCGATTTGACGTCACTGAGCTAGGAGGTAATCGATGTATGGCTGTAGTCAGAACAATGGCTGCGTTGTGAGCTATGTGTACTACATCGTGAAGCAGTCTTTGGCCGGTGGCTTTCTGATGAACATCGTCTGTGGCAAGAACTTGGTCCACGCTCCTGACTTAGGGAAGGAGCACTCATGTTTGAAGGTACATAGTTAAGAACATCGTCTTTCAAATGTTGAGGGATACGTCTATTCCTTTCAGCTCGGGAAGACACTGGTAATTCATTGCCAATGCTGATGATGGCCGGGTGTGGTAAGTTGGTGGCTGATACCGAGACAGCAGGGATGGTGCTCGTGGCAGTGGAACCAGAAAAATGGGTTCATGACACTAGTGGTTAAAGGACTAACTGGAATAATGTCACTGTTATTGTCTGCTGTTTGAGTACTGCCAGCAATCAGGGTGTCAGCGATATTCTCGTCCACGATTTCCTTGTTTAGCTGTTCGGTAATCCGGCTCGAAGGACCATGAAAATGAAAAGTAGGTTCTGGAATCCTATGGTAAAGCGAACTAGTATGGAGGATAATCGAGAACAGTCGAGAACAAGTGCCGTGATCAAACTGTTTGGATAAGACGAGACATCGAGACTCCTTTTATGCACAATGGTTTAATAAAGCAAAGGCAAAGATGGCAAAACAGTCTCGCTAACATGAGCAAGGAGCAGGAAGTCCCCTCCCTTTCTGGTGGAAAAATTAAATTGTAAGAAAAAGAGGTAAGAATTACAGGCTTGCACTACACCAACATGGCATGAAAACATTTATGAGCACAGAAGTAAAACATATAGGCAAAGCAGTAAAGACTTTCTAACAGTCCTAATCCTACCTCTCCCCTTGATCTCATTCTTCCCCATGCCAAGTCTCCCTGCAAGTGTCTCTCTACTTTGTTGTTGAGGTGTTTCCCCCTTCCACTGTGTTCTACTTGTTACCTCCATCACCAAAGGTGGAAGGAGGTTATGATTTCACCCCTGTCTGTCTGTTTGTTTGTCTGTCTGTAGTTTGTTTGTGTGTTGAAAGTTGTCGATGGATCCGGATGAAATTTGGTGGACACGTTGGGTGTGTGACAAGGACAAACCGATTCGATTTTGGTAAAGATCCAAATCCGGATCTGGATACGAGAATTACTTCATTTTCAGTGATTCTTCACCATTGAGAGATAGGGCCAAAAACGATATCTCGCACGATATCTCAAAAATGTATTGGGCCCGATATGTCGTCGTGGATGAGGCATTGCAGGGCGGGTGTATGCGCTCTACCAAGTGCCCTTATGGTTTTATGTTCTGCTCGGTTCTGTGTTGCACAGTTCCAGCTCTTCCATGAGCTTCGACTTTGTATACACCAAGATTACATTTCCAACAATGGGCCACGTGAGTTATAATTAGTTCTTGTTAAATATGAACTTGGATAATATGATATTAGGTCAAGACTTTGTCAGTTCGGCATTTGGCTTGACCCAGCCTCTGCTTCCTTTAAAAGTTTACGTTCTCTTCCCCCTGCACTTATAGCCCATGGCTGTTTTGGAAGCCACCGATTCAAGCTCTCAGGAACTCACGTTGTACATGTGACAGTACATTTCATTCCTTCTGGATTCTTTGCGATTGTAATACAGCCATCTTCCTGTTATCATGACATTGGTTCCTTGATGTGAACCATTAATCCACTTTGGCAGAAATGTGAGGGTTTTGAGAGTTTTGTTTCGATCAAGTACTGTACAGTACTATAAATGTTCGCTCCATCTGGTCTGAGTTAGAAAATACAATAAAAATCAAACTGCTGCTAAGCTGAATTTTTTAGTATATCTAAATAGGGGCGATCTGTTTATAATGTACACATAAAAGGCAGGGCAGGGAGAGGGGATTCAGGGATACGCACGCAAGGCCATCTCCAGCTATCTGGGTCATGATCTTCCAGTTTCTTCTGCATTTCTCTTTCCGACTGCACCCCGAGCCATATCCCTATCGATGTAATTGTTGCTGGTAAAGAAAAACTCTTTTTCATGAAAATTTTTTTTTAACATGTGCTTACCGCACCGTTCATTGTACCTCAAAATGCAGCAGCTGAATCTGTCTCATTCCTTCAATATCGATGAGGAAGTACCTTCACTGTTTGATACATTTGGTTTCGAGCATTATTCTACTGTTGTGCTCATAAAGCGATCCGAGTGTGTTGCGAATTAGCGACGAGAAACACTGAACATAGATGTTATTCAATTGATTGTGATGCGAAAAGCCAACTGCGTGGCATTTTTTGGTGGAAGGCATTCCACTTGTGGCATTCAGATATTTTTAGCATGGGTAAAAGGTGGAAGCAACAGCATTACCATTTTCCAAATGCTATATTGAGTGCAAAGTCCCCCACTGTCTTCTCAATTGAAGCCATGCGTGGAGCTTGCCCACTTGCGCAACGTGATTGCTGCTTCTCCACTGATGAAAAAAAGTTTTGTTTTAAAACATGTGCGGACACTTCTTTTATCGCCAAGATGGAAAGTTTGCACCATTTTTGGTGTGGCAAAGAGAAAGCGTTTTTGAGAATGAACCATAATGCTCCGACTTTAATGTATCGTGCTGTTGTTCCCAAATGAGGAAGTGTTCTTTTTCTTTAAAAAGGAAAAAAGGAATATGGTTGTGGCAAAACTTTGTGATATGATCAGTTACGTTGGAAATCTTGGAAATTTTAGTTTGCCATTTCAACTCGGTCTCAAGATGGTACGTCCTGCTGATAATTTGGCTGAACCAAAAAGGTGGATTTGATGTTTTGTGTGACAAGAACAGAGTTGAACCACATACATCATACAATAAGACACCACATCCTGCATAAACCCCACCTCAGTCGAACGGTGTTGCGTGCAATGAAAGAGGATCCCAAAACAAAAAAAATGAAAGAAATACACAAAAACACAAAGCAAATAAAGATAAAGAAAATCAACAAATGGACACATGATACATGTTGTGGTGCAAGATACAAAATGTGAAGTTTACAAAGGAATGTACCGTGGACGCCTCGCTCGGGGAAACATTTGTGGTTAACAAGAGGGAAAACGTGTGCACAAGTCCAGGCATGACAAGCATTCAGAAAGCAGTCACCAATATGACATCTGAAGCAATGTTCCTCCCAAGCCAATGTAAAAACGCATTGTGAAACTGTACTACTCATTTTATAATTAAATAAACATTAATCATATCCATTATATTGACCGCTCTTGCAAGACTTTAACGTCAGAGAGCACAACGCTTACGGATGATTATAAGGTGGCAGGAATCAAAATAATGAGGTGGAACGAGCCAGGTTACAACGTCAAACAGATCACAGATATGAAGATGGGTTGACACCAGATAGCAGCGAGCCCTTATCTTAAGGCCTTCGGAGAAAGGTCTTAAAAAATAAATGGAAGCAACAAAAGGATGCAGAAATGAGAAAAATAAAAGAAGGAATGAGGTTGAACTGCAAGTACAAACACAGGGAGACTGTCAATGCAAGAAGTGAATCAACCAGACTCGGTGGTGGAGTGGTTCGCGAGTCCGCTCTGAGTCTGAGAGGATGGTGGTTCGAACCCCGGCCGAGTTATACCAAAGACGTCCACGAGCCTCGACTATATATACAAAAGAAAAGAAAAAGACCTCAGCCTGAAGAGGAATTGACAGTGATGACACAGAAAGTAAGAGTGAAGGAAGCGTGAGAGGCCGAAGTCTTCCTGTAAAGAGACAGATCTCTATACTGATCGGTGAAGTTGATCACCACTCTGAATGAATGTGCTTCCTTTGTCGGAAACAATGTGCCAGAAATGTGTGTAGTCTACCGCAAATCATAACATTTATTCAAATAAAATGCATGAGCCCACCCTTTAACAGCTGAGAAACAGCATGACACAGGAAGTATACAAAACACAAAGCAACCTTGACTGGCAACGAAGGCAAATATGCAACACTGGAAACAGAAAGGACCCAAAAATATAAGCAAAGGCACAAGAATAAACGAGAACATAAAGAACAGAGATAGAAAACATGTAACAGCTCATGCATATCATTAGCATAATGAGTGGATCAACAAATTACTCAGAAGGTTTCATTCAAATGAGAGAAACTTTGAGGAAAATAAACACATTTTTAAAGGGTTTGAGGTGAGATCTTCACAGGGCAGTACCGTGAATCACCACTCAAAAAGGGGGCAGTGTGAGAGTAGGAAAGAGGAGTAGGTGAAACATCGGGTGTGGGGGGAGGAGGAATAGGCAGATAACTGACCCAAGAAGAAGAAGCGTGCGCTGCGGGAAGCTGAACTGTGCCAGGCTTTGGCTGTTTGCGGTCTGTTCAACGCCCACCACAGTATAACCTCGCCGCTTCATCTCAAACAGGTAATCAGTCAGACGGTGAACTTTAACCTGAAAACGGAGATGAACATAGGGGGCATACTCTCTGATGCAACACCAAATTGTATCATACAGCCTATAACTTGAGAAAAAAACGTTTCACAAACAAAAGTACTTCAAAAAAGGAAAGCCCCATTACACCTGTTTGTAGGAAAGCTCAAGTTTTACCATCAACGGTATCTGAGTAACCTCAAAGCACTACCACAGGTGGTTGTTTATCAACAATGTGTGCCTATATGCTGGTAGATGGCACGAGGAGAAACTGAGGTAGTGATCAGTATGTGTTGACTTCTTGTCCACCCAAGGTCTTCTTTTTTTTTGTAAACCTTGTCGAGGCTCGTATGAGAGCGAACACACAACGCACAGCAAGGGGGACATGAGACAAGAGGGGCGGGAGTGGGAAGGACAAAACAGTGGGGAACAGAGACATTAGGAGATCTGTGGAAGGGAGAGGGATGGGGCGGGGAACATGGGGAATACAAGATGGACATTACAGGGACTTTCAGGAAGGAAAGCAGGGAATTGAAGGAGGTGGGCTGGGGTGGATTATCGTGGGTAGAAAAGATCGAGGATTTGGATGGGGGATAATAAGAGGTGGTGGTGAATAGCTGTTTTGAAGGGCTGGAGGGAAGAATGGGATTGAATAGAGTGAGGGAGTTTATTCCAAAGGTGGGGAAAAAGAAGAATGAAAGAACCAACATGACTTCTTCTTCTTGCTTGGCTGCCAGGTCGTTATCATTTTGTTGGGCCGTGACTATGCCGCTGATGCTGTGACCTCACACCATTACAACTGGTACTCATTTCACCGACCTCGGAAGGATGACAGGCTGAATCAACACCATCTGGTGTTAATTCAGCTGACAACGTGGCTCAAACTCAGGACCCGAAGATCCCAAGCCAGTCACCCAAACCACGAAGCCAACACCAGGCTTGACATGACTTCATGTTATATTAATATCTCCAGAAAAGCCGATGATATCATTTATTACTTACGAAATCTAAGAATTTCGTAAGTATATTGATGACTTCCGTCCTCTGTTTGTGTGTTTGTTTGTGTGTGTGTGTTGTAGGCACGATAACTCGAGAACGGAAGAAGCTACCAATGTCAAATTACACCAGGTGATTCAGGAGGGTGATGGTAGCGCTGATTAGATTTTGGTCAAAATCGGTCAAAGGTCAAGGTCACAGTGAGGTCAAACATTTGATTTTTGATGGTTTGGTACAGAATCATCGTAGAAACTTCTGGTTTGCGTCGCTACCTTCTCTAGAGACAGCTTTTATTAGACAAGGTCAGAGGTCAAGTTGACGATTTCGTAAGTACCAGTCTATGACTGCTTGTTTATTCCTTCAAATTTTCTTGTTGCATTTCTACTTCTTCCCAAGGTTTTCCTTCCACTTCTGTGATTGAGAATTTGCACCTGGATCCAGGTTGTTCACCCCATGTCCTCCCCTTGCCCTTATTATTCCCCACATCCCTTATACCTCCAAGTCTCTCTATTTTTGTCCCTCAACCCTGCTGTTGGTGTGCCCCCTCTCCCTCTCTACAGTACTGTTCCTTTCGTTCCATTACATCCTGATCAGTTCAGTGTTCTAGCTCCTCTATGAACCTCCACTTTGAAATTAATTTGGATGAAAGTTTGTTGTTGTTTTTTGTACACAAGGACTACATTTGTCTTGAAGAGAGTAAGTCTGTGCAAAAATGACATGTTCATTTTGTTCTTTAACGGCCACAATTATTCATACATTCTCGTGACCTCAGTCGGGAAAGATTTTTGGCCTGTCTTTAACGAACCGGCTTGCCTGGTCTGATGTTCAACTGAGCAAGTTGAACCTGGAATTTGGCCAAAATTTGAGGACTATGCCCCGATTTGAGGATGACGTCCAGACAGTACCCATCGGGAAAGTCTGCGATTAAAAGACAAGTTCTCAAACCGGCTTTAAAACGGGCAGTAGCGGAATGGGGATTAGAGTTGAGGGATGGAGTGAAAAGTCAAGGTATATATGGTTTCGCTGGTGGGAATTACAATCAGGAAACATGTGCCAGTCCAAGTATATATAACATTATCAACAGGCAGCTCTGCTCTCACACCTCCTCCACACAGGCACCGAGTGCTAATTATGCTGGCTCCAGATTGTGAACAGATGATGTACTTGTTCATAATCTGTGATTCTATTTGCAAGTCATCGCTTGCCATACACAACTTTTGATGCCTGGTTGAGTTTGGCTGTTTGTTCTTGAAAGCCCCACAAAGGTCAAGCTGTCCTCCTTCGCTCAACTTATCCAAGATTACACTGGGCAGTCAGAGAAGAGCACAACGCAGCAAACGGTAAACTGCAGTCAATGAAGAGTCACATAAATAAAGTTACCTCCTTGATGTGGATCCACTGTTCTGCGGTTACACTCAATGATTGAAAATGTTTATCGGCCAAATGCTGCAAGTTCCCAATCACGAATGAAGAGACGCCAAATATCTCACATGTTCGGCAGAGACCTGCACATATAAAACAGCAAAAGGAAGTTTATGGTTATATCTTTTGGACAATTTTTTTTTGTTTTGCACAATGTCGAGGCTCGTATGAGAGCTAACACAGAACGTACAAGAAGGGGGCATGAGACAAGAGGGGTGGGAGAGAGAAGGACAAAACAGCGGGTAACAGAGCCATTAGATCTGTGGAAGGGAGAGGGATAGGGCGGGGAACACGGTGTCTACAAGAGGGACACTACAGGGACTTTCAGGAAGGAAAGCAGGAAATTTGAAGGCGGTGCGTTTGGGGTGGATTAACAGGGGTAGAAAAGATCATGGTTTTGGATAGGGGAAGATAAGAGGTGGTGGTGAACAGCTGTTTCGAAGACTTGGAGAGAAGAGTGGGATTAAAGAGAGTGTGGGAGGTTGTTCCAAAGGCGGGGAAAAAAGAGGACTGAAAGAGTGAAGGTGAGCAGTGATTCTTGATTTTGGTAGCATTACCAGAAGGGGGTTGCTGGCAGACCTTGAGCACCCTGCGGAAACATGGGTGGGACATATCGCAGACAGAGCAGGGGGGGGGGGCGGTGAGACCGGAGAGGAGATGGTAGAAGACACAAAGAAATTTGGATGAAAGGGCAGGGTGCCAGATCATATCGAGCAGGGCAGGGTGCCAGATGATATCGATACCTGCGGTGAGCGTGAGAGTGGGAGACCCAAAGACTCAGTCTCATCACGGGAGACACCAATGATTTTACTAAAGCAACGCCCACAATAAACGTTATGGCTGTAGTGGTTCCTATAGTCTGAACGACAGTTCCCGTATGTGGGTATAGACTGACTACTTCAATATGTCAGCCGGGAGGATCCCCTGCTCAATGAGCATGTCTCTTGTGGCCATAGCCCCCATGACGTCGAGAACTACAAGGCTGACGTCGCAGCCCGTGAAATCAAGTTGTAGGGCATGCCCCTTGAAGATCATTTTGCCAAGGTAGGCGTACCCAATAGCCAGGCCGTTAACAACTGCAAGATGGTTGGCTACATTAGCCAGCATTTTACTGTCGGTGATTCGAGTCATGTTCCCGTGGTGCAATAATGTCAGCAACAATCAATGCAAATAAGGGGGGTCTGGTTTGTTCAATTGTTTATCACTGCTTAGTACCTTTGGTTCGTTCCAACCCTCCTTGCAGTAAAAGCGTGCAGTGTAGTTTACTCGAACCGCAATGCCCAAGCCACCAACCAAGATATAAGGTGTCCAGATTCCAACTGCGGCAGCGGTTCCGCCTGCTGCTGTAGCTCCTTCAGAGGCGCTGGAACTGTGGGAACCACAACCACTGCACCGGTCGCTGGAACCACTTCTGGAACAGCTACCGCAAACGCCATGCTTGCCTTTATCTCCCGAAGATGGGTGAGGAGTTGCTCCTTGTTTGCCTTGCGCACTGCAGCTCCTTTCTGCCCAGCTGTCGCCCTTTTAGGATCTTTTGAGGTTGGGGCAGCTGTGGGAGCCGCTGTCACTGTTGTCAGAACCTGTTCTGCAGTCGGTGCTGGCGCTGCTGGGACAGCTACTGCTGCCGCCGGTTGCTCCATCTCCATATTCTGTAATGTGCTCTGCAATATGCAGTAGTTCCAGCGTACTGTACTCTGTATTAACATCTGTCTCTCATTTAAATTAACAGTGCTTCAGGGTTGTTAAGGAAATGGTGAGCGGGGCAAGGTACATGCCGTAGAAGTGGTATTGCCCGCAGGTGGCAATGCTAAGGACATGTTCCACAACGGGGTCTTCTTCCAGGTCTGCATCTAGGTTTGGTTGGGTTTCGGGTGGGATGGGTAACAGCATACCAGCTGCCGTTGCATATACCTGGAGCACCGTAGTCCCGAGGGACTTTGTTAATGCAGCCCCAGGCCGAGCCTCATCACGAGCATATAGCTTGTTGATCTCTTACTCAGGCATCCCTTCAATCTGTTCAACAGACAGGGAGTGCCCCACATACTTATCGGCGTGCACCCCCACCAGAGGCTACAGCAGCCAACCTGGCATGTTTCTCCTCTGCGCTTGCAGCGGTAGTTGTTCCAGCTGCACCACTCGTGGTAGTGTCATGTACTGCACCGCTCATCGTAGATGTAGCAGTCCCCACCAAATTCGGTACTGAACTTGGTGCTGTCGGAGATTGCGCGGCGTCGTTGGCCAGTATGTGGTCAATGAATTTATCACAGTCGATCTTTTGCCATAATATGTACGGTAGAACCTGGTGCCTGTCAAACATACTCATATACTCCCCACACCAACACACCCGAAATGATGAACTGAAGGCCTATGTTGAAATAAGAACACAACATGTTTACCGCTAAGAGCAATGCTACAGAACAATATAAGCAGTGGACTGATCAGTCTTCAGCAGGAGCTTCTTTTCTGCTAGTAGTTGGCACACCCTGGCTCGCTCTTCTTGAGTTGGAATTATGTCATTCTCGTGGAGGCATTCTTTGAACAAGTCACGGTCTTTGCAGTGGAACAATGCAACCCATCGTGTATGATACCGGAGCTCCTTGAGGACTGAGTTGCACTCGTGTGAGAACCCATCCAAACTGCCCAGAGTGGCGGCCCGAGAATGCCAACATCGTGTTGCGGTTCTGTGAAGCCAGCACTCCCCCTAAGCAATGGCACCCAAAATATTGTGGTCCCGAGACAGTTATTTCATTAGTATTGGTTCAGTTAGCCCTTCCATAATGTCTAGTGGGTATATGGGACAAGATGCGTTGTGAAGAGCATTTAGTTCTTTCATATATGATATTTTACTTTATTTCACACACGACCTCTCCTTCACGCATGCATGCACGTCACAGACGGCACAGTGCTGCTTGTAGAGGACCTCATTAGCATATGCGCAACATTTCTCCGTTCAAACTGCGCGCCATTCACCAACGGACATTTCACCTCAGACCCTCACCACGATGCTCCAACCTTCGTACAAATCCCCATAACACCTACGAAAAATCCCCACTGTAACCTACGCTCGACCTCCTCATCACAACCGCTTCAATTGCTCCCGATGCTTCAACGTCCTTACAACGAACACCATCATGCTTCCCCGACCTCACTACAACTGCTACGAAGCTCCGCAACCACAGTCAGTTCCCCGGACACTCACCAGAGTCCTTTGGGATGCCGGGAATGGAGGATATTACGAGTCGGAACATATTGGCGTGTACCTCGAAGCGGAAATATGCGCTGGGGTCCGTTCAATGTCATATGGGCAGTCCTGGTGATCTGCTAAATAACGACCCTCGATTGGAGCCAAGTGAACGTTCATGGCCAGAGAGCACTCCCAAAAACCTGCACCCCAAGTAAATCCTGGAGCTCTGTTGCGTGGCAAAGTTTGGAAGCAAATGAGGCCATTTTCGGCTTTTAAGTCTGGTGGGGCAGGGCTACTGCTCAGGGTGGCATCTGTGCACCAATAGGGGTGCTCGGATGTGCCTTCAGGGTATTTTGATCTGGTTTTTGGCTCCTTCGCCCAGGCTCTATAAAATAGCAGCAGAGATCGCCGAGTCAGTCACTGAGCCCGAGCAGAGCGAGCAGTCACTGAATCACTGCCGAAGAGATGCCGGGTCATCACTGGGTCATCGGCGCTCGGCTTCCACTGCGTTCCACAGCTAATCTTCATTACCATTGACATTGACAGACTTTCTCACATGTCACGTTAAGCTATCATCTCATATGTTCTGTTTCTCCCATCTGCTGTCTAATCTGCTGTCAACGCAGATTACAAAAAGAGCAATTACAGACACGCACTCCTTCACTCTTCCTCTTCTGCATCACACCTGCACCTCATTTGCACCGCCCACTCACACACCATAGACATCCCCAGTTTTCTTCCATCCTACCCCTCCGAAGCGACTGGGAAGCATAGGTCCGTCTTCCACACCAGGTATTGAAAGAAGCCATGAACCCCTCAACTGCCTCTCATCTTTCTTGCTGTCTAATTTCCTCGGGCGTGTGTGTCTGATGGTGCCTGTATTGTTTACCTAAATTGAGGATGTGTAAGTTCTTTATATCGGTTTAGCTCTGCAATGTTTCTTCTCTGTTGTAAATAATTGCATTTGTTTTTCCACACCCCATAAAGTCGTTTCATCGAGGTTACACACCTGTAACCTCCATCCGCAATCACTGATTTGAAGACAGCTGGAAATTGTTCAACAGAGGCATGATCTGCAGCAGCAGCTTCCCCAGTCAACTTGAGATTGTGGAATGCATGGCGACTGTTGAAGCACTCAAACCACCCATGACGAGCAGCAAAAGGCACTGGATCATTGGAATCTGGTTAGATCACCATACAAACTTCTTGCCTTCTCTTGAATTTCGATTCCTGACAAGGGCATGTCCTGTTGGGTCTGATGCTCTATCCAAGTGGTTAGCATCTTCTCCATTTTCTCAATAGCATCAGGCCGAGATCTTGCAATTTTGACAACACTGAGATTCATTGTTATCTGAGCACTCTTACGGATTTTATCATGATTGTCATGAATGGTTCTCACTGCAGAATCACGAAATCCCATCTCTCTTTGAATATCAATGCTAGGCTCATCTCTATCAAACCAATCTAAAACATTTAATTTCACCTCCAATGAATGAGACTTTCTTGACTTCTTCACGTGATCATCACCTCCAATGCAACTTGTTACATGCTTTGCAGCCATAGTTTTGGCCGCTGTGAGTGAAAGACTTGCTCAGGATGATGGAGCATGAAAGACTCGCTCAGGATGATGGAGCATGAAAGACTTGCTCAGGATGATGGAGCACGAACGACTCGCTCAGAATGATGGAGCACGAACGACTCGCTCAGAATGATGGAGCACGAATGACTCGCTCAGAATGACGAAGCATGAACGATTCGCTCAGAATGACGGAGCACGAATGAGTCTCTCAGAATGACGGAGCACGAATGAGTCCCTCAGAATGACGGAGCACGAACGAGTCCCTCAGAATGACGGAGCACAAACGAGTCCCTCAGAATGAGGGAGCACAAACGAGTCCCACAGAATGTCGGAGCAAGAATGACTCGCTCAGAATGACGAAGCATGAACGACTCGCTCAGAATGACGAAGCATGAAGGACTCGCACAGGATGAGAGATCACGAACAACTCGCTCAGAATGACGAAGCACGAACGACTCGCTCAGAATGACGAAGCGTGAAGGACTCGCACAGGATGAGAGATCACGAACAACTCGCTCAGAATGACGAAGCATGAACGACTCGCTCAAAATGAAGGAGCACGAACGAGTCTCTCAGAATGACGGAGCACGAACGACTCGCTCAGAATGACGAAGCACGAAAGACTCACTCAGAATGACAAAGCGTGAAGGACTCACACAGGATGATAGGTCACGAACAACTCGCTCAGAATGACGAAGTGTGAAGGACTCGCAAAGGATGATAGATCACGAACAACTCGCTCAGAATGACGAAGCACGAACGACTCGCTCAGAATGACGGAGCGCGAACGACTCGCTCGGAATGACGGAGCACGAACGACTCGCTCAGAATGACGGAGCGAGAACGACTCACTCAGAATGACGGAGCGCAAACGACTCGCTCAGAATGACAGAGCACAAACGACTCCCTCAGAATGATGGAGCGCAAACGACTCGCTCAGAATGACGGAGCACAAACGACTCCCTCAGAATGACGGAGCGAGAACGACTCGCTCAGAATGACGGAGCGCAAATGACTCGCTCAGAATGACGGAGCACAAACCACTCCCTCAGAATGACGGAGCGCAAACGACTCGCTCAGAATGAAGGAGCGCAAACGACTCGCTCAGAATGACGGAGCGCAAACGACTCGCTCAGAATGACGGAGCGCAAACGACTCGCTCAGAATGACGGAGCGCAAACGACTCGGTCAGAATGAGGGAGCACGAACTACTCAGTCAGAATGAGGGAGCACAAACTACTCGGTCAGAATGAGGGAGCACAAACTACTCGGTCAGAATGAGGGAGCACAAACTACTCGGTCAGAATGAGGGAGCACGAATGACTCGCTCAGAATGACAACGTGGCAAAAGCGTCTGCTGTGAGTGATCAGTTCGCTTTGAATGACGTAGCACGGTGGTGGTGGTTGTTGTTGAATTAAATCTGCACTGTAGCAAAAACGCGTTATCAGAACACACGTGAAGACGAGGGTAACCTGTACCAGCTTTATAAATAAATAAATAAATGTATCGTATGTTTTTCGTGGGCCCCTGGAGTTTGGGCTCTGGCCAAATGTCCCGTTGGTCCGTCCCTAAATCCTGTCCTGCAGCCGGCACACTCGGGAGGCATTTCTAGAAGACAGTGGAAATACCGTTTTTACCACAAAAGGTCTGGCCATATATGAGGGCAGAGTGCGGGTCACGTGGAAGCTGCATACTACGGCAAACGTCAGGCGGCATAGATAGCCTGCACAAAGTGGCCATTTTCTATGTTGAGCTCGGCATCCATGATTACATATAGGTATAAGTCCATTGGACCCTCGGCCTCTTTGTGATGTGGATGGTAATTCCCTCAGAGGCGTTCTCCAGCCTTCGGTGGCAAAGCTAAGGGCATGTTCCACAAATGTTCCACACCATCGGTTGAACGCAGGTCCAGCCACAGTGCGTACTTGGTGGTCAGATACTCCCCAAGGGTTACATCTGCAATGTTAAAGCATTTTCTCACCATTACAGCCTGTGGATGGTGTTTCTTCCCCACAATCACTGCAAAGTAATTTTTGCCCTCATCCTACTGCTGGTAGGTGCGCATCTCTTGGGTGTGCAGTTGGTTGGCGACTCCCTCAATGGTCACCTCCACCTTGGTGATTTTGGAGTTGTAGAAGTCCTCAGTGTCTCTGGCATTGCCTTTATTTTCTTTGGTATCTTCAAAAGGCATCAGGATACCTTGCATGCTGTAGGTGGGGGTGTTCAGTTCTAAGGTTCCAAGGGTGTCTTTTTTGTCCACAGCCAGACTGCAGTGGCAAATGACTCTGTCATAGTAGATTACAAGGCGGTTGGTGTACTGACTGCAAATTAACTGCGCCAGCTCTGGATGTGTTATCATATCGTCCTCAAGCGAGATGTTCTCGATTTTGTAGTTGGCTTCCGGTTTGTTTTTAACCACGAGAACGCGTGAATAGTCATTACAAGTGAGCTCGTACTCAAGTCTGTCTCATGGTGGTATGGCATGTTGGTCTGAAGCAGTTCAAAGTCCAGCGGGATGTAGAAATGCTTTCCATAGGCAGCTGCGATGGCTGCGTCCAGCTTCTTTTCAGACTTGTTACTAGTTGCCATTCTATGCCTGTTTACATTTCGGCCATTGTTGGTGAAAATGCCCTGGTAGGCTGCATTTTTGCACCCGCAGGATGTTTTCCAGAGGTCGCAGTAGCATTGGAAAACATCAGAGTCATCTATACTAATCACCTCATTGCCACCAATTTTGATGTTGGTCTTTTTCACGACCATGCGGCCCAGGTTCTGGACCACAGTGCAGTTGTCTCTATCGCTCGTCACCGGCAGGTGATTCTGAAGGCTAGACATACTGATCCTGGGACAATCATACCGTACTCACCAAGATTCGGAAATCGTACCAGCAGTGTCTGATTTTTATCAATTGTCGAGGGTTGTTGGTGATAACCACACTTTGCCGAATGCCCTGAACCCCCAAGGGGGCTCGTAGCTGGCACTAAAGGTTATGCTTGTGTTGACAATGTGAAGAAGCCATAGCATTGTCGTTCCCAACAACTGCTGTTGCTCTAGTCATTCCTACCAACTGTCAACAACAAGTCAATAGCAAGAGCTATCGGGATGACAAAGTTCTCACAATTAAACCCTCTGCGGAATTTGTTCAATACCTTTGTTGCAACCTTGTTGCATCGAATGACAATGGCAGAAGTGATTGAGCTCGATCCACTTGATGCCGGCAAAGTTGATAATAAATACCATGCTGACAATTACGTTGATGAAAAGTTAGACCTTCTCGGTGTTGACAGTCTGTTCCCACCATTGCATGACCTGCCGTCGATCAAGGATATTGAAGCCAACCTCCAGACGCTCAATGACGAGTTGTGACAAGCATTGGAGCCACATAAAGAGCTCTTGGTGAATGCCTTCCACACGGAAGTTCATCATGCCTATGAGACGTTGAGCGTGCCCGAGCTCGAGGCCAGATTTATCAACTATAAACACTTTGATTTCAGTGAGGAAGACAACATGCTCGACTGGAAGGTTGGTGACAAAAAGATGATGAGGATCAGCTCCTTAAAAGGAATTTCTGGTGCTCAACCATTTGGCCAGGGCATTCGGGATGGGAGATACCAATGCCATCCGAACCTGCCTTGGCATACCAGAGTATGTTCCAAAAGTTTAAGATTGTCCATGGACTTCTACAACTGGTGAATCAGCATGACAATGGACAGCAAACCTCAGCAACAGACCGTGCTTGAATTCCTTGCGATGTCAGGTGAAAATTGTGTGAATATTCATTGAGAAGTTGCTGCAGTTTATGGAGAGGGGACAATGTATTTTTGTAAGCAATGTTCAGATAGGTTTGCCACATCAAACTAGAAAGAGCAATCTGAGATCACAGACCCTTGTCAGGACTTGTTTTATGTGTATTTTGTTTTTTTTGAATGTGGTTTGTGTTTCGTCAGACCATCACTAGGACATACTGTACTTTATATACATACACCAATTATAACTGTACATACTTTATAGATGCACTCGGTTGAAAAAAAGATAACGTGTAATGCTGACTACCACCAGGTGGCATTTGTGTCATATGTTAGCTCATTATATGCAGGCAGACAGGCAGAGAGAATAGACCAAAGTGCAACACCTTGTCCTTTGGCAAGGGTAAAACTGTGAGATGGATCCCACCGATAAGCGATTGTAGTTGGTGCAACCAGGGTGTTGAGAGAGATGTGAACGCAGCAAAAGTGGATGCGTTAATCTGAAAAAACGGCCACGTGGTAACCGGTGAATCGGCTAGTATGTCAAATTGTGTGAAGGTAACCAGAGAAACGAAAACTAAATAAGGATAGAGAAAAATGTCCTCCAGATGGGTTCCAAAGAAATGAACCACCAAAATTAATATACAGCTGAAGGACATATGCTGCTCCTTGCTGGGTTTGGACCAAAGGATGAGCAATGTTTTTGTCTTTGTGGGATAGTGACAGCAAGGGTGATCAAACATTAGCAAGGGCACTAAACAAAATGGCCAATCACAGGAATGAAAAAAAAACAAGAGTCCCTGGCAATGAAAAAAAACAATAAACTTCAGCGAAGGATCTCATGCGATCATGAAGGGATAAATAAATTGGGGGAATAAGGGGTGGGTGTTGGTCAGGAAGGGCTGTCCATTTGCTTATGCAATTTTATTGTATACTGAGCTCTTCCACTCCCCAACCCACAAACAGATAGGTCTATTGGAGCCAATGGGAATAGGTGGTTCACATTAAGTAAAGATAATTGCATCAGGAAATGGTAAGGAAAGTCACAGAAACTGGCAGTCATAGTGAGGTAAGCATTGTTAATCTAGAATGTTAACTTCTTTGGGTCTCCTCAAATTCAGTCCCAAATTCAATAAATGTGCTTGTACTGAAGCAGACATGTGCAACCTTCTTGTGTTTATAAAAGCTTAAGATACTGAATTTATCAGCTCAAAGATAGATGTAAGAAAAACCTTTGGTGTTAGGAGACAAAATGCTGACGAGAAAGGAATGAACATGCAAAAGATGCAAGTGGATATGGAATGGGAATGTGGCAGCACCTCCGAGATTGGTGGGTCTGTCAATCAGTGATGCTACAACCACAAGACCGTCGGTTGAAGCAGTCGGGCCTGAATGGTGAGGTTTCTCTTGGCTGCCTAAAGAGGCTGGCAAGTTGAGATCAGGAATCATGTTTTTCCCGGGTACAACCTTCTTCTGCACATCCTTCTTGAGGTCTTCCACCTCTCCATCTGGTCGTGGAAAATGTAAGACAGTGCACGACCGAGATAAACTTTGATTCATTGGAATCACGAGATGAATTGGAGTCACAAGTGTTGACCTGAAGCTCAAATGTTTTTATTTTTATACCTCCTGCCCTTTGTATGAATGCAATGTACTGGATTTGCTTTGGGAGTGTGTACAGTATGTGCACAGAGTAAGTAGTACATCACCTTGGTAAGTCTCAAGTGTTAATGGGAGAGTGTAATAAGATACCTGGGTGTAGTGTCCCAAAGCACCTGGACATCGCTGTGTATCAGGCGTGACCTCGAGGCCAATGAGATCTGTTCTTGTGTTGTACAATGGCAGCATCGCATGGAGGCTGCCCTCTCTGTGCGGTGTGAAGCGGCCTGGTTCAATCCATTCATCATCATTGAGGCCCGTAAGGCGAGGTAAAGTGTGGAAGATCGTCTGGAAATGTTAGAAAAATAAGTATTCTTTGATTCTATCTCTTGTGTCTCACAACCCAAAGGAGGGCCATTATGATCAAGATTAAAATAAACCAATGTCACCCGTAGGGTGATCCGTATCTTGCCAAAAGGTGACCACGTGTGACTTCTTTAGGTTCACACTGAGGTGAACAGAGCTGCTATCCACCAGGAGCGACTCCTTGAGGAATATCTGCTACGAGAGATTCCGATGAGAATCGTTCTACAGAGTAACCATGAAAAATATGCTTTTGCCTCATAACGTCACCAAATCACGTCATAATGTCTCAAGCTTGATATATCTAGAAAGCACTCATCGAGGTGTTCAATTTGAGGTACTACACGATATGGTTCCTAAAACTTGAAAATTTGACCTTGGGTCAAATATGTTTGACCTAAGGCGTTAACCATGAAGGTCAAGGCCAATCGCCACCAAAAATTAATCAGCTGAATGCCAGACCATGAACTATATTCCATGAAGTTTGAAGACGATCCGATCAAAATTACTCAAAAAATAAGGGTTTCGTCGACTCCCTGATTTGCGACAAAGTGACCTTGACCTTTGACCTTGACCTTCAAAATTTATGCGCTGAAAGGGACCTCTATAGGCCTCTGATATGCGAAGTTA
Source organism: Eptatretus atami (assembly GCA_035128595.1). Classification (NCBI taxonomy): domain Eukaryota; kingdom Metazoa; phylum Chordata; class Myxini; order Myxiniformes; family Myxinidae; genus Eptatretus; species Eptatretus atami. Next base: position 700,268 of record CM068960.1, on the reverse strand, counting down.
CAAAAATTTCCAATGATAATGTGCTCTGCAGAGTGATTTATACGTGATTACAGATAAAAAAACAAACAAACAACAACAAAAAAAAGCACATGAAGGTCAAGGCCAATCGCCGCCAAAAATTAATCAGCTGAGCGCCAGACCATGAACTATATTCCC
>CM068960.1:688480-700087 GCA_035128595.1 Eptatretus atami | reverse complement strand
TTTTTTTTGTTGTTGTCTGTAATCACGAAAAAAAAATTCTGCAGACCACAGTTTTCATTGGAAATTTTTTAACTTCGCATATCAGAGGCCTATGGAGGTCCCTTTCAGGCCATAAAATTTGAAGGTCAAGGTCAAAGGTCAAGGGCACTGTCGCAAATCAGGGGAATCGACAACCCTTATTTTATTGAGTAATTTTGATCGGATCGTCTTCAAACTTCATGGGATATAGTTCATGTCTGGCGCTCAGCTGATTAATTTTTGGCGGCGATTGGCCTTGACCTTCATGTGCTTTTTTTTGTGTTGTTGTTTGTTTTTTTATCTGTAATCACGTATAAATCACTCTGCAGAGCAAGTTATCATTGGAAATTTTGTAACTTCGCAATCAGAGGCCTATAGAGGTCCCTTTCAGCGCATAAAATTTTAAGTCAAGGTCAAAGGTCAAGGTCACTTTGTCCAAATCAGGGAGTCGACGAAACCCTTATTTTTTGAGTAATTTTGATCGGATCGTCTTCAAACTTCATGGAATATAGTTCATGGTCTGGCATTCAGCTGATTAATTTTTGGTGGCGATTGCCTTGACCTTCATGGTTAACGCCTTAGGTCAAACATATTTGACCCAAGGTCAAATTTTCAAGTTTTAGGAACCATATCGTGTAGTACCTCAAATTGAACACCTCGATGAGTGCTTTCTAGATATATCAAGCTTGAGACATTATGACGTGATTTGGTGACGTTATGAGGCAAAAGCATATTTTTCATGGTTACTCTGTAGAAACGATCATCGGAATCTCTCGTAGGCAGATATTCCTCAAGGAGTCGCTCCTGGTGGATAGCAGCTCTGTTCACCTCAGTGTGACCTTAAAGAGTCACACGTGTCACCTTTTGGCAAGATACGGATCACCCTAGGGTGACATTGGTTTATTTAATCTTGATCATAATGGCCCTCCTTTGGTTGTGAGACACAAGAGTAGAATCAAAGAATACTTATTTTTCTAACATTCCAGACGATCTTCCCACTTTACCTCGCCTTACGGGCCTCAATGATGATGAATGGATTGAACCAGGCCGCTTCACACCGCACAGAGAGGGCAGCCTCCATGCGATGCTGCCATTGTACAACACAAGAACAGATCTCATTGGCCTCGAGGTCACGCCTGATACACAGCGATGTCCAGGTGCTTTGGGACACTACACCCAGGTATATTTTACACTCTCCTAACACTTGAGACTTACCAAGGTGATGACTACTTACTCTGTGCACATACTGTCACTCCCAAAGCAAATCCATACATTGTCTCATCAAAGGGCAGGAGGTAAAATAAACATTTGAGCTTCAGGTCAACACTTGTGACTCCAATTCATCTCGTGATTCCAATGAAATGTTATTCTCGGTCGTGCACTGTCTTACATTTTCACGACCAGATGGAGAGGTGGAAGACCTCAAGAAGGATGTGCAGAAGAAGGTTGTACCCGGGAAAAACATGATTCCTTATCTCAACTTGCCAGCCTCTTTAGGCAGCCAAGAGAAACCTCACCATTCAGGCCCGACTGCTTCAACGACGGTCTTGTGGTTGTAGCATCACTGATTGACGACCCACCAATCTCGGAGGTGCTGCCACATTCCCATTCCATATCCACTTGCATCTTTTGCATGTTCATTCCTTTCTCGTCAGCATTTTGTCTCCTAACACAAAGGTTCTTACATCTATCTTGAGCTGATAAATTCAGTATCTTAAGCTTTATAAACACAAGAAGGTTGCACATGTCTGCTTCAGTTCAAACTATATGAATTTGGGACTGAATTTGAGGAGACCCAAAGAAGTTAACATCTAGATTAACAATGCTTACCTCACTATGACTGCCAGTTTCTGTGACTTTCCTTACCATTTCCTGATGCAATTACTTTACTTAATGTGAACCACCTATTCCCATTGGCTCCAATAGACCTATCTGTTGTGGGTTGGGGAGTGGAAGAGCTCAGTATACATAAAAATTGCATAAGCAAATGGACAGCCCTTCCTGACCAACACCCACCCCTTATTCCCCAATTTATTTATCCCTTCATGATCGCATGAGATCCTTCGCTGAAGTTATTTGTTTTTTTTCACGCAGGGACTCTTGTTTTTTTTCATTCCTGTGATTGGCCATTTTGTTTAGTGCCCTTGCTAAGTTTGATCACCCTTGCTGTCACTATCCCACAAAGACAAAAACATTGCTCATCCTTTGGTCCAAACCCAGCAAGGAGCAGCATATGTCCTTCAGCGTATATTAATTTGGTGGTTCATTTCTTTGGAACCATCTGGAGGACATTTTTCTCTATCCTTATTTAGTTTTCGTTTCTCTGGTTACCTTCACACAATTTGACATACTAGCCGATCACGGTTACCACGTGGCCGTTTTTTCAGATTAACGCATCCACTTTTGCTGCGTTCACATCTCTCAACACCCTGGTTGCACCAACTACAATCGCTTATCGTGGGATCCATCTCACAGTTTTACCCTGTCAAAGGACAAGGTGTTGCACTTTGGTCTATTCTCTCTGCCTGTCTGCCTGCATATAATGAGCTAACATATGACACAAATGCCACCTGGTGGTAGTCAGCATTACACGTTATCTTTTTTCAACCGAGTGCATCTATAAAGTATGTACAGTTATAAATTGGTGTATGTATATAAAGTACAGTATGTCCTAGTGATGGTCTGACGAAACACAAACCACATCAAAAAAAAACAAAATACACATAAAACAAGTCCTGACAAGGGTCTGTGATCTCAGATTGCTCTTTCTAGTTGATGTGGCAAACCTATCTGAACATTGCTTACAAAAATACATTGTCCCTCTCCATAAACTGCAGCAACTTCTCAATGAATATTCACACAATTTTCACCTGACATCGCAAGGAATTCAAGCACGGTCTGTTGCTGAGGTTTGCTGTCCATTGTCATGCTGATTCACCAGTTGTAGAAGTCCATGGACAATCTTAAACTTTTGGAAATACTCTGGTATGCCAAGGCAGTTCGGATGGCATTGGTATCTCCCATCCCGAATCCCTGGCCAAAGGTTGAGCACCAGAAATTCCTTTTAAGGAGCTGATCCTCATCATCTTTTTGTCACCAACCTTCCAGTCGAGCATTTGTCTTCCTCACTGAAATCAAAGTGTTTATAGTTGATAAATCTGGCCTCGAGCTCGGGCACGCTCAACGTCTCATAGGCATGATGAACTTCCGTGTGGAAGGCATTCACAAGAGCTCTTTATGTGGCTCCAATGCTTGTCACAACTCGTCATTGAGCGTCTGGAGGTTGGCTTCAATATCCTGATCGACGGCAGGTCATGCAATGGTGGGAACAGACTGTCAACACCGAGAAGGTCTAACTTTTCATCAACGTAATTGTCAGCATGGTATTTATTATCAACTTTGCCGGCATCAAGTGGATCGAGCTCAATCACTTCTGCCATTGTCATTCGATGCAACAAGTGCAACAAAGGTATTGAACAAATTCCGCAGAGGGTTTAATTGTGAGAACTTTGTCATCCCGATAGCTCTTGCTATTGACTTGTTGTTGACAGTTGGTAGGAATGACTAAGCAACAGCAGTTGTTGGAACGACAATGCTATGGCTTCTTCACATTGTCAACACAAGCATAACCTTTAGTGCCAGCTACGAGCCCCCTTGGGGGTTCAGGGCATTCGGCAAAGTGTGTTATCACCAACAACCCTCGACAATTGATAAAAATCAGACACTGCTGGTACGATTTCCGAATCTTGGTGAGTACGGTATGATTGTCCCAGGATCAGTATGTCTAGCCTTCAGAATCACCTGCCGGTGACGAGCGATAGAGACAACTGCACTGTGGTCCAGAACCTGGCCGCATGGTCGTGAAAAAGACCAACATCAAAATTGGTGGCAATGAGGTGATTAGTATAGATGACTCTGATTTTCCAATGCTACTGCGACCTGGAAAACATCCTGCGGGTGCAAAAATGCAGCTACGGGCATTTTCACCAACAATGGCCGAAATAAACAGGCATAGAATGGCAACTAGTAACAAGTCTGAAAAGAAGCTGGACGCAGCCATCGCAGCTGCCTATGGAAAGCATTTCTACATCCCGCTGGACTTTGAACTGCTTCAGACCAACATGCCATACCACCATGAGACAGACTTGAGTACGAGCTCACTTGTAATGACTATTCACGCGTTCTCGTGGTTAAAAACAAACGGAAGCCAACTACAAAATCGAGAACATCTCGCTTGAGGACGATATGATAACACACCAGAGCTGGCAGTTAATTTGCATCAGTACACCAACCGCCTTGTAATCTACTATGACAGAGTCATTTGCCACTGCAGTCTGGCTGTGGACAAAAAAGACACCCTTGGAACCTTAGAACTGAACACCCCCACCTACAGCATGCAAGTATCCTGATGCCTTTTGAAGATACCAAAGAAAATAAAGGCAATGCCAGAGACACTGAGGACTTCTACAACTCCAAAATCACCAAGGTGGAGGTGACCATTGAGGGAGTCGCCAACCAACTGCACACCCAAGAGATGCGCACCTACCAGCAGTAGGATGAGGGCAAAAAATTACTTTGCAGTGATTGTGGGGAAGAAACACCATCCACAGGCTGTAATGGTGAGAAAATGCTTTAACATTGCAGATGTAACCCTTGGGGAGTATCTGACCACCAAGTACGCACTGTGGCTGGACCTGCGTTCAACCGATGGTGTGGAACATTTGTGGAACATGCCCTTAGCTTTGCCACCGAAGGCTGGAGAACGCCTCTGAGGGAATTACCATCCACATCACAAAGAGGCGAGGGTCCAATGGACTTATACCTATATGTAATCATGGATGCCGAGCTCAACATGAAAATGGCCACTTTGTGCAGGCTATCTATGCCGCTGACGTTTGCCGTAGTATGCAGCTTCCACGTGACCCGCACTCTGCCCTCATATATGGCCAGACCTTTGTTGGTAAAAACGGTATTCCACTGTCTTCTAGAAATGCCTCCCGAGTGTGCCGGCTGCAGGACAGGATTTAGGGACGGACCAACGGGACATTTGCCAGAGCCCAAACTCCAGGGGCCCACGAAAAACATACGATACATTTATTTATTTATTATAAAGCTGGTACAGGTTACCCTCCTTCACGTGTGTTCTGATAACGCGTTTTTGCTACAGTGCAGATTTAATTCAACAACAACCACCACCACCGTGCTACGTCATTCAAAGCGAACTGATCACTCACAGCAGACGCTTTTGCCACTTGTCATCTGAGCGAGTCATTCGTGCTCCCTCATTCTGACCGAGTAGTTTGTGCTCCCTCATTCTGACCGAGTAGTTTGTGCTCCCTCATCTGACCGAGTAGTTTGTGCTCCCTCATTCTGACTGAGTAGTTTCGTGCTCCCTCATTCTGACCGAGTCGTTTGCGCTCCGTCATTCTGAGCGAGTCGTTGCGCTCGTCATTCTGAGCGGCGTTTGCGCTCCGTCATTCTGAGCGAGTCGTTTGTGCTCCGTCATTCTGAGCGAGTCGTTTGTGCTCGTCATTCTGGGCGAGTCGTTTGCGCTCCGTCATTCTGAGCGAGTCGTTCGCTCCGTCATTCTGAGCGAGTCGTTTGCGCTCCTTCATTCTGAGCGAGTCGTTTGCGCTCCGTCATTCTGAGGGAGTGGTTTGTGCTCCGTCATTCTGAGCGAGTCATTTGCGCTCCGTCATTCTGAGCGAGTCGTTCTCGCTCCGTCATTGAGGGAGTCGTTGTGCTCCGTCATTCTGAGCGATCGTTTGCGCTCCATCATTCTGAGGGAGTCGTTTGTGCTCTGTCATTCTGAGCGAGTCGTTTGCGCTCCGTCATTCTGAGTGAGTCGTTCTCGCTCCGTCATTCTGAGCGAGTCGTTCGTGCTCCGTCATTCCGAGCGGTCGTTCGCGCTCCGTCATTCTGAGCGAGTCGTTCGTGCTTCGTCATTCTGAGCGAGTTGTTCGTGATCTATCATCCTTTGCGAGTCCTTCACACTTCGTCATTCTGAGCGAGTTGTTCGTGACCTATCATCCTGTGTGAGTCCTTCACGCTTTGTCATTCTGAGTGAGTCTTTCGTGCTTCGTCATTCTGAGCGAGTCGTTCGTGCTCCGTCATTCTGAGAGACTCGTTCGTGCTCCTTCATTTTAGCGAGTCGTTCATGCTCGTCATTCTGAGCGAGTTGTTCGTGATCTCTCATCCTGTGCGAGTCCTTCACGCTTCGTCATTCTGAGCGAGTCGTTCGTGCTTCGTCATTCTGAGCGAGTTGTTCGTGATCTCTCATCCTGTGCGAGTCCTTCATGCTTCGTCATTCTGAGCGAGTCGTTCATGCTTCGTCATTCTGAGCGAGTCATTCTTGCTCCGACATTCGTGTGGACTCGTTTTTGCTCCCTCATTCTGAGGGACTCGTTTGTGCTCCGTCATTCTGAGGGACTCGTTCGTGCTCCGTCATTTGAGGGACTCATTCGTGCTCCGTCATTCTGAGAGACTCATTCGTGCTCCGTCATTCTGAGCGAATCGTTCATGCTTCGTCATTCTGAGCGAGCATTCGTGCTCCATCATTCTGAGCGAGTCGTTCGTGCTCCATCATTCTGAGCGAGTCGTTCGTGCTCCATATCCTGAGCAAGTCTTTCATGCTCCATCATCTGAGCGAGTCTTTCATGCTCCATCATCCTGAGCAAGTCTTTCACTCACAGCGGCCAAAACTATGGCTGCAAAGCATGTAACAAGTTGCATTGGAGGTGCATGATCACGTGAAGAAGTCAAGAAAGTCTCATTCATTGGAGTGAAATAAATGTTTTAGATTGGTTGATAGAGATGAGCCTAGCATTGATATTCAAGAGAGATGGATTTCGTGATTCTGCAGTGAGAACCATCATGCAAATCATGATAAAATCCGTAAGAGTGCTCAGATAACAATGAATCTCAGTGTTGTCAAATTGCAAGATCTCGGCCTGATGCTATTGAGAAAAGGAGAAGATGCTAACCACTTGGTAGAGCATCAGACCCACAGACATGCCCTTGTCAGGAATCGAAATTCAAGAGAAGCAAGGTTTGTATGGTGATTAACCAGATTCAATGATCCAGTGCCTTTTGCTGCTCGTCATGGGTGGTTTGAGTGCTTCAACAGTCGCCATGCATCCACAATCTCAAGTTGACTGGGAAGCTGCTGCTGCAGATCATGCCTCGTTGAAACAATTTCCAGCTGTCTTCAAATCAGTGATTGCGGATGGAGTTACAGGTGTGTAACCTCGATGAAACGACTTTATGGGTGTGGAAAAACAAATGCAATTATTTACAAAGAGAAGAAACATTGCAGAGCTAAACCGATATAAAGAAACTTACACATCCTCAATTTAGGTAAACAATACAGGCACCATCAGACACACACGCCCGAGGAAATTAGACAGCAAGAAAGATGAGAGGCAGTTGAGGGGTCATGGCTTCTTTCAATACCTGGTGTGAAGACGACTATGCTTCCCAGTCGTTCGGAGGGTAGGATGGAAGAAAACTGGGGATGTCTATGGTGTGTGAGTGGGCGGTGCAAATGAGGTGCAGGTGTGATGCAGAAGAGGAAGAGTGAAGGAGTGCGTGTCTGTAATTGCTCTTTTGTTAATCTGCGTTGACAGCAGATTAGACAGGAGAGGAGAAACAGAACATATGAATGATGCTTAACGTGACATGTGAGAAAGTCTGTCAATGTCAATGGAATGAAGATTAGCTGTGGAACGCAGTGGAAGCCGAGCGCCGATGACCCAGTGATACCGGCATCTCTTCGCAGTGATTCAGTGATGCTCGCTCTGCTCGGGCTAGTGACTGACTCGGCGATCTCTGCTGCTATTTTATAGGCCTGGCGAAGAGCAAAACCAGATCAAAATACCCTGAAGGCACATCGAGCACCCCTATGGTGCACAGATGCCACCCTGAGCAGTAGCCTGCCCCACCAGACTTAAAAGCCGAAAATGGCTCATTTGCTTCCAACTTTGCCACCGAACAGAGCTCCAGGATTTACTTGGGTGAGGTTTGGGAGTGCTCTCTGGCCGATGAACGTTCACTTGGCTCCAATCGAGGTCGTTATTTTAGCAGATCACCAGGACTGCCCATATGACATTGAACGGACCCCAGCGCATATTTCCGCTTCAGGTACACGCCAATATGTTCCGACTCGTAATATCCTCCATTCCGCGCATCCCAAAGGACTCTGGTGAGTGTCGGGAACTGACTGTGGTTGCGGAGTTCGTAGCAGTTGTAGTGAGTCGGGGAAGCATGATGGTGTTCGTTGATAGGACGTTGAAGCATCGGGAGCAATTGAAGCGGTTGTGATGAGGAGGTCGAGCGTAGGTTACAGTGGGGATTTTTCGTAGGTGTTATGGGGATTTGTTACGAAGGTTGGAGCATCGTGTGAGGTCTGAGGTGAATGTCCGTTGGTGAATGGCGCGCAGTTTGAACGGAGAAATGTTGCGCATATGCTAATGAGGTCCTATAGCAGCACTCGGTCTGTGACGTGCATGCATGCGTGAAGGAGAGGTCGTGTGTGAATAAAGTAAAATATCATATATGAAAGAACTAAATGCTCTTCACACGCATTTGTCCACTATACCCACTAGACATTATGGAAGGCTAACTGAACCAATACTAATGAATAACTGTCTCGGGACCACATATTTGGTGCCATTGCTTAGGGGAGTGCTGGCTTCACAGAACCGCAACACGATGTGGCATTCCGGGCCGCACCTGGGCAGTTTGGATGGGTTCTCACACGAGTGCAACTCAGTCCTCAAGGAGCTCCGGTATCATACACGATGGGTTGCATGTTCCCTGCAAGACCGTGACTTGTCAAAGAATCGCTCCACGAGAATGACATAATTCCAACTCAAGAAGAGCGAGCCAGGGTGTGCCAACTACTAGCAGAAAAGAAGCCTCTGCTGAAGACTGATCAGTCCACTGCTTATATTGTTCTGTAGCGATTGCTCTTAGCGGTAAACATGTTGTGTTCTTATTTCAACATAGGCCTTCAGTCATCATTTCGGGTGTGTTGGTGTGGGGGTATATGAGTATGTTGACAGGCACCAGGTTCTCCGTACATATATGGCAAAGATCGACTGTGATAAATTCATTGACACATACTGGCCAACGACGCCGCGCAATCTCGACAGCACCAATCAGTACGAATTTGGTGGGATGCCTACATCTACGATGAGCGGTGCAGTACATGACACTACCACGAGTGGTGCAGCTGGAACAACTACCCGTGCAAGCGCAGAGGAGAAACATGCCAGGTTGGCTGCTGTAGCCTCTGGTGGGGGTGCACGCCGATAAGTATGTGGGGCACTCCCTGTCTGTTGAACAGATAGGGGATGCCTGAGTAAGAGATCAACAAGCTATATGCTCGTGATGAGGCTCGGCCTGGGCTGGCATTAACAAAGTCCCTCGGGACTACGGTGCTCCAGGTATATGCAACGGCAGCTGGTATGCTGTTACCCATCCACCGAAACCCAACCAAACCTAGATGCAGACTGGAGAAGACCCGTTGTGGAACATGTCTTAGCATTGCCACCTGCGGGCAATACCACTTCTACGGCATGTACTTGCCCCGCTCACCATTCCTTACAACCTGAAGCACTGTTAATTTAAATGAGAGACAGATGTTATACAGAGTACAGTACGCTGGAACTACTGCATATTGCAGAGCACATAAGAATATGGAGATGGAAACGGCGGCAGCAGTAGCTGTCCCAGCAGCGCCAGCACCGACTGCAGAACAGGTTCTGACAACAGTGACAGCGGCTCCCACAGCTGCGCCCAACTCAAAATATCCTAAAAGGGCGACAGCTGGGCAGAAGGAGCTGCAGTGCGCAAGGCAAACAAGGAGCAACTCCTCACCCATCTTCGGAGATAAAGCAAGCATGGTTGCGGTAGCTGTCCAGAAGTGTTCCAGCGACCGGTGCAGTGGTTGTGGTTCCACAGTTCCAGCGCCTCTGAAGGAGCTACAGCGCAGGCGAACCGCTGCCGCAGTTGGAATCTGGACACCTTATATCTTGGTTGTGGCTGGGCATTGCGGTTCGAGTAAACTACACTGCACGCTTTTACTGCAAGGAGGTTGGAACGAACCAAAGGTACTAAGCAGTGATTACAAACATCTACACTTCTCCTTGCATTGATTGTTGCTGACATTATTGCACCACGGGAACATGACTCGAATCACCGACAGTAAAATGCTGGCTATGTAGCAACCATCTTGCAGTTGTAACGCCTGGCTATTGGGACGCCTACCTTGGCAAAATGATCTTCAAGGGCATGCCTACAACTTGATTTCACGGGCTGCACGTCAGCCTTGTAGTTCTCGACGTCATGGGGCTATGGCACAAGAGACATGCTCATTTGAGCAGGGGATCCTCCCGGCTGACATATTGAAGTAGTCAGTCTATACCCACATACGGGAACTGTCGTTCAGACTATAGACCACTACAGCCATAAGTATTGTGGGCGTTGCTTTAACAACAAAAAAAAAACATACAGACTGACTAACATATCTTGCAAAAACTTCGTTTTGGCAAGATAACAAATGATCTGGCATGGACTGAAATGAGCTGCATGTGGTACTGGAAGCAACTACATGAGTAAAAGAGGTGAGGGTGAGGAAAATGGGGGGAGGGGGGAGAAGGGGTTTGAAAAAAAACTTCATCAAGACAATTGTGTCCAGTGCTTGAGAAAAATAGACAACACAAGACAGCGAAAGGAACCAATTGCTAATGCAAGCCCAAAGCAAAGTGACCTCACACTGGGTTGCTCGTTGTTTGCAATTGTGACATGTTCTCAGCTACATTTGCATATCAGATAACTTAGAAAGTCAAACAAAGCACACAGTTTACAACACAAGCAAAGTGAGCTCGGATGTGGTTTTGTACACCATCGAGCATGAAAGTGCACCATAATGGGCCACAAGCTCGTAGCTTCAATGGAAAACAAAGTGGTCGAAAGAGGCAACATCGTGAATAACCATCATTCCCATGCAAAAGCAGAAATGTCATTTCTGACACCAGAGGTTCTTGGGAATATGAAGAGGAGAGGATTGGAAGAGTAATCATCCTAAGCGTGAAAGCATCATGCCAAAACAAATAGAATCCTTAATGGATCAATCGGTTTGTGGGGAAATTTCAAGGCATGCTATTAAGGATTATAGCACAACGGAGGTGCCAACAGAGGCACACATTGTGTTCAGTGATGGAATAACCTTCATTCTTGGGAAAAATGCCATGGGCATAGAAAAGGCCCTTTATATGGTATGTGCAATGTGGCAAACTAGAGAAAAGAAGGGACATTGCATAGCTTGCAGAAAATGTCAAACGACAGAAAAGAAGGGACATTCAAAAAAATTTTGTGTGCGTGCTGTACTGCCCTTGTGTTCTTAGGAGGAACCAAGTAATGCTCGAGAAAAGTTCATATAAAGGGGCGCCAATTTACAAATTAATCACACAGGTCAGGTCAGATATGGGAGCATGCGACGGAGCAGCTCGTCGCTGCATCCACTGTTCACCTGCACTCCAGGGACATCCATCTGGCCACCCCCCAGGCAGATGCCTGGCCCATCCC
>CM068960.1:581732-595972 GCA_035128595.1 Eptatretus atami | reverse complement strand
TTTCCTTCAGAAATTCCTGGTAAATTCCAGGAAAGCCTTGTGAGTCAGAGTTACACTGGAAATGATGTAAGAGTAGGTGGTCCTCACAAAAGTGGGCAAGGCTTAGAAAAGTGGGCGTGGCTTAGAGAAGTGGTGCTTATGAAAACGTGGGTGGGCTTATGACAAAGTGGGCGTGGCTTATGAAAAATAATGTGTGGTCAGGAGGTGGTAAACAAGGCATTGAGAGAAAGTTTATCATTTTAATTCTGCTCAACAAAAGACATAAAACCAAAACTATGTCCTAAAATAATATTTGTGAATATAATCCATGGTGATGAATGTAACGGAAAATTAATTTATTACTCGAATAGAACATGGACAATATTTATTGGATCACTCTTTGAGTGAGTGAAAATATAAAAAGAAATCAGTAAGCCCAGTTTAACATGTGCTCAATGGGCAGAGATCAATCTCTTCTTTTGACCCCATGACGGAGTCAGAGGGGCGGGGTGGGGTTGGGTTTTTTGGACCCTGAACAAAATTTAACATGAGCTGCGTATGGGAAAAAATCATTCTCCTGTTTTGTCGCTGATTGACCTCGAGTCAAAAGGTTTCCCAATACATTTCTAATGCGGGGGTGTTTAGGTCTTGAGACAGCTTAACATGACTTGTATGGAGAAAATATCATTCTCCTGTTTAAATGAATGAGCCTTGAGACAGAAAGGTTAGCCTATACATTTCTATGGGGGGGGAAGAATCAGACTCTGTTAGGGTTTTCGGGTTTAATCCACAAGAGTTTTCCCCTTTACCCATACATTTGCATGGATGCCTCAGAAGCCCCATTAATCCTCTACTGTCAGGATTGTGCCCAATAGCCAAGAGACCGCTTAGCAGCACCAACGCTCTGCACAGAGTATGTGTCCCAAGGATGATGGATTATTTCCATATGCGTTGTTCAGAAGGTGCACAGAGCCTCCCAGGTCTCAAAGTGGGTGTGTGTGTGTGTGTGTGGTGTTGTGTGTGTGTGTGTGTGTGTGTGTGTGTGCTGTGTGTGTTTGTGTGTGTGTGTGTGTGTTCAATATTTTTTTTTTTTTTTTTTTTTAATGAAGGTGGATACTTTTGAGCCACCCTGGGAGGACTCTATTCCATATCTGAAAACCCATATATAGACAGACACAGACACAGACCCACACACTTGAGACTTGGCAGGTCTCTGTTTACCTCCTGAAACCCACCCACAAGTACGGTTTTCTCTTTCATCACAAACCAGGTAGCATATTATTATAGCCCGTGGTACGGAATGTAATTTGCTTTTTGGAATTTATGAATTTTGTCCCTCGGTGTTGTTCTCTGCTTTATTTGCATTGCTTTCACTTTTGACAATCACTGCAAGCTTCTAATTAACAGTACAGACTCAAAGGAATCCAAAACCTTTGATATGAAATTGAGTTCCTCTCGGCCGAGGAGATGGTGTATTTTAATTTACTACATGAAAAGAGTGTTTCATTGCACACTGTATACCCCAAACACTGTGCAGGTATGTGCCCCTCAGTCTGTATTATTTGTTTCCCTGAAATCGATGTTTTTTTCCATGAACAGCATTTGAGATATTTTAGGGCTATATAAGGACATTTGTTGTAAATGAGTGTGATGAGTGCGAATGCACACCTGCAATGAGATTATATTGCCCGATTGAAAATCAATGTTGTGTTATGTAGCAGTTACTCATTTGTTCTTGTTTCTAATCAAAATACTTAATGCCAGCTCGTGCGTGTCACTCGGATAATATAAGTCGCATTCTTACAATGAACCTGCAAACGTTATCTGCTTGAGACGCATCGAGGTGACTGATTACACAAGCTACTTTTCTCCTCACTGTTGTGATTTTTCTCTGCAATCAAAACCCAGAAGATAAAAATTCCTATTCGTTGTCGGAAATTTATGACAATCAGAAGTCGGCTCTTGTCAAGATATTAATAATTCTTATTAATCTTTAAAGCATCCTGTTGATATATGCTGATATGTACAGCAATATATGTTGATATATATATATATATATATATATATATATATATATATATATCTCAACATATAATTCCTCTCCTTTTCTCTCTTTGAGCTTTCTATATTCCCTGCTATGCTGTCTCATCCCAAGAGCATATATATCTATCTATCGTGTGTGTGTTGTGTGTGTGTGTGTGTGTGTGTGTGTGTGCTCGCACGTGTGTGTCTCTGTACTCATAAATATCACATGTGTGTGAATGTCTCCCCTCCATAACTCCAGACTATGAAGATCCACAGCCGAAACTTTGCAAGCATACTAAAAAAAACTCCAAGAAGTATGTGAGTGAAAATTGGATATTTGGGTTAAATAAAACACCCTTTTGAAGATAATTAATGCCTTATCAGGTGCATCCTCGGACACCTCGCTCCCTCAATGGGTCTTAAGGTGCATGCCCTTGGTAACCTCACTCTTCCTCGCTGGACTTTTCGTTCGGTCACTAAACCAGTTAGGTATCCATTCCATCCATAATATCCATTGGGACTAATCTGTGCAGAGTGTTGGTGCTGCCTAAGCAGTTCTCCTTGGCTATTGGACACAATTTCTGATGGGTCGCCCCTCCGACACAGGATACTAGCAAGCTGGCACTATTTTGCCGACTCGGAAGGATGGCAGGTAGTCTATCTCACCTGGTATTATTCAACAGCCGAGTGGAATTTCAACTCAGGATCCTAGGATCCAAGCCCACCACTCTAACCATTAAAAGCCAACCCAGGCATATAGTTGGGTATTCACTACAAGGCATATATAGACTGACTCTACTGCCAAGACGAGGAGAAAGGTATTCATGGCAGGGTTCAAATTGGGCAATCTACAAATCTGCACTCAAGGCAATAAGCAGCTAATCTCGCTCATTCTGAAGATAGATACTTACATTTAGTGCTGCAAAACAAAATAATAAGGTAAATATTCCATCACAAAAAATGTCAAGGTACCATGTCAGATTTATGTCTCAATGTTTGGAATTAACAGGATCTTTAACGAGTATGGTACTGCTGTGGAATAAAGAGAAATGACATTTCGGGCATTGTCCCTTATGTCACAGCAAAAGAAGAGTTAATGCCTGAAATGTCTGCTTCCCTTTCTTCCCATGGCGGTTAGCATACATCGATCAATGTTCTGTCGATTTCATCCATTATTACTTGGCTGCTAACCGGAACAACAGAGCTTCCACCAGCAAGAACAGTTCTCATTCCACTTCATGTTTCAATGAGCTAACCGCCAGATGACAAACCAGCCATGAAATGCAAGATGGAGTCGGCGTGACCAAGTAACATGAACAGCTGAAAATGTTTGGGAAGAGAAGCGGCTGCATAGGCGTTCTCGGAAATGCTAAATCATGCCTTCATCAGGCTTAGAGGACAATATTTGGTTCTGTCATGTAGTCTCCAAGATGAACACGCTCAGGATACATTTTGTAAACAAAACATAACCAAAAACATTTGCAAGATCATAACAATTGAGAGTTGCTATAGAATATGCACCAGCATGATGTGAGTACATCTCAATCACATACGCAGGAGTTGTCTCGTCTTGGACCTTCAGATGACTTGAAGTCCATGACAGAGCTGTGAGTGCATACACAGGTACATCTACAAACATGACATGTGGAAGTGTCTGACATGGTATAAGCATTAACCACAGAAATATCACAGGCAACCAAGAAGTTGCTTCCTTTGGGATATGGACATTTCCACAGACAGAGCTGTTGACACGAATAAACGCAGCATATTGATCAAAACGCAAACACCATAAACTTCTAATTAGCTCACTGGAGTCCGGTGAGCTCACGAGAGTTTATGCATTCTGGTGAGCTAATGCGATCGAGCAGTGTCCGGAGGTTAGTGGCTAAGTCAGTCAGTCAGTCAGTCCGTAAACACCAGTCATTATCGCTTGAACCAATCAAAGTTTTGATGAAACTTGGCCACAAGCTTCATATCTGATGCCTAACACAGGTTTATTGACCGCATCATAATCTGTGCTCATTGAGGGTTTTTGTGGGGGGTGTGGCATTTGACCCCAAAAATATGGTATTTGCTCCTTTTCCAAAACTACACACACAATTTCAATGAAACTTACCACAACCTTCATCATCAATTTACCACGTTTGTTCATGGCATAAATAAAATAATCAGGGTTTAAAGGGTCTGCGGGGTTTTGAGTGACTGTTGCTCCTGATGTAGGTGAGCTTCAGGACACGGTCACTTTTTTTTTTTAAATAGCCATTGTGAATCACTCAATAACATTGTGCTGAAGGAAACAGAGAGCTCAGTATGGATTTTAACAATCTCACTTGAAGAATGTACAAGGTGTATACAGTCGATACCAATTTTTAGTTATTGCCAGCAGTTTTATTCTGAACTGATATTTTATGAAAGCAAATGTAAATGAAGAGTCTAGTGAGTTCATGCACAACTCTTTAACCTCCACATATGCTCCAGCACTGGAGCACATTTCCTTGCGATGGCTGGCACATTTGCTTCCTGATCGCAACATGTTTTAGGAATGTTGGTGAAGACAATTGGTTATTCTCTCCTCCAGTTCATCAAGGTTTTTGACACATAACTATCATTTACATTTTGTTTCATTAAAATGGGTTCATAAAGTAAGCTGCTACAAACAATTTAAAATTTGGTATTTACTTATCCTTATCATACAGCGTGTAGAATATGAGCACAAACTGTGATTGGAGCAATCAGCATCAAGGACACCGAAGATCAGATGCGAAGCACCCTGGATGCAGCACACTGACAGAGATACTGAATGCTGGTCTCCTGTGAATGCACATGTACTACATGAGTGCTTGAACACTGCCTGATTGGGACGCCTCAACTGCGGGCCGCCTGGAATGCATCACCAACTAGAGGGAGCACTTGAGAGTGCAAAACTCCGCCGCCAATACTGGCTGGGTCACTTAAGTGAACTGATATCCTATTCATTGTAGGTCAAAACGGATCAGACTCTACTGAACACGATTGAATAAACTAAACTAGATCGACACGATGTAGAAATGCCAAAAAAAAATCGAATTTTTTTGAAAAAAAGGTGCAAAATTTCTGTTTGTTTTTTTTTCTCTAACAAATTTGGGGGGGTTGGAATCACCTTAAAACATGTAGAAATGCAAAAAAAAAATTCAATATTTTCAAATAAAATCGAAATTTTTGAAAAAGATGCTAAATTTTGTTTTTTTTTCTCTAACAAATTTTTTTTTTTTGTTGAAATCACTTAAAACATGTAGAAATGCAAAAAAAATTCAAATATTTTTTCAAAATGCCCGCCATAGCGGCCATATTGACTTTGGCCAAGTCCAAAATTACTGCATGATCCTTGGACCATACTAACCCCCCACAAGTTTCGTCGAAATCCGTCCAGGAGTTTTCCGTAATACTGTTCACAAACAAACAAACAGACAGGGTTGAAAACAGTAACCTCCGTCCATCTTCGATGGCGAGTTAATAACCCCATTTACTGCTTGAGACTATATGGTTTTAGCCTTTGGCTCTGCTGCTTCACTTACCTGCTTTTTATGATAATACCAACTATTTATCTGTATATACTTAACTATTGCTCCACTTGTAATTTATTGATAGCTTATTTCTTACGCATGATCTTTTCTATCTGAGTTGTAGAAATTTTAAACCTCTTTTTAATGCCTCCTGCTGAATCCCATTATTCACTTCTCTCCTTATCTGTTCAAATATACTCTCTTAAAGAATTCCTAACACATCCTTACTTCTAATTTCATTGTCTTGATTGCTTTCTTACCTCAGGCCTATCTTTTCTGTAATCTTACTGCTCTCTTTGACTTATCTTTGCATTGTTTTTCAAAGATCTTATACTAAAAGAAGAGGGATGTGTGTCACTGAACCCAGTCCATTTCCAAATGGCAAACACCATGAGGGAGCTTTTCTCATGTCAACTTTCTGTTCACTCCTGTGTGACAGGCTGCACACAGAGCGTCTGGAGTGTGCCTGTAGGGCCACGGCGGAGTCCCATCAAGTGTCAGTCCAGCGTCTCATTGAGTGGCTTCTTGCTACTCCTGCTCCACCGGCATCCTCTTCTCTGCACACCTTCTGGGATTGGTTCCTATGTAGGATATGCACAACAGTTTCATCATTCTGATGCAATTCTTTATTTTCCACAAAGTGCAATCCCAAAATTAAGGAGTGATGTCATGTGGAGGTGTTTAGCAAGTACCTTGATGCAAAGTTTCCATGTCCATCATTGATGGCAATTTGTATTGCACACATTGAGAGCTTACAGCTGTTTATGCAGGTTTTTGGTTTTTTCTGCAACAAAGAAAGAAATCCATCCTGAATGGAGGAATTTGAAATTTAACATCAAAACGACATAATTTAAGCCTTGCAATTTGATGACATGTAACATTCTGATTAATATGACAAATCCTGAGGAACCACAGCATACCTGCAGATTGTATTCGCAGTCATACAAATTTACTTTTATTTGTGATCAAAAGATGCAACTGCTTTGTTAAGAGCAGATATTTTTCAATCGAAAATGGCCATACAACTCAACAAAACTTGGAATGCTATGAGCAACGGAATCTTATGGAAAGACATGGCACATAGGAATTTCATGATATGCATAGCAACCTTGTGTTGGCAACTTTTGCCACAGCTTGCTTTACATAGCCTGGACATACAGCACAGTCAAAAGTTTGGACACACCTATCATTCAGGGTTTTCTGTATTTTTACTATTTTATACATATAGAAAAATTGTGAAGACATCAAAACTATGAAATAACACATATGGAATTATGTTGGAACCAAAAAAGTGTTATCAATCAAAATATATTTTATATTTTAGATTCTTAAAGTAGCCACCCTTTGCCTTGAATGACAGCTTGCACACTCTTGGCATTCTCTCAACCAGCTTTGTGAGGTAGTCACCTGGATTGCTTTTCCAACAGACTTGAAGGATTCCCACAATATGATGAGCACAGTTGGCTGCCTTTCCTTCACTCTGCGGCCAACTCATCCCAAACCATCTCATTGGGTTTCAGTCAGGTGATGTGGAGGCCAGGACATCTGATGCGGCACTCTATCACTCTCATTCTTGGTCAAATAGCCCTTGCAACAGCTGAGGTGTGTTTTGGGTCATTGTCCTGCTGAAAAACAAATGATGGTCCCACTAAGCACAAACCAAATGGATGGCGTCTCACTGCAGAATGCTGTGATAGCCAAGCTGGTTAAGTGTGCCTTGAATTCTGTCTGTGTTAAGTGTGCCCAGAGTTACCTCTACTGCAAAAGGATAAGTTTATTTGAGTTACCAGCCTCAAAAAACACCAATTAACTGCACCTCAGATTGCAGCCCAAGTAACTTCTTCACAGAGTTCAAAGTAACAGACACATCTCAACATCAACTATTCAGAGGAGACTGCGTGAATCGGCCTTTCATGGTCGATTGCTGCAAAAAACCACTACTTGAAGGAGACCAACAGAAGAAGAGACTTGGCTTGGGTCAAGAAACACGAGCAATGGACGTTAGACCAATGTAAATCTGTCCTTTGGTCTGATGAGTCCAAATTTGAGATTTATGGTTCCAACCACCGGTGTCTTTGTGAGACGCAGAGAAAGGGAGCGGATGATCTCTCATGTGTGGTTCCCACCGTAAAGCATGGATGAGGGGTGTGATGGTGTGGGGTGCTTTGCTGGTAACACTGCGATTTTATTTAGAATCAAGGACACATAACCAGCTTGGCTGTCACAGCATTCTGCACGCGATTCGCCATCCCATCTGTTTGTACTTCATGGGACCATCATTTGTCTTTCAACAGGACAATGACCCAAAACACACCTCCAGGCTGTGCAAGGCTATTGACCAAGAAGAGAGTGATGGAGTGCCACGTCAGATGTCCTGCCTCCACAATCACCAAGATCTAAACCAATTGAGATGGTTTGGATGAGTTGGACGCAGAGTGAAGGAAAGCAGCCAACAAGTGCTCAGCATATGTGGGAAATCCTTCAAGACTGTTGGAAAAGCAATCAGGTGACTACCTCATGAAGCTGGTTGCCAAGAGTGTGCAAAGCTGTCACCAAGGCAAAGGGTGGCTACTTTGAAGAATCTAAAATCTAAAATATAATTTTGATTTGTTAAACACTTTTTTGGTTTCACATAATTCCATGTGTTATTTCATAGTTTTGATGTCTTCACTATTATTCTACATGTAAAAGAAAAGGTAAAAAAATAAAGAAAAACCCTGAATGAGTAGTTGTGCCAAACTTTTGACTGGTACTGTAATATACAGAAAGTGGACAAAAAAAATGGAAACACCAGGGTACAATGCTGTACAGCATGTATGCAAAATATGAGGCCACCATGTGACTGTCGCAGTGAACTAGCAAATCTCTTTCCAGCATCCTCATCATGTATGTCTAGTATATATATATATATAATATATATATATATACATATATATATATATATATATATATATATATATGCAGGCTGCGGCTCAAGTCGGTATTTAGAGCAGCATGGCCACAAGAGGAGACCTCGTTGACTTTGAACGGCTGTAATTGTTGGTGCGTGTTTTGGCAGGTGCTTCAGTGACAAGGCTTGGAAATTGCTAACATATCACGAGGACCTGTCTCAAGGTGATGTCAGCCTGGGAAAAAAGAAGGAAAGATGTCATCACTGAGGGCAACAGTGTCAGAAGCGCATAATTGGCGAGCGTGATGCACTGATATTGGTCCAGATGAGGCGAAACAAGAGAGCCAACTTCCAACCCAGATTTCTCCCAATGGCAAATCCTTCCCTCTGGACTTAGATGACGAACTTTCTCACAAATGTCTTTCCCACAAACTTTCATCCTCCACTCCTGCTTTCTCTGCTCTAATTGGTTCATCTATCATATGCTTGTGAAAGTCAACATCTCTCCAGCTGTTCTCGGAGAGCTGCCTCAATGCCGGTGATCTGCATTTCACTCATGCAGATTGGCAGAGACTGAAGCAGCCATCTCTTTTCAGGACTGTCTCCCATATCTACTGCCCTGATTTAACTCAGCCTGGGAATTCTTCAGAGAACCTGCTCTCTCCTACGGTGAGGCAGTTGCCTGCTGAAACAACTTGCCTTCTCTTCCTGAAGGCAAATCCGACCAAAGGCAATCTCAATGCATTCCAAAATGTCCACAACGAGTGTGTCCACCTCTCAGGAGAGTCAGAAGCAACACTGTCCAACCTCAAGAATGAGCTTTCAAACTTGTCTCCCTCCTCTAACTACTTCTTGAAGGCACACCAGTTTATCTCAGGTATGCTATCCTTCCATCCCTTCCGTATCTTCAAATGGCACCACAGCCGATCTGCTCTTGAAAGGCTGATGCCTCAATTCTGTTTTGCTTTCAAATCTTGTGTCCCCAACCCCTCAGTCTCAGTACACATCCTTCCCGGTCATACCCAACTGCTCCGAGACTTGCACCTGAGAAGTGGAGAAGGTTTTTCACCCTCGACCTGTATGTACTACTTGACGGATGCATCAGCTCAGTGTACCAAAACTGCTTCTGCGCTCTGCACCTCCTCTCTCTACATTTTCGCCCAATCATTGCACAAGGTCATCTTCCATCTGCTTGGAATCTGCCAACATCACTGTAATTCATAAAAATAGGACGACTGGACCTGAGCATATCTGGGTCCAAGCCTAATGTTGTAACCCAACTTTGGTAGGCTTCTGACGTGTCGTCTGAAGGGGAAGGTTTTGAAAGAATTTACACAATTTTCCCAAACATTCAACCAAGTCCTCCAGTTTGACACACTTGCGCTCAGCATGATCAGCATGACTTCACAATTTAACATCCCGATGCTGGCTTAATGTTATAACCCAAATTTGGTAGCATTCGACTGGTGATCAGCGAGAAGAAAAGATTTGAGAATAATTTGCGGGACCACCATTTTTGACACACTTCCGGTCATCGTGATCGACATGCCTCCGCAATTTAACATCTCTACCCTGTCCTAATGTTATAACCCAAATTTGGTAGCATTCGACTGGTGGTGCTGGAGAGAAGATTTTTGAAGAAATTTACTAAATTGGCCATTTTGACCTACTTGAAGTCATGTGACCAGAAGAAAGACTTTGCCAGTCAGGAGTGGAATTTGCTGCCAAATTTCAAGCCGGAATCGGCCAGCAGTTTGACTGGAGAAGCAAAATAGAGTGGGACGTAATTTGGACTGACGGATGGATGGTGCACGATAATACTGCTTATCTGGAATTTAAATTTCCAGATAAACTAAAAAGGTGCAAAAAACTGATCCCCTATCGGCTTGCTTCCAATCATCAGCAAGATCATGAATCCATCATCGCAGTTTATATTGAAATCCTTCCTTTTCTCCAACAACCTCATCTCAGATCACCAATTTGTTTCAGACAAGGTCACTCACCTTGCACATGCAGCTTCTCTACTCACCCAACAATTGATGGAGGCCTCATGTCAACATGAGATCAGGGCCGTCTGTCTGACATGTCTCATTGCTTTGATACAGTCTGGCATCCTGCCTTACTCTCCAACTTCCTTCTGCTATGGTACCCTCCTTCCTCTCCAACTCTCTGCCTATGGCATTGAAGGCTGACTCCACCATATTTTGACTTTCTCCACTCTTGTAATACTTGTGTGCACTCAACGGAATCCTTCATCTCATCTCCCTGTCAGGTGAAGTGCCCCAAAGCAGTGTTCTGGTCCCGTCATATTCCTGACTTTCATCTCGATCATCTCTGACTCTGGAAATCCTCTTTATATTTCATGACGACTCCACCTCTGCGCTGACATCCCTCGTCCATCAAACACTGCAGCGCAGCCTCTTCCTTCTCATCAGCCATGAAAAAAATCACAAGCTGTCAAACACTTGGATATAATTTTATTCCTGACAATTTCACACTCTCACCATCTTCTCCGAAAGGAATCGGCAATCCGCATCTACTTCACATCCTCTTGAGGAGTTCGTCATTCAAATTCCTGGTCTCACTATCTGCTATGATCTTTCTTGGGAAACCACATTTCAAAGTTGGCCTCCAAAGCACTGGGCAATCCTCTGTCTTCAAGCCTTCTTGGAATCTACACTCCAATCCATCAACAAAGCCTTCATCCAGAGCTTGATGGAACTGCTCCCCCTCTGGGCTGGCTCACTGCCTCACATCTGCCCACTTGATACAGTGGATCCATGCCTTGATTTAAATCTCCCATGTCATGCTGTCTATGGCTTATCACAGGCTGCTCATCGTCAGGTATGGGAGCATGTGCTGGAGTAGCACGTCCTTTCATCCACTTACGCCGGTTCTCCAAGGGCCTCCGTCTGGCCATCCTCCAGGTAGATGTCCTGGCCCATCCCCATCTCCTTGAGATGCCGATCAACCTGCTGCAACCACGAGGCATTGCCAGCCATTGGCCTCCTCCACTCACGAGGCTCCCTCGCTGAGGGAATCTTGTGAGCAGGATCAACGTCAAGAAAATGAACACATGGTCCATGCAGCCACACTAACGCTCACGGACTATGCAAGGTAACAAATCTCATTTGAGTCTCTCACCAACTGCTCATTGGACCACAAAGTCTGACCAGTGAGAGCCAAGGATTCTCCATAGAGACCTGGTACCAAGGAATTAAGTCTCATCTCAGATCCCTGGTCAGTGTCCAAGCCTCAACATCCATAAGACAAGACTGGAAGCACCAAGGACCTGAACATTGGTTTTCATTCTCCCGCATTTGTACCGCAGCCCATACCCCGTGATCCAGTGAATCCATTATTCCGCAGCCGACCCAGACGTTTATTGACCTCTGGCTCACAGCAGCAGAGACGTGAATATCACTGCCAAGGAAAGTGAATCTCTCCGTGACCTCAACATCTTCATCACAAAACAGGTACAGACAATATAGCAGCATCAAAGATGTCATTGAAAGCCTGGATCTTCGTTTTGACCCAGGAATCCCGTAATCCCAGCGGCTCTGACTCCTCATTCAGCACCGCGAAGGCCCCAAAATGGTATCTAACTCTCCACAAAGATGACGATCATCTGCGAAATCAAGGTCAGAGATCTTGACATTCCCAAATGATGCAACGATCTTGATCTCTCTGACATCCTCCCCGAATCCAGTCCATACAAGTGTGGAAATGTGGGGGCCAGTACACACCCCTGACGAACTCCAGTAACACTGGAAATAAGTCGGTGATGGTATCACACATCTCACAACACTCTCAGTACCAGAGTATAGTTCAGAATCAGATTGATTCAGTTTTGGTGGCACACGAAGACCAAGAATCCTCCAGACCATCCCGATTCATCTATCAAACGCTTTAGGCGAGATCAACATAGGCTGCAAGCAGCCCCTGCCGAAACCTGTCTGCTCTCGGTGAGGACCGAAGAGCAAGGACATGTCAATCGTTGACCTTTGGTGTTGAGCCTGATGCTCTGGAAGTGTGCTCAAGCAGATCGTGGGAAACCGCGAACAGATTATCTGAGCAAAGCCTTGCCCGCATTGAAAGCAGCGTTACCACTCGGTGGTTGTTGTAGTTTGGCGATCACCTTTCCCTTTCCAGAGAGGAACAAACAAAGCCCTCTGCAGTCAGTTGGGATGATGCGATGTTCCAGCAGAGCACAGAACTGCTGCAATGCGAGACACGAGTTCAGCATTTCCACCAGCCTTGAGAAGTTCAGTATGGATGCCACAAATCCGGTGCTTTTACCCATTTCAACGGTTAACCACAGCCTTATTTCCACAAACTAAGAGTGGACCACAGTTGATTAGAGCGTCAGCAATAGGGATAGTAACACCGCTGACATCCAACTCAACAGCTGTGGATCAGCCTGGTAATAGCCACTCAATGTAACGCGGCCAGCGGCCTTCACTTAGGACTCCTCTTCAAGAGCACAGCAACTCTGCTCATAACTGCAGTACATGAGGGATGGGCTTGGAGAAACGCAACGCGCGAATTCCCCTGTAAGCAGGACGAAATCACTTGACCGCAGGTGATGCTCCACCCCCTCACAATTCCTACGACAAAGGCTCCTTGTCCGTACAGTTTTACGCCACAGCTCCCTAAAGCTCAGCTCTGCCATTCAGCCTGGCCATGCGACTCTGGTCAATGGTATCTCGTGTCCTTGAGTGCCAAAAATTCTCTTCGCCCACGGGAGTTCCAAGGCATCCACCGGCAAACATCAGTACGGTTGTCTTGAAGGCACTCCACAACTCAGTTTCCCCAAAGCACCCTGACCCCTCCCCAAATCTCCACTCAGCCTGTTCACAAACTCCTCAGCATCCGCTCTCATTCTTGAGCTTGCCAACATCCAGCCGAGTCTGGGATTGGTTCCATTCTCCGGATTTAAGTGCAACTTCAGAGTTGCTACAACAAGCCTGTGGTCAGTATTGAGGAATGAGCACTCTGGTAGACCCGTGCATTCTGGATTATCCTCCTCCAACCACAACCATCAACGAGCACATTAAATCTCTTTGCCAGCACCACCAGCATAGGAATACCAAGTCCAGCGATGAGCCTGTGGGTGCTGAAAACCATGAACCAGCCACCCTAAGCCCGCCTTCTGCAAAGTCAAGGAACTCGGTGATATTCTGGTCACAGTTACAGACTCATGGGGACCAACTCTGTCTCATACCATCCCTATCAGTTCCAGTCGATGCATTGAAATCCCTCAGATTCGAAGAGTATCTCACTTGGAGCATTGATCAAACACAGACTCCAGTGTGGCATAGAATGCGTCCCTCACGATGAGATCACTCGCCTCAGTCGGGCATATACAAGCGCCAGGAAATGACACAGGAGTGATTAATCCTTATCTCATAATACGCTCGTTGACCAGTGTTACCTCGATTATCATTGGGAGTCAGCTTATTGACATGGCTACAGCAACTCTTGGGCATGTAACCATCAAGAGTGACCAGCCAATAGTAGGTGTCACGACCCAACATGATCTCGCCACTATCCGGTCTCAAACCTCAGAGTACTGCAATACTGATGTCCAAACGCTTGAGCTCAGATGATAAACAGACAGGTATCCTCTCTCCGGGATCGGTCGCAATTCCAGGCACCCACCCACACCCACCATTCTTTCTATATAAAGGCTTGAAACCCAGACTGCATTTAAACATATTTATCTTGCCAAAACGAAGTTTTTTTGTTTGTTTGTCTGTAATCATTGGATTTTTCACCTTTATATCACTCTGTAGAGCACAATT
>CM068960.1:543314-558468 GCA_035128595.1 Eptatretus atami | reverse complement strand
GGACAAAGAGAGATTGTGTATTGTGAACCTATTCACTATGACTCTAATCATTCAATTAGGTATGTTCAGGTTATTAGGTAGTGACATTTGACGATGTTTTTTCTGAATTTTGCTAGATTATTCTATCGTTGTCTTCTTCGGTTATTTTCTCGATATGCTTTTGTTTATTATAAATTGAGGGTAATAAGAGGCTGAGAATTGGGTAAAATATACAAAGTTTACTTGTCAGGACTTTGGGACATGACTATGGTCACCACTTAGCGTGATAGGTGTAGAACTCCCGATCTCCGCTACATACAGCTCGATCTGGGCTATAGCTCAGCTGTTGCATGACCATGGAGGTCTTGCTATAACTAATGCATGCTATTTTGGTTGTGGTCCAATATTTTAGGCTTAGCTGTATAGTTAGTATCTATATCGATGTAGCTATTAGTGTGTGTGTATGAGGATTATGTGTTGGTGCGTGTCTGCGTTCATCCTCAGAGATGGCTGAAATGTATCATTCGTCCCAAATCGTTCAGTGGGTGTTCATCCAGTGTTGTGCTGAGATGGTTTAGGGTCAATTCAATATTAATTGTGGAGAAAGTTTTGACTTAGTTATATTTTTTTGGGTTTATTTGTTGTAATTTTTCTTTGTTGTTTATTTCTTGTTTGTTTTTTTAATTTCGCTCGTGTTTTGTTGGCCTGGATTTAGTGCCATATTCCTTGAGTAGGCTTGGTGAAATGGGTGAATATTTAGAATGATGTCGTCGTTGGGCATTTCTTGGTGTGAGTGGGGAAGGTTCTTTTATGGGGACCTCTTTCATAAAAATATGATGAAGAACAAGCGAAATTTGATTTTTACCAATTGGTTTTGGCACTTTAAGCGAAAGAAGGTTGGCAGTAGGCGGCATACAGGTGGGTTATTTGGTTTCTTGGCTTTGTGTCTATGCAATGTATTGTAGTTGGCGGGTGTAGGTGGGATTTGTATGTATGTTTGTAGTATGAGGGGGGTAGTGTTTGTATGTGTTGTTCAGAAAGGTACTGAAATACCGCGTGGGGCTCCGTTGATGGTATGTGTGTGAAAGCCCAAAAGTGATGTGGTAGATATGGAGCGCTATTAATTAATTGTGGGAAGTGAGTATCTTGGATATAATATTTGGGTTAGGCATCCATGAGTTATTTTGAATGTGTTGATTATCTATTAGTAATAAGCAGGACCTATGAGCGCACGGTATAATCTGTTATGTGATTGAAGCTGTTTTTGAGAAGGTAGTGACTGTAGGTGTGGTTGGTTGAGTTCTTGCCTTTCTGGCGTAGAGTGAACCGTTAATCTCGTGGGTATATTTGATTTACCCGTTCGCTAATAGTTCTTCTTGCTTTTTTTTTAATGGTCTTGTGAGGTTTTGGGTCTTCGGATCAGTTCGAGGTTTATCTTTGTGTCTAAGCTAGGTAGGGGAGGGTGGATGTTATGGATGTTGGTAGTGCATTAGGTTGCCAGCTTCTGCCTTAGGGGGAGGAGGGCTTGCGCATCTTACTTGGATTGTGGCTGTCTGTGATTTTTCGTTGAAATAGTCAAATTTAGACGCAGTTTCAAAGGCGAGAGTTGTTTATTTCTTTTCGTGAGTATTGTTTGAATGTCATCTACATGGTTATTTTGT
Source organism: Eptatretus atami (assembly GCA_035128595.1). Taxonomy (NCBI): domain Eukaryota; kingdom Metazoa; phylum Chordata; class Myxini; order Myxiniformes; family Myxinidae; genus Eptatretus; species Eptatretus atami. The sequence goes on along the minus strand of CM068960.1, from coordinate 556,828 downwards.
TTATGAAGTGCTTATGGTATCCTTTTGTGTCCTAACAGTACGTAGATCTTTTTCAACTTGTTTGTCATCTATGCTTCCCTTTGCACTAAAGCATAGGGTTGTAGTTATTTTTTTATCGATAGTCTATTTGGTGGTTGTTTTAGCGTTAATTAATGCAACTGTCCAATCTTGATTGTTTGGGGGTGATCCATGATGGTGTAGTGGTGGTGGGCCTAATCTGTGTGTTTCGGGAATTTGATGTATGCAAAGCTGTGGTATTGCAGGTGAACGGCGTTGTGGGTTAATGGGCAATGAAGTGAGAGTTTTTGTTTCAATGTGGTTGGAGTTGTGGCTCTATACTGTGTCCTCATTGAGAATTGACGCATTAAATCAATATCTCTCCATTAAGTTACTACTTCATTGTGTTAGGGCCAGATTAATTTAATTTTGTGCGTAGGGATATTGTATAGTGGACATGATATAAATCAAATGGATTCTGGATTGTATTATTTTGGTATGGATCCCTTTCTTTTACGTTACATGATGTACTTTTGCTTTTATACTTCAAAGCTCATTGGAATGTTCACCATTCAAAGGGGTGAGATTGTCGAGAGTTGTGATGTTTGTTTTTGTACATATCGAGGCGTCATTGAATGGGCGTTTAATTTTAATGCTTGGGGATTGGTTTTGCGGTTGTGCAGAAACGGGCATGCTTCTAAGGCAATGTGACCAACTTAGGGGTGATCCGGCGTTATGGCATATATGTCTTTTTTACTATTGCTATTAGTTGGTGCGTCTATTTTGTCTATGGTCTAATGTTTTTGGGTTAACGGGCGAAGTGCGTTGCGTGGTGTTTCGTAGTGTGGTGTTCTAATTAATTGCTTGTATTTCTCTATTGTAATTTTCTGATTCGAGGCGATATGGTTGGTTCTTTTGGTAGCAATAGGTAATAGGGAATGACGCATGGGTGGTGACTTTGGTTTTTAGTGGATTTTGGTTGGCTGTGTCTTTTTGGGTTTGTGTGTTTTTAGGCTTGTTGTTGTTTTCTGTGGGCTTGCTGTTGTTCTTGGTTTGGTGACAAGCGCACGATTGTCATTCAATAGGCAATTGAAAATAAGCAATCTTATTCGATGGTTGCATCACCCTAGCGTTCTTCGTCGAGAGATCCATCATATGTGTCCTGTCTGCACATCGCTGTGTACAAATCATGCTGGGAATCCGACCATTATTTTTGTGCAATTGTGCGCTGCCTTATGGCTTGTTCCCAACCGGCTTTTTGTCTACCGTTTGGTTTTTTTCATCTTACTTTTGCAGGTTTTGTCTGTTTGTTCTTCGACTCTACGAGTATGTAACGTTTCGTGACTTTGACCGTAACGCGTACCCCCACCTGGGGAGATAAGAGGATTCTTTTTTTTCTGCTCATTACCTTTTTGGGTTTGTCCTTTTCGTTACGCTGTTGCAATCGCTACCTATATCGGCTGTGCATGCGTATTTTTTGTCGGTAGCGCGTTGAGGAAAATCGGTCAGCCTCTCATGCGATTCGACTCATGAGTGTTTTGCATATGTAAAAACTTGTTAATTAGTTCTAAATGCATGTCTTCAACTGTCGTGATGTTATTATGGCTCCCGGGTAGCATCTTTGTGTCTCGGAGTTGTATACTGTTCCTGCTGACGTCATTTTGTTTGAAGTTTTGCGCAGAACTACGAGCTAAGACGGGGCAATGTAGAGGGGTCTACTGCAGAGGTGCGATCCGGGGTTGAGTTCTTGGTTAGTGCCAGGTATGCATTATTTTTTTTGGCTGTGTGAAGGAGCCTCTGTTGGGTGGGTTGAGTATTGAAGTGGTCTGCTGGTGCTAATTCGATCATATCCATGTGGACCTTTCATTGCGGTTAGTTGTTAGCAGTTAAGGTCGTGCGGGTGTCGCTCAGGGAGCATGTCCATTGTTATAGTTAGTTCAGGAGCATCCGATTATCATGCTGATTAAATTGTGGTTAGGTTGTCAACTGAGTCATCGTGTTTGTTTTCGGTTATCGTGGTGTAGGCCTGTGATTGGTTATTGGTGGGTGGTCGCGTGGCGGAGGGGCGGGGTTGTTGGTCGTCTTTTCAAGTAGGAAGGTATGCTAGTGGAGTGTGGTGGGCGTATAGCTTTTCTCTGTGAGTGTCGATTTTTTTTGATGCTGGTTTCATACTCCTTTGCCCGGGGCCTTATAGGGTACACGGGGAGCCGGTTGGAGGGTACCTCGCTTCGAGCTCCGTGTCTGCTTGGTACTGCCTGTTTCGGTTCTCTCTTCGAAGAGGATTGTTGTTGTGATTGCCAAGGATTTTTACGACTGCTTATTCTTCTCGATGAGCTTGGGGTCGGGTGACTGGCCGATTGTCTTGTCGATCTTGTTTCGCATTCTCCTCGTGTTGCGGGCGGAGGCTGGATTTAGGTGGCGGAGCACACGTTGCCACAAGCGCGGCAAATAATTAAGGCAGAGATTAACGGCGCGGGGCATGAACGCGTACGAATTTGTGCTGGGAACCATGTGTGCGAGGGACCGTCCCAGGGGGATGTGATACATGCGGGCGCGAATACATGGGACTCTTTGCTGGGACACACGGCTGGGGGTGGGTTGCTGCTTTGGGATCTTGCGTCGCGGTACGTTCGAGGCTATTGTCTGGCCTTGCTCTCTCTCTCTCTGTTCTTTCTTTCTTCTCTTTCGGTCTCTTCTCTCTCTCGTCGGTCTCTCTCTTCTGTGCTTTCTCGTCTGCTGCGGTCGGTTCTCTGTGGTTCGTAGGGTGATTGTCTATTCATTGACTGTCTTTGGGAGGGCTGCGCTCGGGCTTGACTGCACTAGATTAATGGCGGTATATAGTGGAGTGAAGATCCATTTCTTCCTCTGTGGCATTGGATTCACTTGGGCGATATTTGGTGGCGTGCCGCATGTATTACCCCAGTGGGGTTGTGGTGTGTGGGGTGGGGGGGGGGCTCCCCGCCCGCGCATTTTCGAACCGACACCTGCGTTGCACCCATGCTAGGAGCGGTGCACACAGTATTCTTCCGTACCTTAGCGTGTGCTGGTTGCGTCTGTGTCGGCCGAACTTCCGGCTTGTTATTTTAGAGGTGGGTATTACACCTCATCCTTGCTTTTCTTTCTGTCTCTTCTGGTGGCTATTTTACTGGTTGTGTGTGGTGGTGGTGTGTGTGTGTTTGGATGGTGAGCTCCTGTTTGTACTGTGGTCTTCTTGCATAGAATTTAAGATTCTAGAAGATATAACGGGATGATCTGCCTGTGTCTCTTTTGTAAGATTTATTGTCTTTTGCCACACCTGCAAATCCTTGCTATGCCTGTGTACATAAAAAAACCCATCCAATGTTGCCACATTCCTTTCCTCGCTTGATTGTAAATAATGCTTGTATAAAAATGTTGCCATCTGTTTTTCGTGTTTTCTTCCATTGGTCCAGCATGGCCCACGCCTCGTTTGGCTGGGACGTTGTTCCCCCAATGATCTGTTTCCTAGCCGGTACATTGCTTTGTCAGTTCCGATCGCTGCATCTGATCTGGTACGGTGATCTGGTTTGAAGCAAGTGCGTACGAGGGTGTCCCTGGTAATTTGATCACTGACCTTCGTAACAGTATTAGACAGAGGACTCTAAGTCACGTGGTCGAGTTATGCGTTCACGGTCGATTTTGCGACCCCCGCATCACGAGGTGTGTTCATGTGCAAACGGCCTGCGATCCGGAGAGTTGTGGGAACCCAAGGGTAGTTACCTCGTGGTCTTCGCCTCCGCCCGGTCGCAACAGTATTTAATTTGTGTGCAGCAGCTGCAATTGCTCACAATTTCTGGAATAATCGGCTCCACACCCAACATATCCGGAATTATTGACACTGTTCTGGTAATTGAACATGCTTTCAATCCTAGAAATTTCAGTCTACCTTGTGCATGCGAATGATCGCAAAGCAAACCCACATAGATCTATCTCTTTAGTCGTCCACTGGGAAGAGGTTCAAATTTTTGAACTTCTACTCCGCATCAAAACCATGACCTTTCTGGGCCAACCACATACAAATGGCCTCCAAGCAGCTCAGACTGGGAATCCTTAATCAATCCAAGTCTCCTTGGAAAACATCAAAGATGCACAGCTACAAGCTTATATCCGTAGGCTCAGTGGAGTACTGTGCTTTCGGAAGTCTGTGCCTCAAACATCACATCTGTGGTTTCTTGAGCTGTAGATCTACTGGTCAGAAAATTATTGATCTTGTGATGAGGGCGAAAGCGAGGTCTGTTTACTCTCACTCACAGTAGTTTGTGGTCTCTCTGTGGTTTATTTGCTGTCATTTCTCTGATTGCTTCCTCTATCCTCTTTTTAACTCTCCCCTACGTATCAGATGCACCATTCTTCTGGTACCTCTTGTTAAACACTTCCACTTTCCAGGCCACATTGATCATACGCCTGTAAAGGAAAAACAAACTGATACAATATTAAATGTATCTCTATTTTTTCCTTTGCATTTTCTCAGGACGTGGAATGTGATGCTGGGCCCCTTTTTTGCAAGGCGGGATAAGCCATCTGTGGCCTGGATTGATGGAGGGTTCACCTTGCTCTACAAATATCGTGGTTGAGTAGGTTTTTGGCTATGGAGGCTTTTTTCTTTCCCCCCAAAATCCCTGGGATTCGTGCAGTGCTGTGGTAGGCGATGCGGTGCGTATGGACCATCAATTCGATAGTAGTAGTATTAAGGCGTACATCTGTCATCCAATCCTGCTTACCTGGTCATGGGCAGCTTAGCAGTAAGTTCTGGACACAATGATACCCTGTCTGCTGTCATTGACTGCTGCCCTTGTTTTGATTTTCTTTTTATTCATTTTCAAACACTACTTTGCATCTAACCTCACAATCGTTTTTACATTACCAGTTTGTTCGATAGGGACAAGGCATGAATAAAATACTGCCTGATTAATGAGCGAATGTTGTTTTAACCAGTGTTCAAGCCAGTGAATTTTCCATTAATGGAGCACTCACCATATTCTTGTACAGTCTATAATTGGATGTAGGAAAGTCATTCGTATTTTTTTTCCACTTTTTTGGCTCTCATTGTTTGGAAAAATATCTAAATATAAATATGCTCCCTGAGAAACTTGATGCTTTTGATAAAGGAATAAGTTTGGGGAGTGCTTCAAGCATGTCGCATGACGTAGAATGCATTTTGTGTTCCATATGTTCATAAGGTGCATACGGTGTTTATCATGGAGTAACGAGTGAAGATGGAACGTGCCAGGCAGGTCGATGTCCTTGTGTACTCGTGCCCAGCTGTGGTCTGGACGGCCCATTGGTTTACTGTGGCTGGAGAGGCACTGGGTATGGCTGGCAACGCTTTCGAGGCCCATGGGAATTAACTTTTTACTATTGTTGTGGGCTGCATAGCTATTGCAGAACTAGGGTGGTGATTCATGGACAAGCATGCTTTGGTGTTGGCAGTGAAAGACTCCAGAGATAAGGTAAAAACAAGAACACAAAACAACAAAAAGAGTAATCAGAGATTGCAGACCTTTGCCAGGATTCTTTTGTGTGGTGTATTTGTGTGGCGTTTGTGTACTGGTTGCTAACTTGATTAATGAGACTTAATTAGACCTGCACTTTATAACTGAAGCAAATGATGAACCGGGTACCAAGACGTCCCGCTTTGAATGTCCCGTCCTGCTTGACGTCCCGTCCTGACCTCCAAACCCCCTTTTGATCTGTCTGACCCATGATGTTTTTTGTATTATTAATTCTTTTCGAATTTTAATTTAGATAAGGGATTAAAATAAATTCAATTCAAATCAATGGAAGACCAATAGGTACAGTCTACAAATTGGAGTCATGGAAGGAACGAACAAGCAAAAGAAAGATGAAGTCATCAGGAGGAACATGGATAGGATTCACATTTCAGATGCTACCCTCTACCTCATACCATCCAGGCACAGCCAGTAGAGCCTTTTCAAGATATATCAATAATAAATAATTTAAGAATTGAACCCAGAACAAAATTAAATAATTCTTGCTGCAACCATGCGTCCAATCAAGTTGAAATTTAAAACGTATTCCCATCATTACTAAATCATAAATATGAAGTTTCAAGTGTTGATTAGCGGTTCCAGATGAATCTTATTTAATATTTTTTCAATCCAAAATGGCTGCCAAACCATGTGACCTTATTAATCCTGAACAAACGTGAACACCATCATTGGGGAACTTTTTGTGAAATTCTCCTCGATCATTCCAGCCATGCTGGAGTGGAAGATTTTTTTTATCGGTTTTTGGGTGAAATCCAATATGGCTGCCAAACATGTGACTATGATCATATGTGTGAACCTTTTGTTCCTCATGGATGGTGGTCATACCTGTAAAGTGTCACTCGATCTGTTCAGCCATGTCAGAGATTTTTTGAAGGTTTTAAAATTATTTTTTAATACATATGGTGCCGAATCACGTGACTCCTGACCTCAATTTTTTTTTTTCTGTGGACCATTTTATCCTAGATGACCTCAAATTTTTCAATACTAATGCAGATGTGGAATTCTACAATATGTAATTATAGTCATCACGAAGCACTATGAGTCATAAAAAATATGCTTATTCCCCATGAGGAGTACTTGCCATGGGGTGCAAGTTCAATTTTTTCCTGGTGCGGTTTCAGAGAACAGAGGTCGAAAGTTTTTCATTTTTTCCAACATGGCTGCCACCTAAGTGACCTACGATTCATAATTATGATTAATACATTTTACATGAGTAGTCGGCACCAATGGTGAAAATTTTGTCTCAATCCAAAAAGTGGTTGCAGAGAAAACACGGACGTTATATGTGGAAGACAGACAGCAGACAGACAGACGGACCAAATGCAATACTCTCCTTCGGCGAGGGTAAAAAATGCATATTTGGTCGACTCAAAAAGTTTGTTTCTTCAAAAGTTATCAAGGAAAAGCATGTCCTTCAACCTCAATGGATCAGGAAATTAAAACATGTGGGAGGAATGTCTCATTTGCTGGAAATATATTGAAAAGACCAACATCCTGTGCAAGTTTTTGTTGTTGGACAGGACTATTTAAATAATAATATAGTTGAAGGGAAAACATGATGGAACACTCGAGGTGACTGGATGTATTTTTCTACATGTAAGATGAGGTCAAGCCGTTTTGAACAAGCATTTGGGGGAAAAAAAGTGTTTAACAACAACACCGAAGCTGTATGGCACAGAGTGAATTTAACAATATTCTCAGTGTGTCCTTTACCACAACTATAGTGAGCATGGGATATACAGCTCGTGTTATTAAAAAAAACAATTCATCGCCGTTTCCAAAAACAGGACCTGCATCGTTGATTTCAGCCCCATGGAACCAACAGACAAGGTCTATTAAAGTTCTACGATCACAGGTGCAGCATCAGAAAACTACATCATCCAGTTATTTATCCCCACGCTTTAAAAACAAACAAACCGTCTGTCTGTTTGGTCTGCAGTCTGTCTGTCCGGTCATCACGCTATCTGCTAAACGGTCCGGCGCAGAAATTCACCGAATTGGTAAATTATGATCTCCACATGGCAAGAATGTACAGAGCAGTGTCATTTTGGCCCACCCCTGGGGCAAGGTGAAAAGGTCAATAAAAAAAAAGTGCAATTACAAGGCATATTTTCAAACATTTTATGAAACTTTTTTTTGCACAGATTGGGAGATGCATAAATTGGAGCCATTTTTTTGGATTTGAACCTCTGGTTCATGCCCAAGTTGGTGGGGACTTAGAGTCCGGGGTCAGAATGGGAAAATAACTTAATCAAAATTCAACTTTGTGTTCTTCCTGGTTGAAACTTATTTGCCATCTTTCGACTTTGTTTTAGGTGGGAAGCATGGAGATTTGTGATGTTCGCCATTGACTTCGCTCTAGTGCATCTGCATGTTCTGCAATGCAAGCACAAACTGTCAATCATAAGGTTGAGCTGCAGCCCTAAGCAAGCAGTGAAACGATGCCACTGTTCAACTTCAAGACATTGGGCCTTCTCCTAAAATCAGAGATGTTCAATTTCATTGCAAGGAGTAAAGTATCACATACTTAATGCGAAGCATACATCAACAGGCACACAGGAGGACCTATCACATGTGAAAGACTGATTATGCCAAGTAAGGGATATCATACAGGGCTTTTGAGATCCTAACGATTATGTGGACCAACGTATCAGAGGTCAACCTGGCTGACTAATGATTCAATCTATGGAATTACCAAATCAATTTTCGATGATTTTGGAGTCTGGTGCAGCAACAGAGTTCAGCCCTCGAGAAGATAACTAACTGAACTATCTTGCTGCTTTGGTATCCAAGCCAAGTAAAAGGCACAGGACATTCTTGACACCAATACGATGGACAAAGATGAAGCAATACGTTCTTGCATGGAGTATGCCTGGTTCTTTGAAATACAAAGTGACAGAGGCTGCACCTCACATTCAGACGCAATACAAAACCACAAGTTATATCAAAGATCGACACAGTCTTTGACAGAAGCATTGCTGAAGGACAGGCAGATCCACCTGATGTGTTCTATTTTATCGTGTACTGTAAAGTGTCTGGTTTCAGTTAAGGCATAGCTTAGGATGAATGGTAACTCTGTCCACCGCGTGTCAACATGTACATAAAGAAATGTCATGTGCTGGCACAGAAATGGGATTTTGGCAACTGCTTTCATAATACATTGGTAAGCCTAAGTCACATTTGCTCTACGGCGAGGATACGGCGGCGTACGCTCTGAATTGACAGAAATGTGCGGCGGCCGCAGGTTTCTGCGGTGGCCTACGCCGTTTGGGCTGATAATTTTACAGGCGTAGGTCGCCGTGGAATTATAAGGGAGTTATAATTTTTTCATTTCTACGTTGCCGTTAGCAATTCGACAATGCCGACAAAAAAACTGGTAAAAATAATAATTCACCCACTCGTTACCATCTGGCCGCACGTTCGCCTTCGGGCCCCTGTGGTCCCCTTGCAGTGACCTTGAGGCTACTTGCATCTGCCTTGCAAAATTTATTGGGGCCGCCGCAGGCCCCCTTAAGGTCACGGTGCCGACACAAATCAATGACCCGTACGGCACCCCACGTTCGGTCTCCACAATTTTAAAGACCCTAGGGCCTAAGTCACATTTTGTCTACGGCGAGGATACGGCAGCGTACGCCTCTTGATTGACAGATCGTGCGGCGGCCGCAGAGTTTCTGCGGTGGCCTCAGGGTGGCCCTGACGCCGTTTGGCTTATATTACAGGCAGTAAGGTCGCCGTGGAATTATACACGGGAGTTATAATTTTTTTCCATTTCTAGTCGCCGTAGCAATTCGACAAGCCGAAACAAAAAAACTGTTAAAAAAAAAAAAAAAAAGAACCCACTCGTTACCATCCGTCTGGCCACCGTTCGCCTTAAAAAAGGGCCCCCGCGGTCCCTGCCGGGCACCTTTGCGTCTGCTTGAAAATTTATATGGCGCGCAGACGCCTAAGGTACCCGTGCGACATATAAGAATGTACGGCACCCACGTTTTCGGTCTCCACAATTTATAAATACTGCGTGCGCTACCGAAAAATAAAAACATATGTGACTGCTACATTGTGTGACCGTGGAAATACTGCGGCCGCGTATATTGCTAGTGGCCATAGATTTTGGAGACCCGCACGGACACCGTGGCAATGTGAAGGCCTAAATAGCTGGTGCGGCTCCCGAAAAATAAAAACATTGTGACTGCTACATTGTGGTGACCGTGCAATACTGCGCCGGCCGTATAATTGCTAAGTGGCCGTAGATTTTGAAGACCCCACGGCCGCCGTGGCAAATGTGACTTAGGCTAATGCAAACACAACAAAAAAGCCACTCGATTTTGCCAGCCCACAACAAATCCAAAACAGAGAAAGGAACAATTCAAATGGTAAAATAATGTCGAATGTTTTGCATCATGAGAATCGTTATAATGATGACGTTCAAAAATGAGAGATGCCACCGACAGAATACGATAAACACAATAATGTATTTTATAACAAAAAGACTATGATCTGTGGAGGGTGAAAACAAGAAAGGATTAACAAATATTGAACAGCAAGAATCGTCACGGGTGACAGGACCCAGATACTCGTAAAATAGGGGGTGAACCCTGTGGTCACCTCGTAGAACAAGGAACACTGTAGGCTGTGGATGACCCAACAAAATGTTGTAACTGAGAAGAAAGGACATACAATTATTTTTTTTTGTTGGGGGGGGGGGGGGTCAACCTTGATTATTATTTTAATTTATATTCTTTTATAATACCCGTGAACAAACTTCAGTACATTGCTGGGTAATGAAGGTTGGGTCAAGTTCCTCGAAATTGTGTGTGTAGTTTTGCAGAAGAAGCAAACCTGGACCACTTTGACCCCTTAATTCCTCAGACCCTGATGTTTTTTTTTTTCCCTGCATGAAAACTTAAAACCAAATCAACGGGCGATGAAGTTGTGGTGAAGTTTCATCGACATTGTGTTGTAGGTTCGGAGAAGAAGATCCTCGTGTTTACATACTAACGAACTGGATGACTGACAGACACCAGTATGCTAATACCTCACCTGAACTATGTCCAGGTAACTTAAAACCTCTCTGCTTATAAACCTTGTAGCACGTCAAATCTCAAGGCACCGTGGACAGATAAGCTCCAGATAAACTTCACCCAGCTCGGTGGATTTTTCAACTAGCTTCCACCATCTTCAACTTTAAATCATGAAAGGCATGCAATGCATCAACAGCTGGTCTCGGGGGAGGTCTTTGAATCATGTTAATAAAATATTTCTAATAGAAATTTACACAGTGTCTGAAGAAAGTCTGCTCAATTGCACACATTCAGAGCGTTAGACAATTGCTGCTCAAGTAATTTAATTTGTTCTGATTTTTGCGATATTATGGACATATAAATAATCCAATATAATTAAAAGTGCCCGCAGCTCTTGGACTTTTCTGATGTTTTCTCTCTTCTACTTATCTTTCTTTTTTTTCCTCTCGCACACTCTCATGTGAACTTTTATTTTCCGTGGTTACCTTTTAATGGAGATCAAACGAACGTGGGTTGCTATCTAACATGAAGCAGGCATGATCATTGATGAATTCACATCAAATTTTATTTTCTTAGTTTTTGAATGGTTTTAATGCATGAGTGGGTGAAAATGAGGGTTGCTGAAGGTTTGACTGTCAGAAATTTCTGGCAGTGATTCTACAAAGGGGCATATTTCCATATATTATTGTATTCTTTCTATCTTTTTGTATCAGACATAACTGTTTGTAGGTCGACCTTGGCTCTGGGTGTACGACTGCTTTTTCTCACTGCTCTTTCATTCTTGGGCTACGGCACCTGGATTGCCACGCAGCTGTTATAGTCTGGTTATTAATGAGGGTGAGAGAAGATGTTCGAAGAAGGCAACGGGAGGTCTGCTCTCATTGCTATTCCTTGCTCTTTCCTTTCCGTTTGGAATCAGATTTATCTCTCGTTATAATTTGGTCTTATGTAAAGTGAAAGTAATGTTCTTGCAGGATGTTCTTAACGTCAGGAAATAAGCAGTATTTTGCTTGGCATATTCATCTCAACACATTGCATGAAGTCCCAATATAGAGCATTGGGTTTTGGTAAATCCCAAACCACTTGGCCATTTCGGCCTGATGATCGTGGATGAGTTGGGCTAGAATTGAAAAGTTAGCCCAGATAACGCCAAGTAATGGTTACTCTTTTTCAAAAGGAAAATATTGTCTTTATTTTTCAGTGCACATCGATGTGTATTTCATCCGAATAATGACAGTTAAAGCATATTTATATCTTTTAGAAACTCTTAAGTTCAATCCAGTTGCTGAGCTAAATAGGCAGTGAACTCTCACAAACTCTCATCGAAATTCTGAAGTCAAAATTCCCAAAATCGGAACAAAACTCGAACTTAGACATCTTATATTCCAAACTTCCCTGGAATGGCGTCTGAGTTTGCAGAGGCTGGCCACTCTGTAGTTAGTGCGCTGCATCCCGCCAATACCAGAAATCATGGCTCCTGTATTTTCTTATTTGAACCTGTTAGGATTCCACCGGCAAAAATAACTTTCCCTTTCCTGTAGGTCTCTTGCAGACTACTGTAGTATATGAGAGTAAACACTCTTATATGCAGTTCTAACTGTAAGCCTTTTTGCCTGAGAGTGTTTAATTCCATGCTTTCGCAAGGTATGTCTGTGTTTTGCTGTTTCTGCTCTTAATATAACTGTCATCCACAAGCCATTCAATGGATAGTGCTGGTTCTTTGGCCATGAAGAGGAAGCATGTTACACTTAATTAAAGAGAAAGTTAAAATTTCTGCAAGAAATGAGATAAAGGCTAGTTGATGCGGAGTGCTGAGGGAGCATATGCATGTTATGATATAAAAGGCAACGTATGAGCTGTTAAAGTTTTACACTCATAGTTATCATAAGAGAATTGCTAAATGGAAATCTCGCTGCAGCTAAATTGACGGACCTTGATAACGTCAATGCTTGTATACATACACATGTTAGGCTGTGGAATTAGCAACACCATTCAGGGCCCGTAGGTGATGATATCTCTAAGTACATGTGTAGTTGCCAATACCGTTGTGATGTGATTCAATTCGGGCTGCGGATCCTTGAGAAAGCGTTTTTTTTTTTGTTCTAGTCTTTATTTTGAATCAACCACGTTCATACTCGCTCACTACCATCAACACCATTTGGTGCATGGTTGGACTAACCACCAGCTGCTTATTTGGCGCGGGGCACTTTTTGATGGTTGTGCGTAAGGCTACAGGGTCGTGAGACCTTGTTTTGGCAGTTGTTGTTATCGATCGAGGGTTGGAGCTGTGCGCATATGTAGTTTTACCGGTCTAGAGCGAACGAACTAGCGACATGGCGCTCCCAGCTGCCCTGGTAACAGCTTGTGTGTTTTTCACAACTGTGTTGCAAATGGCGCGCCTTTGGGCAAAGAACGCAGTGCTCACCGCCATTCCAACGGCCATGGCATCGGCCACCACCGAACCTCCACCACCTCACTTCTCCTTCTACGGATTCCCGCACCACCTGTGAACCGAGCGGGGCTGTCTTGGGCCGTTCAGGATACGCACCGAGCCGCGAGCGCAATAGCGGCTTTTGAGGAAAATTCGGATCACAAACGCTACACGCCCACTTTGGCCTCCGTCAATTAGCAAGCGCGGGGCGGCTTGGCCCCGCCTCCAGGGCGTCTGTGTAATCGATAATAATTGCCAAATTCCTAGGATCAGGGGGGTTTCACGCCACTTTTTCCTCCGTCAATTGGCGAGCGTGGCTCGCCCCGAGGTCATCCTGATCGGATATTGCATAATTGTTTTCTCCTGCGGCCTAGCTCAGTGTTCACAGGTGGTGCAGGAATGGCCGTAGAAGGAGAGAGGTGAAGGTGGTGGAGGGTTTTCGGCGGTGGCCGATGGCCATGGTGACGTTTGGAATGGCGGTGATGCGATGTTTGCGGGATTGAGTTGTGAAGGTAAAGGTCGTAGCTGTTGGCGTTGTTG
>CM068960.1:514453-525565 GCA_035128595.1 Eptatretus atami | reverse complement strand
TCCACTGAAATATAGTGATAATCTTCACCTTTTACTTCTCCAGGTCTGACTGCTCTAGTTGTTGATACAATGCGTATCACGAGGTGTTTTTACAGTAAATTTACAATATTCTCATTTGTACTATACAAGAACCTTGATTTATGAAAGTTTTTTCCAGAAGCATTACAGATAGCAGATTTTTCCCACGATTTCTTATGTAAGATAACTTGTCATTTATCAATAATTGATAAAATATATTTCTCCTTGTAATCAGTTTGCTTGAGAGTGTGTCTGTTTCACCAACTATTCTGATTTATAGCGAACTGTAAGGCAGCGTTAGGACCGTTGAGTCCTCGTCTCCTACGTCCTGGTTGGCTTGGTGGGTACAGGTGCCCATTAACGGGCCCCCGGTGGGGTGGCGATGGCGGTGGGCGAGCCCTGAAGCCATGTGATTTAGGGGTTTCAAGGTCTATGAAGAGCATCCACTCGGTCAACAAAGGCCTGAGGAAAGTCTGGAATGTAAGCATGTATATAAGTGGAGAAAGCTAATTGGGTTTTCCTGAGACAAAGGCTTAATTCTGCAATAATTACTCTTCTCTAACTCTACATAGCTAATCTAGGTTAATCCCTCATGAAACTTTTAAATTTGCTCCTTAATAATTAAATTGGTACAATGTACTGTACACATGTATCCGTCGGAATAGTCGTGAATTTCGTGAAGATTTACTGTATTGGAGCTGGCGTAGCTGTTGTATCTCTTAATCATCCATTGCTGTCTCACTTTTGCCACCAAAGGCTTTTCTATTCCACAGATTTGTCTTACCGGTCCTGTCGGTCCATTAGTTCATCTACGCTAATCGACATGAGCGTAGACGATTCTCTGGTTCTACCTTCGCTACTCTTCACCATGTTTTCGGGAAAGTTTCCTGTTGTAAATATTAGATGCCAGTTGATTGAATGAAAACTTGTCATCGTTGTCTCGCTGATTGTCTGCGACGGTTAATAGAACTTGCCGTCTATCAGCAATTTCAACAATACTTCACCATTTCTGGAAATGAAAAGACCGCCGTGGCACCGTTAATCCTTCGGGTCGGCGACAGTTACTCTTAAGCCTTTTGGGGGCGTCTACACTAAACGGAATTAGGGTTATCAGGGAAAATCGACGGTGTTTGCCAGCTGGTTGCTGATATTCAAGCTCATCGAATATCGTCCACACACTATGACATGCAGATTCGTGGCTTTATCACAGAATGATGATCCAATAGTTTTGCCAGATACATGTATGGGAACGGGTATGCTAATTTGGAGTCTGTACATTCAAAGAAGAACACTCGCTGTGTAAACATGGACAGGGTTTGGGCGCAGGATGGTTGTTCCCTTGTCATCAAATTTCACTAGCAATATTTGGCCGAAAAAAGGCTATAAGTAAAAATTAGATCACCTATCTCCACCCTTGCCGCCCGGCTTATTACTTTCTGTGTGCTCCAAGCCCGGGGATTTTTAAACGTGTTCTTCGGATTTAATATGTGATCTTCTAGAGAACACCTAATTTTTGGTGGATGAAGGTATCTTGTTTGAATAATCTGATAATATAGGTTCTTATGGTGAGAATAGTTAGATCAGGCTCTGCCCTTAATACTCATCTTGGTTTCACAAATATATTATATTCCTTTTTCAGTCTGTCATGTCGCTTCCTATATGATTATTCCTAAATTCCGTTTTCAACTACATTTATCTATGGGTTTGAAACCTGAACAAGTTCATATCTCCAAAATTGTTTATATATCTTATGAACTTTAACTGAATAAACTAAAAAGTATTAGCATTGGATACTTTCTGATATGAACTTGAGTCTGAGGTAAGTTGATTAGACTACACGAATGAATTAGAGAGATGATACAATACAAATAGAAAAGGAAGATGTCTTCCTCGTATGTGTAAGGATATGACTGTCCATTACCGTCTGTTATGGGTGGTTTTTCATCTATTATACATACAAGCTATGTCACAGATAAACGGGGGGTTGCGTTATATTTTGAGTATTTGCCAAGGGGCCTTGGGGAAGGTACTAGTGCACGGGGACTCCCGAGTATTATCGACATAGAATGAAAGTTGGAAGTCAGTTGGGAATTCATCCCTTTTTAAATCCCTGTGTATCACAAAATAGATAGTTTGATAGTGTAGAATCTTCAAGTGTGTGAGGAGATGCTTGAGTTTGTATTTGCAAGTTTAAGTAAACAGTTATATCTTCTTTGTGCAAGACCGAGCAGAATTAAAAATTGGTGAGAAGGACTAGCTTGTGATGAGCACTGGCGGCGAAGACAGGGTGGGAAAACGGTGCGAGGACTTCGTGAAAAATAGATGAGAATTATGCGATAAAGAGCGAGAATGACTAAAAAAGTCTTTGGGAGTCCAGGACGCAGCACTTCAAAGAGTGAAGAGATCAGACAGTCATTTTTCCTACATGTTCTGCTTCGAACCAACTATGAACATTTTAATGAAATTCTGGCCAAGATTGTGTTATGAGATTAGATTAAATATTGAGCTTTATTTGCTTAAATGGGTGAAAAAAGCATTCATGTTACAACTAGACTATGGAGAACCGATCGCCAGAAGCGATATTTATTATTTAATGTTATTGCTTTTTTTTTAAGAACTTTTATTTAATTTTAAAAACGCTGAAAATTCGGGAGTTAGATTTAAGATACACATTAGTCATTTTTATTTTATAAACGTAATCTATTGTGTTTGTATATTTATGTTTCCACTGAAATTTAGACAGAACTTCGTGATATAGGATTAGTTAACATAATCTTTGTGAAACGGATTTCGGGACAATAATACAGATGAGGTTTTTGTTTCTTCCTCTTTGTAAAAGGAGGTGTGTTATTGAATTCTTCTCCTAAATACTTTACCATTCCATTGAGTTCTTTGTCTCTCAATAATCATATGCTAAATTCCTTAAATACTTCTATAAATAAACAGATTATATCTTCTTATATTAAGACACTCATTCCGCATTAATATATCAATTTGTGTAGAGTGTTGATACGTCTCTAAGAGTTGCCAAACTTGACTTTGTAAAAATACTCATATGAAAGTGTTATCCATACCACCCTAAGAATAGGTACTTGAGAGGAGGAGCATCTTAATAGAGCGCGGGTCAGGGTGTGTTTTTGCACATAACCAATATAAAAAATTTTCAACTCGGAGGAGATAAAGTTTTTATCCAGGGAATAATTTCCACCTTGAAATCCAATCTATGAGGGCCCACTAACAAACGGACTAAACGGGAGTTTGTCAGACGGTTGAATATCGTCCGTCATGATTTCTTTTTTTGAGCGTCAGAAGCAAACAGCCTTAAACATTGTATATGAAAAAGCGGGCGCGACGGAAAGTTGAAGACACACGACCAGTAATAATCTTCCGTCGCAAACGCTAGAATATTAGAGGTGATGACCGAAAGTCGCTGCACAGACCGATTTACATTCTAATCTAATTGATATAACGCGAAGGAACGGTCGTGCGCACGGAACACAAGAACGGTCAAATTTGGGAAAGAAATGCAATGAAGCCTCGAATACGTAACGGATGTGAGGAGATGAAGCAAAAGCTATTGCGGTTATATGTTTCATTCTCGGGCGAACTGATGCACGTGAGGAGCGATCGAAAGTCGTAAGTTGAGATTAATTAACGTGTTACCTTTAAAATGTGGAAAAGCAAGTAGGGGGATCTGAAAAGCTTCTTGGACGTTTATGGTGTAAAATTAAGTGAATTAAATATTGTAATGCTTGGAAATTTGTAGAATGCCATGAATGATAATCGATGGCTGTAATGAAACCCGTTTCTGTTTGGATTAGCTGAGATTAAGTACATGAGCGCAATTACGACAGTTGGACTGAAGTCTGATAAATATGACGCCCCCCAATTCTTCTTGACTTAATGTAGTGGGCGGACTATTTCGGTTTCGGTAGCGATAGGTTGCGTCGAAAGCGCTCGTTACTCGGTTCGTGGCTGCATGCTTTATTTGAGCGATCAGTCCGACGATTTGATCATGATTAATTTTGCAGAAGGTAAGTTTGATAGTAATAAAAATTGCGAAATTCAATAAAATAACAAAGTAATATGAAGTAAAAACTGTAAAAAGCTCCATACACAATCCCTATGTTGAACTGGGCATGAACAATAGCGATCCTTCATCGGGGGCTCAAATACGGCAAACCAAACATTTATCACACAAAATTCGGTTTAAATAATTGTTAAACACATCAGGTAACTACGCAATATATATTTTCTATATTTAATTAATGTTAGAGGCACAAGCACTAAAAATTAACATAGCGTAACAGGTCGTTCTACTGCTCCGCATCTTGTTCGCACTACAGTAACGATAAACGGCTTTTGTTCGCTTCAGGACGTTTCGCGACGGAAATAACCAATCTTGCTTCCGTTCCCCCACCACTGTCCTGATTCTGGGTTTGTTTGTCGCTAATCGCTGGTGTACCCATTCACCCATCTCTGTTGTTTCCACGTATTGTACGTAGTAATTGGTGCCTGGGCTGAGGCGGTTTTCCAGAACTTTTCATTTCTAAAACGATAAAACCAAGTATTAACCTTATCACGCAGTATTTGAGGGATAGGATTGTTGGTCGCACGTTTTAATGTACCGTTAGCGGCTATTTAGAAAAATTCACACACTGGTCACACAATGGTTATCTTTTTTCGTATTGTGATAAGTATCTCAATAACGATTATCGGTCACAAATAGTTGTCTATTACAGGGATTCGACGTTTTAGAGAGTATTTCATTCACCTGTAAATATCTTGAAGATGTGAATGTAAAATAGTCAGATAACCGTAAGCTTAAAGTTGGTGATTATGGTATGAACATGTGAGGTGGAGAATTATTTTTGCAAGGATTCTACTCAGATGGGGCGGGAAAGAATTTTAAATTGTTGGAGGTAATAGTATGTTTGTTGGGGTTTAGATATGTGTGGATTTTTGATTATAATGGGGCTATATGAGTTTTGAGTTCATTGCGTTACTTCGATAGGATATTCACTAGAGTTAGAAGTTTTCATATTCCGGCGAATGTTTTTTTTATTTTCTAATCTTTAGGCCTGTTTTTGGACTAACAGACAAATAGACGGTTTTCATTCGCCTGACACACCGTTAGGCGTCACGTCACAAATTTTAAGCGGGGCCTGCTATCGAGAGACGTCTCTAATTGATTTTATTCCGGGAGTTTGTGTAAGTACTCTTCTATGGTTGGTAAATTTATCTTATTTTCCCAAATGGGTAAGAAATTATTCATTTAATTAGTATTTGGGAAACAAGTTATTGAATTTCTTTTGTTGGCTCTTTCTTTAAGAAACTCTATGTCTCTAAATCCTAAGATTCCAGGATTTAATTCTTCAGATAATCGTCATAATATCATCTTAACTCTTATCAAAAACAATTTCCTGTGTCTGATTATTTCCTCGACAATATTTGACAATCGTCTATATTTATTCATATAGGCTTAGTGTAAAATCATTTCTGATTTCCATGAAACATTACCATCATCATCTGTTCGCATCCTCTTCTCTTGTATAAGAAAGTGTGTATATCTACACTAACACTAATCTAAAACATCTTCATTCGGTTTCGTGATCTTGGTGAGTAATTCATTTTTGATGTAATTTTGAAACGCTTAATGCTTCTTATGTTTATAATTTTTCAATTTCTCATAATTTATAAGCATAATTCCAGAAATATACATTGGTCTTTATGGTGACTGATTTCTTTGTGTTTAATCCCGACTCGATACCATATGCTGCTGCCACAATCCCTTCCCCATTAAGATTTGCATAATAGAGAATAAAAGTCAGCCCCGGAATGTACAAGATGCTCACAAACGATGGAGGTATCACGCTTCCATTAACTGAAAGCCGTCATAACTCTCAGTTCCAATACACAATTCATGCTTTGGTTGACTCGATCTTCGGCCCGTTATTCCCACGTTCCCCTTGGTGCTTTTACAATCATACGATAAAATCTCGACTGTCTCACGTTAACTTATCATATATGGAATCACAACACTCTCGGCGATCGGATAACTGTCTTGCTCTCCACAGAGATCACTATCATCACTGTCCATCATTTCAAAATCTTCATTGAATAATGACCGACAACAGCCTCCGTCATCTAATATTCGTAGAAAAAACATGACCATGCTATGTCCTGTATACGCCTCGTGTTTCATTTAACCAGATTACAACTACCCTCCGCATTCTTTTTTATATTTAAAGGTAATTTAAATGGTCGCGTAACTACTCATCTTTGAAGAAACCTGTCAGTTCAGCTTAGATTATACTTACCCCATCCTTTCTCTTGTCACATACACAATTTAGCAACTTTAGTTTTGTTGAAGAAAATACCAAGTTCTCCTTGCTCATAGGCTGGTCCTGATCCTGTTGAAAGCTTTCACTCCCATGAGGTTTTTTTCCTTTTTTGATTACGTTTTTCTTACATTCCATGGTTTGCTTGTTTTAGTTTTTGAATATATTGCCAGAAGGGAAGGAGAAACTTTTGTGCAGAAGCTCTCTTTGGTACCTTAAATTGAGGTCCTTGACAGATAATACTAAAAGCCTGTCATTCGAAGGTAATTGTAAGACTCATATTGGTTCGCCAATACACTGTGTTTTTCATCTCTATAGTTCTGTTATAATACCCCGAGGGTGTAACGGGGGACAGGTGTGTGGGACTCTTGTGGCGATGGCGGGGCACACGTACAGGAGTAAGCCGTTGGCGCCCGCGGGGCGCCTTTCGTTAGTTATTTTTGATAAGTGTCGTGTTCTCTGACCGTTAGGTTTTTGCTTGATCCTTTTTTTTCCTCCCTCGCCCGTCCCAACCTGGTGTCTAAATGGGAATACTAAATAACTATTGCTGTGAGGTTTTTTGTATAGTTAGGATTTTACACCCACACATCCTTGCTCTCACAGCAACAAGACTGACTCGCGGACGTTTTCTTTTTCGCGCACGATAACTCTATTCCACCATTCATTCAGTTGCAGGAAGCGCGCAGTAATCGGGCGGTAGACTCTACACTGTAGGCATGGCGTCCTTCCTTAGCCATCGCAAGGAGCGGGCATCTCACTCACCCGTTTCCAATGTCATACGATCGCCATTAAGCAGCTGGCCAGAGAGTGAGGAGGTGGGCGAGCACAAACGCCTCCGCTCGGGACTTCGCCGAAGGGATGGGATTGCCCTGCCTACGTGTGTCTGTCCATATGGGGGCGGCCAGGGAATGCGCGAAGTGGTTCCTGCAATCAAGAGGAGTTTGTCACAAAGAGGCCCCTCGCCTCCTAGAGAGAATGTGGGTGGTCGATTTTTGGACGAAGTGAGGAGATTGATCTCGGCCTGTCACCCGGCTTCTGCCTGATCCCGTCCTGTCGCTGGCGTCTGGCTCTCAGTCTCATCCCTTGCTGGAATCCGGACTTTTCAGCTTTTGTGCTTTCGAACTGGAACTTGTTTGCACTGGACTTTGGTTTTCTGATTTATGGTTGGTGCTCGTTGGCCTTAACACGGCGACTGTTCTTTCAAAGGGTCCAACTTGGATTTAGTGTCTGCAAAAGTCACATCATGAAACGCACCAAAATTCGAGACATCGGCGGTGTTTTATAGATTCACCTATTTACTCCAGAATATGTGTTGTATAGATGTCAGCATTGTGTGTGATAGACTGAAAAAAATCTATGTGGGTACGGAGAGAGATAGAGAAGAGGTAGGTAAAGACAGATCGAGAGAACAAGAGAAGAGGATCGAAGACAGGGGGATATGAGAGACAAAGACAGGGCAAACGACACACAACAAAACAACACCCGCAACCGCTAACATACATACAAAAATAATAACAGTGCGCAGACACAGACAATAACAAACTATTCCAACACGATGCGCACCACAACACAACACACCAACGTGTTCGTGTTTAAATTCACTCGAGTAGTGGTCTTGAATAAATTTACAGTCTTAAATGTTTTCAATTTCTTCTAAATCATGACTTAGTAATAAGGGTTTATTTATCAACGTAAATTAAATTCAGTATCCGGGACTGTTAGAAACAAATTTTGCTTATACGAATAATTTATCATTGCTTATGTCAAAGGGAACTACCAACGTACTTTGTAGTGATTTCTTCTTCATGAAGAAGAATTCGTAGTTTTTCATGGGTACAAGATGGTAGATAGAGGGTTGATAGAGGTGTGAGCAAATTTTTTCAGTGATAGTTACGAGAATTATTCTGCACCTGTCGTGATATATGAGCTTTCTCGGGCTGCAGATAAAAATATATATTTCAGATTAATATTATCATTCCTTTCGTTAAAGAAAACATCTAAACTTTACTTGTGTGGCTGTTTGTTCGTTGGGAGATACGCGTTGAGCTAGTTTAAATGTCCGTGGCGAACGTCTGCGAAAACTTTACACGATGAGGAATTACTAAGCATGGTGCGGACAGGAAAGAAGTTGTGAAATATGGGCGTTGTATGAATCCTTATAATCGTTACAATGGATTGAGTTCAATGTTTCAGTTCATACGTGAAATGAGAGTGTTTTTTTTGACCCGGTCGTGTGTTGAATGAGAGTGTTTAGACGAGTGCTGTCAAATAGGACTATTGAAGGTTGAGAAGACTCTTTATAGGTTCATTGTAGTAAATTATGCATTGGTTTGAAAAGTGTCCAGTTAGGAGCATTAATTAGCGGATGGGGGTTTGGTGTGGTTGATGGCGGTGGATCCAGTGTGAGTTATCGTGCGCTGAATTAAAGGTTGATCCAGTGTCATCATCGAGGCGGCGAAGTGATTAGTGTTGATCAGTGATGCGTTGTGACATTCTGTGTGTACAGGGTCCAGGAAGGCAGTCGGCATAAAAATTATCTCAAAAAACAATGCAGCAGGGAAAACGATAAAAAGGGGTTATTTTTGGGAAAAAAGGTGAATGTGAGATCCATTCATTTCTGGAAAAGGTGTCGAACTAGTATTCACTCTAAATATAGTAATTGGATTATTGAAATTACTGACGGATACATTAGAGTTCTAGAAATGCATACAATTATACTGTTTTCCATTATATGATGATTTTTTACGTCTTGGGATAAGAAATTCACAACCATAAAAATCTCCATCATTAAGGCCTCATATGGTTAACGGGATGTGGAAATGCTTATTTTAAAGATGATGTAGCGTTCTTTAGTACAAGTCTAGGGAGTTCATATGGTATGATCTATGGTTGCTAAGTGTTCAGAATCTCGTTGTCTTGTATGGTGTGTTTCTGCACTATTCACAGTCTTTAGTTTGACTCGTTAGAAAAGACCAAGAAAGCGAATGGCGGAAGATTCCGGCTTCATTTCTAATAGGTTGAAATAAATGATGCGTTAAATGTCTGGTGGGAGATCACGTACTATTAAGTAG
Source organism: Eptatretus atami (assembly GCA_035128595.1). Lineage (NCBI taxonomy): Eukaryota > Metazoa > Chordata > Myxini > Myxiniformes > Myxinidae > Eptatretus > Eptatretus atami. The sequence continues at coordinate 516,135 of CM068960.1, read as the reverse complement.
GAATCATTTCTATTTGTGCTGGGTTTTGCTTGTACACGCAGTATTGCATTTAAGTTTCTTATATAATCGGCGGGGGATATATTCTGCTGCTTGCGTGCTCGTCCTCTTGGCCGCCTTCGTAGTAGTGTCATTCCCACTATTGCTAAATAGGTCATCTCTCACTATGTGTTGATAGTGTGATTACATAGACTCGTAGGATACCTGTGTTATTCATTCATTATTGCGTGATGTTAACAATGGTGTTGATGCTGTGTTGGCAGAATGTAGAGAAAAGGACGGGATTGGGGGACTGCTACGTACGGCACAGAGGTGAGGATCTATTTGTTCGTGGTATCAAATTGTTTTTGTGAATCTGGCTATCGTTGTATATGTGATCGTGGGGTTCATCGGAAACATATAGATTAATATATTTACTTTAATTTAGTACTCTAGATATGACAATTTTTGGAGAGATAATTGTTCTACATTCATGTAGTCTACAGAATTTGGAATCTCGCTGAAGCAATGATGAACGATTAGAATCTTCAGGGATTATGCCGTTGGGGTGGTGAAACGCAGACGATGAGATATTGGAAAGGAACTGGACGTCGATCCACGTTCGAGATCTCGTCGAGGGTTGTGGATTACTGGGGGCATTTATAGTTGCAACTACATGTGGCCTCCTAGGTTACTTTGATTTATATTGGTTAAATAACCCATGTTGGCCACAGCGGTTTATTTGATTTATGACAGATTTCAAACAGTCTATAAGAGGACCGTAAAAACCCTCTCTGGGTGGGGGGAGTTTAATCATGATTGGAGTTTGACGTAGTCATAAAAAAGCTTCCGGTGTTCGGTCTATTGAGGGGTATGTCGAAGGTTCCGCAAACGTGCTTCCACTAGCGGCGGTCGTTTGAGCTGCTAATTCCGATTGCGGGCCGGCTTTCACAACAAATATTTTCTTTTTTATTACAATTAATTACATCACTAACTATTTCTCAGTATCTTTTAACAAATGTAAAGATTGATTGAAACTTGTCTTTGTCTCTTGTATACACTTGGTATTTATTAAGTTAAAGGATCAACAATGTTGTTTTCTTTAAGAACTAACACGGCGGTTGTATGATTAGTAAGTAAGTAAAAGTGCAGGGCCTTTATGCCTTGGTATATGGTAGGGGTGGAACAATGCGCTTGGGCTTGCTGTTGGAGGTAAAAAGTATCTGTGAAGGAGCGATTCTACTTTGGATTCAAAATTAAAATGGAATTTTTCATGCAAGAAAATTATTATTTTATGTTATCTAAGGCTAGACATAGGACCACTTGATAGGTTTGGGTATTCGTATATAAAGTCACATTGATTGAGATACAGACTGGTGTTTAACATTCACTCTTGTGAGTGCGTAATGCTTTTCTTTTTCTTATGGTGGAGTCTATTGGTTGGGGACATAATCCCAGCCAACTGTGTGTCTCAATAAAAAGTTACCGATACTATGAGCACGCCTCTCTGATAATAGGTCAAACAAGAGATTTTCTGAATCAACAGTTATCAAGATTTTTGAATTTCATGGCTCTTGTTTCTGCCCGAAGCTTTCCACTAGTTAAGTTTTAACTCCATCCTCATTGATGAACACTTAGTACATAAATCAATGCAATCGATAGAGTGAGTGAAGTATAGAGTGGGTAAATTATTTGCAATATTCTGA
>CM068960.1:498974-509434 GCA_035128595.1 Eptatretus atami | reverse complement strand
AAATAATTTTGATGTTCTTGCCGTTTTTTCAATGGTCCGCATAATTGGTTCTCCTAATAGTTTTACAAAAATCTGAGAGACTAGTACGGGCCCGTAGGGGCGGGCCGCGTAAGGTGAGTGCCAGTATGTGCAGCGCCTCTCTCTCACCCCTCGTGCTTGCCCCTCCAACTCTCGCCCTTCCTCTACTCCCCCATTACCTCTCTACGCGCCACCACTCTATCCGCCCTCTCACCCCCCCCCCACTCTCACGCCCGCCACACTGCTCACATTCCCCCTCTCTCGCCCCCCTCTCTCGCCCCCTCTCTCTCCCCTCTCTTGCCCCCCCTCTAGTCCCCACAAGTTTTCATCGCCCTTTCCTCTCTGCCCGCACCCTTCTCTCTCTGCGCCCCCAAACTACTCATCCTTCCCCTCTCCTCACCCGTCCACGTAGCTGCTGACGCGACCACCACCTTGCTCTAGACCCTTGATCCCTCTCGGAGTCTGCGACCTTACCTCTCTCGCTCCACCTCTCTCGCCCTCTCATCTTTCTCTCCCCAAGTCTCCAGCCCTTGTCCTCTCTCCCCTCCTCATCGTCAAAACGCTCCCAAACTCATCATCCCCCTCTCCGTCACTCTCTCTCGCAGATATGGTCGACAGATAAATGGCCGTATTGGGAACTGCTCCGTCCGAACGATTTGAATATCAATACCTCTGAAAAGGCACATCAGGGGCCCGAGTGCTAATATTACGGTGGCAAGTTTCAATCGCGATCGGCGGACGCGTCAATGTGTCAAAATAAATTAAAAACATTAATTGTGACGTCATTTCGTGATGTCATAGTAACACTTATTCCTAGTGTCTTGTCATTAGAGGTCGAAATAGTAATCAATGGCCGTAACTTGGGCCTCTTACGCTTGTCCGATTAATATCAAACTCTGTGGATAGCGGCTTTTGTAAAAGTCGCCCACTAGATCCAGCCAGGTCCCCGAAGCAATATTTCCTGGCAAATTTCAATCAAGATATCGGACCGTCAATCGTGCAAATAAAATAAAAAATAATAAGATAAGAAGTAAAATGTAAACATTAATTGTGACGTCATTACGTAGATGTCATCACGTGCACGCCAGGTGTTTTCTTGTCATTTGTCGACAGATAATGGGCCGTGAACTTGGTGAACCGCTTGTCCGAATTGGATTTCACAAACCTTGAATAAGCGCACATCGGCAAGACAGGTCCTACGGTCAATTATTCCTGAATGTGTCAAGTTTTACAATTTCACACGATCGACCGGTGATCCAGAGTACCGTTGGGGTTATTTAATGAAATTTGGGAGATAAATTGCATGATAAGGTGAGAAGGTAGAACGACACCTTCAGGAGCTGCCATATGACTAGGCACCTGATTTTCAACACTGAATAAAATGCAGTAAAGTAGAAAGTCACATTTGTAACTTGGGAACTCGCCTTGTCCGTAGTTATTCTGATATGCAAATATCCTCGAAAAGGCACATCCGCGGTCAGCCAGCAATATTGCCTGCAAGTTTCAATCAGATCGGACCGGCGGTCGTGCGAGAAAACGGCGGTCAGCTACACACACACACACACACACACAGACACACAGACACAACAGACACACAGAGATTGCTTGAATTATAGATAGATGACGGCAGACTTCTATTATTGACTTTTGAGACATGTGATATTGACCCTGCTTTGATACAACTCCGGTTGAAGGAGTTAGTTGGGGTCAGGTAGGGGCAAGGACGAGCCTCACCACAACCGATCCCCTCACACATTCAAATCAGCACGTGAATTAATTACCGAATTATTTCTGTGGTAGGAATTTGATGAACATTATCATGGAAACATCCCATTAGTTTCAATCTTTTTTTTGAGGAGAAACCCAATAACTCTCTAGAATGAATCATCAATTGTGAAATTCAACCCTTGAGTTATTTTTAATTTAATCGTTGATTTTGAAGCGTATGTCTTTGAATATCTATCAAACAATATTTTTTTTGGTTCATGCACCGCTGTTCTTCATAAGTACGAACATTATATTTACAACCTGCTTTTTGATAAGCATACCCCGTGAGAGTTATTGGGAGAGTCATGTAGTGAAAAGTGAGTAGATGCGACTATAAAGTAAGCATCCCACTTCATATGCTCTTATTACAACCCTGCTTTGATAAACCCCAGTGAGGAGTGTATTGGGTGTCAGGGAGAGAAGCGAGGTAGAGAGTGCTCATATCGCTCCCACTTTATTACAACCCTGCTTTGATACACCCCGGTGAGAGTTATTTGGGGTGTCGCGTGGAGGTATGCAGAGCGACACTAACGCTCCCTTCCAACTTTATTCCACCACACCCGTGAGTCTATTTGATTAACAACCCGCGGTGAGAGGTTTATTGGGGGTCCGGGTAGGGGAGGAGAGCGACAACAACCAACTTGGTACATTTTCTCAGTAATATTAATTAAGGTATATTACCGTACTGCCCCAAGCTTTAAGTCAACCTTTCCATGGACAATAAGCCATTGGCTGCTCTGATAGCATACACCTCGAAGTGAGAGTTATTTGGTGTGTTCGGGTAGGGGAGGAGAGCTACACACCGCTTTGTTGTGCCTCAAGGCACTTTATTAGCAACCCCGCTTTGATAATATGGTACCGTGGCCGGTGGAGAGTTATTGGTGTCCGGGTAGAGAGTGAGAGGAGAAGTACGGAACACACAGATGTGTGGTCAGCTTGTTGTGGAAATTAAAACTAAGGATTGTGCTTCTCAATCTTATTCCTAGCTCATACTGAGGCATAATATTATTGAGTACATCTGCTGTTTGATACTAAACGCGCGGTGATGTAGTTATTGGGGGTCAGTGTTGTAATTGTAATAGGAGATGGAGTATGGTTATTGCACCAATCGGCTCTCTGCTAATCTTTATTACAACGCCCGCTTTTAATACAACTCCCGGTGAGAGTTATTGAGAGAGAGCTCTGGGTAGGGAGGAGTAGGCGTGTCATAACACCCGGTCCCGCACTTTATTACAACCCTGGCTTTGATCAACCCCGTGAGAGTTAGTTGGGGTCTGTTGGAGGGGAGAAGCGACACACGCGCTCCCGCATTTAATACAAACCGAACCTGGCTGAGCTTTTGAAATCAAGCCTCGGTGAGAGTTATTGGGGTCGGGTAGGGGAGGAGAGCTACACACTCGCTCCCAATCCTAATGCACTTTTATTACAAACCCAACTGTCTTTAATGTATCTAACCCTCGGTGAGTAGTTATTGTGCGCAGTGCTGATGGAGGGGAGAGCGACACACCGCTCCCCACTTTATTACAACCGCTGCTTTAGATACAACCCGCGGTGACAGTTATTGGGGTCTGGTTGGAGGGGAGGCTACAACACCGCTCCCGTCACTTTATTAAGCAACCCCACTTTGATACAACCCCGGTGAGATGTTTATTGGGTCTGGTGGAGGGGAGTAGCTATACTAAAACCGCTCCCCACTTTATTACAACCCTGCTTTAATACAACCCCGCGGTGAGAGTTTATTGGGGTCGGGTAGGGGAGAGCCCACAACTCACCGCTCCCCTTTTATTACAACCCTGCTTTGATGCAAGCTCTGATCATACAACATGACGCCATTACGTCCTGTTTATAAAACTTAATTCAGAATGGGGTTTAAAAATTCAAATCAATGGAAGACCAAAAAACTGGCATGGAGTCATCAGAAGGAAACGCGAACTAGCAAAAGCAAAGATGGAGCTTTTGATGGCAGCTCCTGATCATACATACACGTGAACCCATTACGTCCTCTTTATAAAACTTAATTCAGAGGGGTTTTAAAAAATTCAAATAAATGGGATAGACCAAATACTGGCCTGGAGTCATCATAGAAGGAAAACCGAATAAGCAAAAAGCAAAGATGGAGTCATCAAAAGGAACCTGGATAAGATTCGTGCCCGGTTGCATAAAATTGCTCTCATCCTAAGGGAAACATTCCCTTAAGATACCACTGTTGATTCCGAAGCAAAGGATTTCCTTGAGGGCTGTTGCATCAACAACAGCTAAGGAAATCCTCAGTGAGGAAATGTATTGAAGTTGAGGAAATCCTTAAGGCCCGTTGCTAATGATAATGCAACCAATCAGATTAGGGATAGGAAGAGGTGTCCAAAGCAAGATGGTGGGTGAAGCGGTCTGTAAACTGACTTCAGGAAAGAGACAGAAGCACGAGTGGAAGGCCTTTTCTCAAAGCACAACAAGACAATGCATTGTGTAGTTATGGTGATGTGTGGTGTTGAAGTACTTTGATGTTTAATTTCAACACTATATAAATGGTGTACAATTGTAAGAACCTCTTGAATTTGGGGTAAGACCTGGGACCACGTGGTAAACAGGGACTCCGAGTTGAAATGAGGCCCCCACACGTCTCTCTCCGACGTGGGATTGACGCGTTACAGACCGAGTAACATACCGTGTTCAATTCGACTTACAAATGCAAAAAATAAATAATTCCGGCTGCCAGACCACACATTCCGATCAGGTTGAAATTGTTAAAACATGTATTCGCCCATGACGAACTAGATATAGTTGTGAAGTAGCATGTATGCGAGTCGATGAAGTGATTCAAGAGAAAGGATTTTTAATAAGATTTTCATTAATCCAATTTGGCTGCTTTGTAAAACCAATGTTTGTGGCTTGAGGAGTTTCCTTGCTTTGAAAACGTAGCTGCCCATCGTGTACAGCCTTTTTGACTGCTGGTTTCATTCATTGGTTAGCGGCGCGGCTATGCCCTCTGATGCAGTGCCCCCAATTAACCAGAACAGTGGTGCTCATTTTCGCCGACCTCTGAAGGATGACTAAGCTGAGTCAACCCCCTGCTGGTAATTTAGCGGCCAACGTGGCTCGAACTCAGGACCCTAGGATCCTAAGCCACGCACTCCTAACCACGGAAGCCAACCAAGGCTTTCAAACGTAGTTTTTGCTTGTCTGCTTGTGGCCGAGTTTACTGTTCAGCAAACTGTCGCTGGAGATACTGGTATGGTGAGTTGAATTTATGGCTTGTTTTTGGTTCCTTGGGGTGAGGTTGTTTTCAGGATCATTACTCCTATACTTTGGTATTCTTTGGTAATATGTTTTTTGCATATTTGGTGACATTTTGTAGGCCCTCTTGGTAACTCTGAGATATTTGTGTGATGCTTCATTCTTCTAACTCGCTGCAATCTGTTGAATCGAGGGTCGGATTTTTTATGTTTATTTTTGTTGCTTTCGCTTTGTATGGAATTGTGCATTTGGAAAACTTATCCAGGCCAAATATGATTTATCTTGATGAGAGTGCCCTCCATTCATCGCACTTTTCTGACTTGTTGAGCATTTGCTTTAAAGAAAGCATCATGGTTTTCAATTGTGACATACGCTTTGCATTTGGGTTTGATATATTTTTTAAAGATATAATATTGTGAAAATGAGCAAGGGATTTGAATTGAATCGTGCGTGTGTGTTTTTCATTTTGTGTGTATACAGTGTTTGTTTAGGGTAAAGAACTCGGGTGGCCAAAGGAAACCACAAATCACTACTGCCTACTGCGGCCTACCCATCGCCAGCAAAAATCGTACTTGGCAATGCTTGCTTTTACTCGCTTCTCTATGATGAGGTAAACCTTCTCAACTTTGACTCAGCTTGTGGCTTAAAGTGGAATTGTGGACTTGTCTTGATTTCTTTGCTGCAATTTTTGGCAAAGTTGTGATGGGAGCTAAAATCAAGTCTTTCATAATTAAACTGTTGAACTTTATAAAAACCTGTCGCATAACAGAAATATTTATAACATAGCTGTGTGTGTGTGTGTGTGTGTGTGTGTGTGTGTGTGTGTGTGTGTGTGTGTGTGTGTGTGTGGTGTTGGTTGTTCATCTCATATGCGGGTTTCATATATGGTGGAACGGAGCCCTCCCTTGTCTCTAAGTATCCGTGTGTTGTGTGTGTGTGTGGTGTGGTGTGCGCGCGTGCATGCATATATGGAAGGCGCCGCGAGGAGGAGTGATGTAAGGGACACATCGGCCATTTTGGAGTTAAATGCCACATAGCACTATTTAACGCCTTACCCTATCATCGAGCTATCATCATCATATCAATTAAATGTCGGCTATACATCAGCTCCTCCTGCGCGGGCCTCATATGTGAGTGCATGTATGTATGTTTGCGTGCAAGTTTTCCTTTGTTAGCTGCTATCTCCACATCGTGGGTTCCTGTTCAGAGAATCTGGGAAGCAGAGACCTGCAAGGTAATTAAAGTATATCGCCGTGCATGTGTGTTGTCATTGGTTATTATTTTCCATTGTAATACCTGGTGTTGGCTTTATGGTTAGGGTGGTGGGCTTGGGGATCCTTGGATCCTGAGTTCAATCCCCCTCCCGCTGATTGAATTAACACAGGTGGGTTGTCTGCTGTCATCCATCGAGGTCGGCAAAATGAGTGCGAGCTTGATGGTAATCACTGTGCAGAGTGACGACCCGTCCAGAGTAGAGGATATAATGGGGCTTCTGAGCATCCATGCAAATGAATGGGGTAAAGGGGGAAAACTCCCTGTTAAATTAAATCCGCGAAAACCCCTAAACAGGAGACTGATTCCTCCCCCCACGCCCCCCCCCGCCATAGAAATGTAGTGCTAAACCTTATCTGTTTCTGTCTCAAGGCTCATTCGGTTAAACAGGAGAATAGATTTTCTCCCATACAAGCTCATGTTAAGCTTGTCTCAAGACCTTAAAAAAAAAACCCCGGCAAGTAGAAATGTATTGGGAAACCTTACTGAGCTCGAGTCTAAAGCAGGACGAAAGGCAGGAGAAGATTTTTTTCCCATACAAGCTCATGTTATTGTCTCAGGGTCGAAAAAACCCAACCCCCCACCCCCGCCCCGCCCCTCTGACTCTCGGGTCCCATGGGGTCAAAAGAAGAGATTGATCTCTGCCCCATTGAAGGCACATGTTAAACTGAGGTTACTTGATTTCCTTTTATATTTTCACTCCACTCAGAGTGATCCAATAAATATTTGTCGCATGTTCTATTTCGAAAGTAATAATTATTTTTCCGATTACATTCATTCACCATTTGAGTAATTCACAATATATTTTAGAACTTAGTTTCTTGGTTTATATGTCTTTGTGAAGGCAGAAATAAAGTGATAACTTCTCTCAATGCCTCTTGTTTACCACCTCCTGAGGCAACATATCATTTTGAGATTGTAGTAATTGTTTTTCATTGTTCAATTGATAACATCAAAAGTTTTCAGTCGCATTCAAGGATATTTATTTTTTCCTTTAGCATCCTCCAACTTATTTGTAATTAAATTTATTCGCTTATTTGTTTTATTTACTTTTTACCCCGGTTATTTTTTCACTAAGACTATATTTGATATTTTCTCAATTCGTTAATGTTTCCCATTTAAAATACCAAGGCTGATTACATCTCCACTCTTGGTTTGGTTATTGCTTGTGCTAATCATTTATAAATCAGTAAAAGACGCCCCTTAACACTTTTACTTATAACCATAAGGGATACTCTGATTCCATTCTCTAAAATATATCTTTTATCATCAAAAGCTCCAATGCTGTTCTCATTTATCTCTTCTGTATAATAATTGATGTTTATAACTTCTTATGGTTTTTCATTTTTCTTTTACTCTTCCTTCTTTAAGGTAAACAGTTGTAATAATGTTTAAAGTTTAATTGTTCCTTTGATTATATTTTTCTTTATTCCGTTTAGCTTCTATCACATCTTTCAATGTTATTATTATCAATTATAAACGTAAACGGTATAAGACTTTTGATCTCAAACCACAAATTCACTCAACCTTTCACCAAATCATCCTAACTTACCCAATAACCTTTTTAATTCTTTTAATGAAAAACAACATACTATCAGACTTATAATTACTTGTATCATACATATCAATATTATCAATCATTATCCTCATATACATCAACTTTGTCTTAAATTTCTAATATAAAACTATCTGTATTCCATATATAACAGATGACACAATTATCCTTTGTACTTTAATTTTAATTATTATCGTAAATAGTCATACATTACGACTTTGACAATCATGAATTGATGTTCCGAAATTAAATCAGTTTATCCATTTCAATACTCTCTTTTTCAAATTTTGAATTTAGCCCAAAAGTTTCTGAAAACCATTCAAAACTTGGTCTTATTAATTAACTTTGAAGCCTGTTCCAAAAGATGTAGAAAGTCTTATGTTTGTCGATTCCCTAACATTTTCCATAGTTCCTTTCCAAAATACAGCATTATTCATTAATTTATAAAAGTCCTTCTCAAATCTGTTCTTTGCTTTGTTCTCGACTTTTTGTATTTAAAATCAAAAATTTCTTTAAACCAATGACTGTTTAAAATTTAAAATTCCGATGAATTTCCCTCACTCATCAACCCACAGAATAAATATTGTCTGCAAGTTCCTCTTTGATGTAAACATAACTTTCTTTATCATTTAATGTTTAAGTAGTTTTTTCTGGAGATTTACCTTTATATTAAATGACTTCTTGTAATCACTTAAACCATTCTTTTTCTTGGACTTTCTTTATCAGGGTATAAGGTAGGTCTTTATGTTTTGTTATGACAGTTCTTCTGGATATTTTAAAATCAACCTCAAAATAATATGCGCAACTTTCAGTTCCATCCAATTCTTTTTGAGAGGAGATTACAATGTCAAGTAAAACTTTTTCATAATGTTTTTTTCTTTAACCCATTTAGTTTTCATAAGGTAAAGATTGAGACCATACAATGTTAGCATCATAATACATCAGGTAAGAGTTGTCCCTTCTTATTATAATCAGGAAGATATTTGGTTATTTGCTTTAGCATATCTCTTGGAACATACTGAGATATTCTCCTCTTTTAGCGTTCTCTATCATTAAAAGCATATCTATATCACTGATTTAATTCCAAATTTTGTTTAGTCATTTTTTAACAATGGACTCCAGACAAGGCCCGTGGCTTGTGTAATAGTGAAACGGAGGTCTAATCCATAAGAAATTATATTATTGACTAGACTGTTCTAGAAAGTTTCAACACATCAACAGCAATACAATACATCAGTTTTAAGATAAAATCATGATATTCTCCAAGATCTTTATATTAAACTTCCGCAATACCTTTAGCTTTGGCATAATTTTCTCTTCGAAATATGAGTTTTAATTTAACTTTTCCATAGAAACTTTCCTTTGAAGGAAGTTGTGTTTCTTTAAGAACGCTTGCTCAAATGAATCCATATAGTCATACGGGATTAAAATATCCCCTTTTTTGTGATAAGAGATAATCTCTTCTTGATTTGAGAAATATGATTTAAAACTCGGGAAGTTTTTAATATTTGTACTAAGGTTAGATGATGGACTTGACATAAACTTGTATGTGTCAGAATCTGATATGGGTTATGGGGGATCTATGAAATTGTTTTTGTGAATGAGATGTTATTTTTGATCTGTGTTAGGAATGGCAGAAATCATCTCCATGATGTCTTTGAAAGTTCATTTATAAATAGATGTGTGTCATAGTAGCGTTGTTGTGAAGAAAGACAGGATTAAATTTGGAGCTTGTAATTAAAGATTAGCAATGGGAATGACTGGACCTCTATATTTTCTCAGTAAGATGACAGTGATCCCTAACCTTGAAACGTCCCCTCAATTTTCTCCCTCACAATATGACAGATACTGGTTTCTTTCTAAATTCCTTTTTTCTCCTGCTTTGTTAGACATTCTTTATAAGGTTTTCACCATTATTTCTCTAGTCTTATACAGTCTTTTTTCCAATCGTCTTACAAACTCCTCTTGAGCATGCTTCCTCCTCTATAAAGTTATAACTTGTTGTAATCATCACAACAGCTGATTTGAAATTATAAACTAGTACGTGCCCGTAAATAAAAAAATAAAAAATAAAAAACATTTAAGAAAGAAATATTCAAACCGCCGAGCAAGGAACGAACAACCACCAGGCCGGTTTCTTTGCTCTCGGTGCCGTACGTGCCGTGGCCTGGAGTTCGGCATATCGGCAGTTACGATTATTCGCAATTTACTTTTAATGCCATTAATTCAATTAGCGCCAACATATTTTGCCTTTTCGCAATGTCATCGCAAAGGAAAAATAAAAAGAAGAAGAGAGAAGGAGAGAAAAAAAATTTTTACTTCCTGGTTCGGAGGCATACGCAGGCTCACTGCTGATGTTATCGAAATTTATGCAACACCGTCTAATATTGAAAACGATCATAACTTAGGGCATTGTGTTTATCTATAATGCCACATAAGCATCAGAGTGAGCTGGTATGCTCCGAACCAGGAAGTAAAAATTTTTTTCTCTCTCTTCTCTTCTCTTTTTATTTTTCCTTGCGATGACATTGCGAAAAGGCAAAATATGTTGGCGCTAATTGAATAATTGGCCATTAAAAGTAAATTGCGAATAATCGTAACTGCGATATGCGAACTT
>CM068960.1:469678-488044 GCA_035128595.1 Eptatretus atami | reverse complement strand
CAAAAGGGAATATATCCGTATGACTATATGGATTCATTTGAGAAGGTTAAAGAAACACAACTTCCTTCAAAGGAAAGTTTCTATGGAAAGTTAAATAAAACTCATATTTCCGAGAGAAATTATGCACAAGCTAAAAAGGTTTGGGAGAAGTTTAATATAAAGAATCTTGGAGAATATCATGATTTGTATCTTAAAACTGAATGTATTGTTATGTTGATGTGTTTGAAACTTTTAGAAAAGTCCTGTTCATAATAAATCTTATGGATTAGACCACGTTCCTATTACAATCAGCCCCGGGCTGTTCTGGAGTTCCATGTTAAAAATGACAAAAAAAATTTGGAATTAATCAGTGATATAGATATGCTTTTAATGAAGAGAAGCTAAAAAGAGGAGGAATATCTCAAGTATGTTCCATAGAGATATGCCTTAAGCAAATAACAAATATCTTTCCTGATTATAATAAGATGAGCCAACTCTTAACCTGATGTAATTATGATGCTAAACATTGTAAATGGGTGGGGCCTTATGTCCAATCTTTACCCTTAAGGAAAACTAAATGGTTAAAGAAACGAACATTATGGAAAAGTTTTACTTGAATGTAATCTCCCCTCAAAAGAATGGATGAAGCTAAGTTGGGATATTATTTTTTGAGGTTGATTTAAAAATATCCAGAAGACTTCCCATAAAAAACATAAAGACCTACTTTGCCCCTGATAAAAAAGTCCAAGAAAAGAATGGTTTTAAGTGATTACCAAACAGTCATTTCATATAAAAGGGGAAATCTCCAGAAACTACTTACATATAAAAAACCAATGTCACCCTTAGGGTGACCCGTAATCTTGCCAAAAGGTGAACCACGTGTGAACTTCTTTAAGGTCACAACTGAGGTGAACAGAGCCTGCTATCCACCAGGAGCGACTCCTTGAGAATAATCCTGCTACGAGAGGATTCCGCATGATGAATCGTTATCTACAAGAGAACCCATGAAAATAATGCGTTTGCCTCCAATAACGTCACCAAATGACGTCAATATAGTCTCAAAGCTGACCAATGTTCGAAAGCCACTTCATCGAGGTGGTTAATTGAAGGTACTACAACGATATGGTTTCCTAAACTTGAAAATTTGGACCTTGGGGTCAAATATGTTTGAACTCAGGCGCTAACCATGAAGGTCAAGGCCATCGCCACCAAAACGAATCAGCTGAGCGCCAGACCATAATACTACATTCACATAAAGTTTTTGGAGATGAATTCGATTAAAATTAACTCAAAAAATAAGGGTTTCCGTCGACCTCCATGATTTTACCCAAAGTGACCTTGACCTTTATGTGTGCTGAAGGGTATTGTAATAATACTACGATATGGTGTACCCACAGAGTTCCGAGAGAAATTGTGGCTCTACAGAGTGATAAAGGGTGAAAAATCAATGATTACAGACAAAACAAACAAAAAACTTACCAAGTACAACTTTGCAAAACTTTCGTTTTGGCAAGATAAAAACTTACCAAGTAACAGATCTTGCAAAAACTTCGTTTTTGGCAAGATAATAAAAAAAACTTACCAAGTAACAGATTTTGCAAAAACTTCGATTTTGGCAAGATAATGATAAAGAAAAGTTATGTTTTACTCAAAGGAACTTGAGACAATATTTATCTGCTGGTTTGAGAGTGAGGAAAAATTCCATCGAATTTTGAAAAATTCAAACAAAGTCAATTGGGTTAGAAAATATATTGATTTTAATACAAAAAGGAGACGAAGCAAAAACAGATTTTGAGAGGACTTTAATAAATTAATGAATAATTCTGTATTTGGAAAAGAACTATGGAAAATTTGAATCGACAAAAACATAAGACTTCTATACATTTGGAAAACAGGCTTCAAAAATTAATAATAGACCAAGTTTTGAACGAGCGGAGGTGTTTTCCAGAGAACTTTTGTGCTATTCATTTGAAAAAAGAAGAGTTTGAAATGGAAACCGATTTAAAAATAGGAACATCATTCTTGAACTTGTCAAAGTTGTTTTAATGTTATGACTATTACTATAATAATTTAAAATTAAAGTCAAGGATAAATGTGTCATTGTTATATATGGATACAGATAGTTTTATATTAGAATTAAGACAATGATGTATATGAGGATATGATCGATAACACTGGGACTGCATTTGAAATAATTTTTTTCAGAGGTCCTGGTTTTCTCAACGGTTCTCAAAAATGTTTTTGCATCTGGAATTCAGGAAAATGTCTCTAATTTCGCTCAATCAGTCAAGTTTTTATGCTATCTCATTTTAAGGAAAAAAATAATCAAAATTTCTGTTTTTTTAATTAGATTTTTAAAATTCAAAATCCAGACTTATATGACACAATGTACAAACTATACATATAATGACACACAAGTACACTTATGTGGAAGAAATGCCTCTCAATTACTTTCATTTCACCTTTCAGAAAAATATAGATAAATCGTTTGTTTCTTTGGCACACCCAACTTCAGTCGCTCCAGCATCGCTGTTTTTCCTTCGTCTCTTTAATGTTTGAATTTCACATTAACGGTACTTTGTGTCATTTGTTTATATAGTTGACATTTTCTGTCAATGTAAGTCTGATTTTGAAAAAAAAATGCTAATTAAAAGCCACAAAATGTTGATTTTTTTATTATTTATTTTTTTTACATTTTTTTTTTCCCTTAAAACAACTTCACCTGATTGAGGCAAAATGAATACATTTTCCCCTAATCAGCATGCAAAAAGCATATAAGGACCGTTGAGAAAACCTATGAACCTCTGAAATGAACAAAGACCAAAGTGTATATTGATTATGTATGATACAGTAATTATAAGTCAATAGTACATGTTGTTTTCATTAAAGAATAAAAAGGTTATTGGAAGTTTAAAGAATGAGTTTGGTGGAAGGTCCATGAGTGAATTTGTGGGGTTTTTGAGATCAAAGCTAATCTTTTACGTATAATTGATAATATAATTGAAAGATGTGATAAAAGAACTAAGGGAAAGAAAAATAAATCAAGGAAACAATAAACTTTAAACCATTATTACACGTTTAACCTTAAGAAGGAAGAGTACAGAAAAATGAATACAATAAGAAGTTTAAACATCAATTATAATTACAAGAAGAGATAAATAAGAAAAGCATTAGGAGCTTTTTTGATGATAAAGATATATTTTAGAGAATGGAAATCAGAGTATCCCTTATGGTTATAAGTATAAGTGTTAAGGGGCGGTCTTTTTAATGATTTATGAATGATAGACCAGCATAACCAACCAAAGAGGTGGGAGATGTAATCAGCCTTGGTATTTAAATGGGAAACAATAACGAAATGTGAGAATATCAAATAAGTCTTATTGAAGAAATAACCAGGGTAAAAGTAAATTAAAAAACAAATAAGCGGATAAATTAATTACAAATAAAGTTGGAGGATGGTAAAGGAAAAAAATAATCCTTGAATGGACTGAAAACTTTGATGGTTATCAATTGAACAATGGAAAAACAATTTACTACAATCTCAAAATGAATATGTGGATCAGGAAGGTGGGTTCAAACAAGAACATTGAAGAGAAGTTTATCATTTTTTATTTCTGCTCCAACAAAAGATTATATAAACCAAGAATAAGTTCTAAAAATAATATTTGTGAATAATCTTCGATGGTGATGAATGTAATCGAAAATTAATTTATTACCGTGAATAGAAACATGGACAAATTATTTATTGGATCAAACTCTTTTGAATGGAGGAAAATATGAAAAGGAAATCAGTTAAGTAATGGGCGAGATCGACTCTTCTTTTGACCTGATGGGCCGAGAGTTAGGAGGAGGCCGGGGGTGGGGGGTGGGGGGGTTGGGTTTTTTTTGGACACTGAAAGACAATTTAACTGAGCTAATGGAAAAAAAATCATTCTCCTGTTTTGTCCCTGATTGACCTCTGAGTCAGAAAGGTTTCCCAATACATTTCTATGGTTTTTTTTTTAGGTCTTGAGAACAATTTAACATGAGCTTGTATGGAGAAAAATCAATTCTTCCTGTTTTAACCGAATTAGCCTCGAGTCAAGAAGGTTTAGCATATACATTTCTATGGGGGGGGGGGAGAAGGAATCCATTCCTGTTTTTGAGGTTTTCAGGGTTTAATTCATAGAGTTTACCCCATTTTCCCCATTCATTTGCATGGATGCCTCAGAAGCCCCATTAATCCTCTTACTCATGATCCTTCCGAAAAAAAGAAAAAACTAGTTCAAATGTTTTGCATCAGCAGCAAAAACAGTTAAATCACAGGCTCTGACCAATAAAATCAAAGCAAAATGAAGGCAGAACAAGTTGTTTGGCCGCCCTTTCATTTTGCCTGGCACTCACGCATAATATCGCTTGTAAAAGGCCACCACCAATCCACTTGGTTTCTTGTTCCTGGTCGCATGCCAACTGCCTGATGGATCCCCAGTGAAGAACAGATAAATCAAGCTCATGTAACACTTTGGAATGGGCAATCAATGAAAGCACGTATGTGTAATTGACGGGAAATGATCTCCCTGCAAGCCAAGATGGCTTTACCAAACACATTTGGAGAGTTGGCTGAAATGTTTTCAACGAGAAAGGCGGGATAAAACTACTGCTTGAAGCAGAAGGACAAATATGCCTCAGAAGATTTCCCAGCAGAAGAAATTTTGTTTTTCTGCAACATGTGTGGCATCTGTCGACAAGCCAGATGGCAAATGCAACTCAGGCAGCTGAAGTAGAAAACTATACTGCACAACTTAGAGGAAGCAGACACCCAATGATCATGCACCATGTTCACATTTCCTCACATTCCCTAACACCAGTATATTATCCACCATCAGATCAAAACAGATACTGATGTTGCTTGTTCTGCTGATCTTGCTTTGCATAGAAAGTAACACTAAGAGTTCAGGAACATGATACCAATGCAATGTTCAAGTGTACTTCAATTTAAATAAAATAATGATTTAAACATCGTTTACAAAACATCTCAACTTTAGTGTGGACTGAAGCAGGCTTATACCTCACCCTTAATATGCCTGTATAGATGATGTTGAGTCACAGTTTAGGAGATGGAGACTATATTATTCACATAGATGCAACGTCCATCGGCATCCGTACATCGCCATAATCAACGGCAACTTTCTTCCAACCCCGAAAATATACCCTTCTCACATGCCACGCCTTCTTATGCTATCTAGTCGAGATATATAACATAATTCTTGAAGTATTATGAAGGTGAATATGTATTCTCTGCAGTGCATACAAATTCAATTTAAATAATGGTTTTTAAGAGGTTCAAGGCATATAGATATATCATTCTGGGTTTTAACCGCCATTTTCCCCAGCGTCGATTACAACCCCACGTTCCATTAGTTATCCGTTGCCTGTTGTTTATGTCCTTTAATAACATATTTTAAAACAGTTTCCTGTTTGGGAATGATGTTCAATTTTTTTGTTTGAACTGCCAGGCAAAGCCCAGTCCAGTGGAACCGTACTCTTGAACAGAGAATTGGAACTGTGCAATGAAGTTTTTCCTTGGCTATTTGCACAATCCTGGACGGGTTCCCCCACTCCGATCATTTTCTTTTGGAGCACAGCTGTGGCCACTGATGCTTGTGTCCCTTACCAGTACACTGGTACTCATTTTGCCACCTCAGAGGAATGACAGAGGGAAAATAGTATCTACTCCTCCTCCTGTGCTTGTACGATCGGGATAAATTCAGAGGCAAAGTACGGTGGAAACGAAGAAACTTGTCTTTCCGATTCATGTTCTGATTCGTGTTCAAAATACACAATCCCGATTTAAAAATAACCGTCGTGCCTACCAGAATCCGAACGCCCCAATTGTTTGAACAAATTGGGAATCCCGAAACAATTTTTTCGAGAAAAAATTTGCCCTAAAACCGAACACATTTTTCCGAAAACCGAACACAACTGGCGTTCATGTTTTGTTCACGTGTCTCCCCGCCTGTTCATGCCGCATCTTCGCGCTTTGTTCATTCGTTCGTAGGTGAGTCCTCGTGAAAGCATCTCTCGTGTTCGATCGCTACTTTACCCTCGGTGTTTTCCACCCTTGGATTTGTGCCTGTTTTTTTTTTCTTCAATTATCACCCTTGGTGCATTCCCACACATGGCAACCAGAAGAGCAGTGAAGAAATTAATAGGAGTAAAGAGGGAAGTCCGTGAGAACGACAAATTGAGTTTGAAAGAAATAACTTATCGCTAAGCATGGAGAGCGGTACGCGTGTGTCTGATCTCGCTCCATGTTCGAGCTGCGAAATCGAAACCGTGTGTAGGATTTCGAAATAAAGAAAGCGATAAAAGCCGAAAACCCCGTCCGTGAAGCGAATCATTCAATGAACCCTCTGACGAACTCAACGTTTTTTTTTCGCGGAGCATGGTAGTGAACCGTCATGCTGCGTCACCAATCACTTCACCTCCTTGAATTTCTCCCATGGGAACCGTGCGGTGGAAAACACGCACGTTTGTGTCTCCACAGAGTGTACTGGGAATATAAAACACCATTTGTACTTCATGGTTAATTAAATACCCTCACATCCAAGGCTGAACAGTTTACGTTTTTAGACCCAATGGCCACTTGATGGCCGGGTGCATCCAGACCGAGGAAGAAAAGCGACAACGCTACTGCCCTCCATCCCCCGGCTTGGAAGGAGAATTAATGACTCAAAAAGGTCATTTTACTCAATCTATTTTAACTAAACATGGGGTAATTTAGTTGAAAGTGGGTCTTGAAAGTGGGTTTTCTTTGGGGTTCCAGGAAACGGATTAAATTCACTTTCCATTATTTATTATTGGGAAAATAGTTTTGGAATACGAACTTTTTTGGAATCGAACAGCCTCTGGAAACGATTAAATTCGGATTCTGGGGGCACCACTGTAATATTGTTTCCCTCGATCCATAAACTGACAATCCATAAACTGTTCAGACAGAACGGAAATGGAATAAACCAGTTGCTTAACCCCGGCTTTTTGCTTTGAATGTGGGGAAACAAAGTGTGCTGTTGATACAGGAGTTTGGGAAACAAGAGACATCTTTCAGAATGTCCAGCATGTATTGTTTTGATCTTGGAGAGGAGATGTTGTTCAGCACTGCCAGCACTTCATGCATTTTCCGTGTGTGACACAAGTGCAATTTCTTTCACAAAGGAAAGCTTTTGCCTTGAAGACGCTATAGAAGCTCC
This sequence comes from Eptatretus atami, assembly GCA_035128595.1. Lineage (NCBI taxonomy): Eukaryota > Metazoa > Chordata > Myxini > Myxiniformes > Myxinidae > Eptatretus > Eptatretus atami. Next base: position 480,836 of record CM068960.1, on the reverse strand, counting down.
AGAAGATTGGAACCTTCATTGAACTTGGGAGTCTGCCTGGACCTGATGTAGATCAAATGTATTCCAGGACATAGACAGTTTCACTTGTACCCTGCACAACAAGTTCTTTCAGCCTTGGGATTCAACCCAAAGCAAGGCTTGAGCCATTTCTTCAGCAGTTTCACTCCCATAGCCAAGTTAATCGCAGTTACGATTTATTCGCAATTTCCGTTTAAAATGGCCAATTGTTCAATTAGCGCCAACTATATCTTTGCCTTTTCGCAATGTCCCATCGCAAGGAAAAAACACAAAGAGAAGAGAAGAGAAGAGAAAAAAAAGAGAAAAAAAAAACATACGTGCAAAAAAAAAAAAAATCAAAAACCCAAAAAAAACAAAAAACCTTTCAAACCCCACACAGGCCGTTTTAGGTTCCTTGCTCTCGTATAACGACCGACTGGATTGGGGCATTGTGTTTATCTATAAATCGCAAAGAAATTTCGAGAATTATTAGAATACACGAAGTCATCAAACTAATCCGGAATCCGTACCATTGTAACCGTAATTGGGAAGCGGCTGAGGTTCCTTCCCCATCGGCCACGCCTTCCGCAGGCAACGTGTCCCTGTGATTGGTTTGGTAAAATAAATGGCATAAACTTGGGAAGACCTTGGTTCCCGGATTAATATCAAACTTGAAAGCAACATCCTCAAGGGCCCCAGCAAATATTAGCTGGCAAGTTAATTAAGACGGACCATGAATTGTCGAGAAACAGCGGTCCTCACAACACAACACAACACACAACACACACACATTTGCTGGAATTTATATATATTAATGCTGCCGTAGTGCGTGCCATACGTGCGTGGCCGTACCGAGCAAAACAAAAAACAAAAACTTTCACAACAACCGCCGTGCCAGAACACAAACCAACCACACAGGCCGTTCCTTCGCTCTCGTAAACGACACACACACACAACACACACAACACAGCGGACACACACACACACACCACTGCTGGAATTAAGATAACTAGTAACGTTGCCCGTAAAAAAAAAATAAAATAATAATAAAATAATAATAATATAAATAAATAAACCAAACAGGCCGTTTCCTCGCGTCTCACGTGCCGTACGGTGCGTGACCCGGAAAGTTTGACATATTATTCGCAGTTACGATTAATTCGCAATTTAGTTTAATACCCAAATTATCAATTTAGCGCCAACTATTTACTCTTTTAGCAAGTCGTGCAAGGAAACAAAAAGAAGAAGAAGAAGAGAGAAACAAAAAATTACTTCCTGGTTCGGAGCATACCGCACTCTGATTTTCCCGAAAATTTATCACGTCTAATATGAAAACGATCATAACTTGGGCCCATTGTGTTTATCTATAAATGTGCATAAGAAATCGAGAAATTATTAGAATACACGAAGTCATCACTATCCGGAAGCCCCTACGTTGTAAACCCGTAATGGGGGAACGCGCCTTGGCTTCCCTCCCCATCGGGCCCACGCCCACGCAACGTGTTCCTTGCCCATGGTTTGGTAAATAAAGGCCATAAACTTGGGAAGCACTTGTCCGATTAATATGAAACCTTGAAAAGGCATCATCCTCAGGTCCCAGCAATATACCTGGCAAGTTTAATTAGATCGGGAACAGAGTTGGTCCGAGAAACAGCGGTCACAACCACAACACACAACACACATGACCACACAAGATTGCTGGAATTAATAATAACTATGCATGCCCCGTTAGGTTGTGTGCCCGTTAGGTGCAAACCAAAACAAAACAAAAAAAACTTTAAAACCGCCTGCCAAAACAACCAACAGGCCGTTCCTTCGCTCGTCACGTGCCCGAAACGTGCGTGCCGTACATGCAAAAAAAAAAAACTTTCAACCCAGTGCCAGAACAACATGGCGCCTTGCCTCGCGTCCAGTGTTGTTGCCAAGCGAGCAGTTTTCGTTCTTCATCCGTTTTCTTCTGCAAACACCGCTTGGGTCTCGCGTTCAGTGTTGGTCTGCCAAGCGAGCAGGTTTTCGTTCTTCATACCCCCGTTTGAGCCTGCAGACGCCTTCTCATGCGCGTTGCGTTGCGTGTCAAGGGAGCGCTCGTGCTTCGTCAAGATTCCATTCGCCGTGCACGAACGCCAGCTCTCGTTCCTTCGCTGTCTACGACGATTGGATTGGGCAAATTGTGTTTAATAAATGGAGAGAGTAACAGAAATCGAGAAAAGAAAGAATCAGTAAGTCGGATAAATCATGAAAAAATCGAGAAAGAAACAGTAACGTCACTGGACTGGATTTGGGTATTGGGTTTAAGAATCGAAAAGTAACAGAAATCGAGAAAGAAAGAATACAAGTAAGTCGATAATCAGAAATCGAGAAAGAATACAGTAATCGTCACGATTGGATTGGGGTATTGGGTTTTTAAGAAAAATCGAGAAAGAAATCGAGGAAAGAATACAAGTAATCGTCATATCCGGAAAGTTGAAGTCCCACTGTTCCGGAAGTTCGCATATGGCAGTTACGAATTTATTCGCATTTATTCTTAATGGCCAATTATTCAATTAGCGCCAACGTATTTTGCCTTTTCCCAATGTCATCGCAGGAAAAACAACAAAGAGAAAGAGGAAAGAGGAAGAAAAAAAACGTGCAAAAATAATTTACTTCCTGCTTCCGGAGCATACCAGCACGTCCTGAATGGTCACCCAATTTATGCACCGTCCCTAATATGAACGTTCATAACTTGGCCATGGTGTTTTATCTATAAATGCGCAAAATAACTAAATCGAGAAATTATTAGAATACACGAAAAAAAAACGTGCAAAAAAAATAATTTACTTCCTGGTTTTCGGAAGCATACCAGCACTCTCGGATCTTAACCGAAATTTATACACCGTCTAATATGAAAACGATATAATTTGGGCCATTGTGGTGTTAAATCTATAAATGCGCAATAAGAAATCGAGAAAATTATTAGAATACACGAAGTCCATCCCATCCGGAAGCACTACGTTGTAAACCGGTAATCTGGAACGCGGCTGTGCTTCCCCTTTCCCCATCGGCCACGCCCACGCAACAACGTGTCCTTGCCATTGGTTTGGTAAAATAATGGCCCATAACTTGGGAACACTTGTCCCCGATAATATGAAACCTTGGAAAGGCACATCCTAGGTCCCCAGCAATATACCTGGCAAGTTTCAATTAGATCCGGGGAAAAAAAACCAGAGGTTTGTCGAGAAACAGCGGTCCACAGACACACACACACACACACACACAACACCACAGCAACACACACACACACACACAACAGACACACACAGAACACACAGACACACAGACACACACAGACACAACAGACACACACACAACCAGAGATTGCTGGAATTAAGATAGATATTATATAGTGGATTCTTCGCTCATTGAGAGATGGAGCCAAAAATATATCGCGATTTGTTTCAACAAAGTTGTGACGAGTTGTGAAAAACTATGTGGATGAGTTGGTTCGATGAGAAGAAAAGGCCGATTCGATCCAGATCCAGACCATGGGGGTGGGGGGGGGTGGTATACAACGGTTATCTCTTCAGCTGGTGGAGGGTTTTATTAATCGATTTTATAGGGTTCTCTCATAATACGCCCCAAAATGGCTTACAATCGTAATATCATAAAAGTGTGTGGAGTATCCTGTATAGTTAATGATATGAATTTGTTCATTCAAGGTATCCTATCCCTGCCCACCTGGCCTGATAATCAAGAATTAATGCCTCAACACCTTTAACCCCATAATACTGTGTTGCCCTTTATCATTGCTTCCGTCCGTGGCCATTTTTCCCCTCCCTTCAAGTTCTTGGCTTCCAGTGCGACTTTGGTTCAGGGGAGTGATCAGCCCTTTTCCTCCCTAACCGTACTCCCTACCTACCTGGCACATATACCATTTGATTGTGGTCAGCCAACAACCTTATCCAACACCCAACATCCTCTCCTCTCCCAAACCTTAACTAGCACTAATTCTACATTAATCCAATGAATTATTAACCCCATTTTTTCGAATAAATAATTACTTTGTGATCTTTTATTAATATCGAGTAGAAATAAAATATTTATGAATCGGATGAACCAGTCGAGAGGACAGACAGGGTTCGAGTTTGAAACGTGGATTTGAACTGTCCAAGGAGTTTTGAGAAAAGTTGAGGACAAATGTTGAACTTTGTAGCGGTTTGAGTTTGAAATATTAGCCAAGGACGTGGGTAGTGCGTCGGGCCGACATCGAGGCAGAGAACGCCGCTGCTCGCCTCTCGATTGAAACTTGGTGGAGTTTGAAAAACAATTTCATTCCTTCGAATTCAATGAAATAATTTTACTCACGAAGTTCCCTTGAGAAAGTGAAATCTCCCGCAATAAAGCATTTTACATTTCGAATTTAACCGATTTCTCTTGGACCTCCGTTTGTTGTTGCTCGAGTGAAAACAAAACCATGACGTCCGGTTTATGTGCCACCCTCAAAGCATGACGGGTCCATATTTAAAGGAAATAAGCTAGCACCTTATGAATGAGGAGTAATGGACGTCTCATTGTGAATTGTTCCACAATCGCTGATTAATGAATTTTTTTTGTTAGTTTTTGGTTGGAAATCTCCAACCTCAACTGTAATACTGCTACCACTGGTGTTTCCGAGGCAGGGAGGCATCGTTGTTTGTGTGAACCGTCATCGGATGGACGTTAAGCAGGCATCGACCAGCAAGGCATGCTTCCGTCGTGGCCATTTTTTTGTAGCCGTTAAAACATCCCACGCTGTCCTTCCGAAAGAATTAACAAATGATCCTCCTTCAGTCCGAACGCAAGGCCCCTCGCCAGCCAGTTTTGTGAAATGACTTGGCCAAAAATGTTCCCCGGGGTTCGACAATCACAAGGTGGGAATAATTGGGGCAATTAGTAGTCGTACGCAGTGTTGCAGGTTACTACAAAGCGTAAGACTGTTTAATTACCCTATAAGGTGCTTGATTGGGGATCGTCGATAAAATTATGTCATACCACAGCTCACTAATGTACCCCTGGCATTGTTTCTTATATTATATCGTGTGGTATTTTTGTTAAATGCCCGCGTCGTCTACGACCGTGACTGACCAAACCTTTTCCACCCCCAGCGATGGAGCGTTATCATTGATCGTGAAGCAGATGAACCGTCCAAACCTGGTGAAGAACGGATGGATGTGAAGAGGAGTGCGTAACCTAAAGGGTGATTTGTCCATATACTACTTTGTGACACAAGATTGGACCATTTTTAAAGTTCCACTTTCACGTGGGATGGTTTTTCGTCAATCGTCTCCACGTCCATAGTGTAAACTATTCCCACGAGCCTCGACTACTTAGCCAAAAAAAAAGATGAAAATAATACATCATTCAACAAATTGTTTTGAGGAACAGTGGGCCAATCTTTTGTTATTACGTGTGTGGGACGAAAGGGAGTGGGGTGGCGATGCACAGGAACGTACAAGCGACCAACTTAGAAAACTAGAAGGGGCACTCGGTAGAGCGCATACCCGCCACGTAAATGCCTGTCCACGAGAACATATCGGGCCCGATAACAATTTTTAAATATCATGCCTTCCCAGTAACTATGTCATTTTGGCCTATCTCTCAATGGTGAAGAAATCAACTTAAAAAATTAAATACTCTCATATCAGATCCGCACCAAAATCCGAAATCAATTCTTGTCACACACCCAACAATGTCCACCAAGTTTATGTCCGAAATTCGGTCCACAACTTTTTGAGATATCCTGCACACAGAAACAGAACAAAACAAGAACAGAAAGGGGTGAAAATATAACTCCTTCACCTTCGTGGCGGAGGTAAAAATACATCCCCAAGGTTCACCTATGTTATGGTGTGAGAGGAATAGCTCAATAAAGTTTACTTGTGCAGTTTGGATTTGATTCCCGACCCGATCAGAAAGGTCAAATCGTCCTTCGCAGCGAAGTGCAACATCAATGAGTGTGGAAAACGTACCCATCAGAATGAACGTTCACGATCCTGTGGTGGTCTTGCTTTCAAGAGTAACGTTTGTAAACATGTACTCAGTTTGGTATGGACAGTCATCGACAAGAGGGAGGGCAGGATAGCCGAGAGAGGATCCACCCCAGGACCCAAAAATAATCAATGCTCTCACCACCTTTTCTTGCCAGGTGGTGATCAAAATTCTTTGAATTTCTGTACAACCGTTTAGGAGGGAAGTGTGACCGGTGGAACAGACAGGAGGGAGCCGATTTAAATAACCCCCGTTTTTGTTTTGTTTTAAAGCGTGGAGATAAGGATGCTGTGTTCCCGATAGAAATGGCGACCAGTACCTGCACACCACCAGGCTTGATTAACCTTCAGACAAATGTTTGTCACCATGGCAATTTGGCTCAGTCATCAGATGTTTTATGTAACATCACCTTTAATCTAGTGAAGAATTCGATGAAATGCAACTTTGATCTCATTTTAATGATTGTCAGTTATACCAAATGCTTTACAAGCAAGTCCAAAAAGAAGTAACATTTACAAAATCATTTTTTAAATAAAGTTTCCTCCATAAGGGAATTTATTTTACAACAATTAATCAAATTCAGGAGTTTTGGGGTTTTTTTTAACCTTTAAGGTAATGGTACTTAATTTTTTTAGGTAACTTCATCTCTTTTAAGTAATCAAAATCCAAATAATACAAATGTAACTCTGCCTGCGAACTTGGCAGTGTCATAAAAAGGTGAAACAAATAAACTTAAGAGGACAATAAGTAGAAGCACAGACCTTTGCCCACACAATGCCTGATCCCAAGACATTTGGGGCCCATAATTTTTTGAAATATGAATGCCATACAGTATATCACCTTTGGCCCCATCTCTCAATGGTGAAGAATCACATTAAAAAATATAACCTATCCAGAGTGGGGAATCCCCCGCCCATTGAAAAAATAATGAAACAGATGCGTTTTTTTTCCATTATTACAAAAAACATTTTTTTCAAGATGGCCGCCCCCCAGTTTCCGCCATCTTGGAGCCGGCAACGCCCAAAATCAATAGGGTTCTTTCTTTTCAGGTGGTAATGTTGGTGGACCCAAATTTCAAATCGATATGGGCGAACAGTTTAATGAGTTAAATCGCACTACCAGCGATAAATGTGACGCCCAGCAGCCAGCCGACCGCCCCAGTTGGCCATCTTGGATCCGGCCCATTGCCCAAAATCAATTAGGGGTTCTTCCTTTTCAGGTGGTACATGTGTGACCCAAATTTCAAATCGTTTTTATTATGGCGACAATTTATGAGTTATCGCACTCACAGCTATAAATGTTGACCAGCCAGCCAGCCCGGCCCGGACGGACGACCGCCCAGTTGGCCACTTGGAATGCCGGCCAAGGGCCCAAATCAATGGGTTCTTCCTTTTCAGGTTGGTACATGTGTGGGGACCCAATTTCAATCGATATGTCGAACAGTTTTATGAGTTATCACACTTCACAGCTATAAATTTGTGGACCCAGCCAGCCGGACGGACCGAGACGGACGGACGACCCGGGTGGACACAATATCCCCCTTGCCCGCCACGCTCGGGGATAATAAAAAGCCATTCCTCGAAATATGGATCCGGATCTTCCATCCAAAATCAATCAATTCTTCCTCCGTACACACCCAACCTGCCCACCAAGTTTTTCATCTGAAATCCATCCACAACTTTGTGAGATATCGTGCACACAATCAAAACAGGGTGAAAAATGAAGGTCACTTTCATGGTCTCCTTTTCAAACAAAGTGTAACCTGTAAACTAGTTTTGATGCTTGAAGGTCTGTGTCACATGTTTAAAGACAAGATGTAAAACCCGAATCCGACGTCTGAACAAATAATAGATAATTTTGGTTTGAGGAGCACAAAGAATGTTGGTTGAACCCCTACTTAAGAACAGTGATCACTAATCCAAAACATCCTTCACAAAGAGTGTCATTGGCATGGCATAAACTAAATTATTTCTCAGGTGCTATCCTTATTTCTCTGGTCGGCAGATGGAAGAGGAACATCAGACAATGGATTCCAAAGATACACATCCACCACACCTCCCACGTTTGATATTGTTAAGTGAGGAGAGGCGGGAGCGAAAGAGGTGAGGAAAGAGAACGCGACAAAACTCCTCCAAAGGTCATAGCTAGACCAGGCTACGTCCATTTCACTCAAAGGTGTGCAGGTAATTGCAGTACACACCGGAATGGAGGTTTGAAGGAACAAACTGTTCTTGCTTTGTTATGCCCTTTGGATATCTTGCAGAACATTGGTGAGGAAATTGCATTTTTTTGGTTGGAAGTGCTTGATTTGCTGCTTTGCGGTCTTTTACACTTCTACATCTCACCTCTTGGGCAGTGGTGGAAACCTCGTACCCGAATACTAGGTTATCTACACAATGAAGACCAATCGCAAGCACCGAACAATATGGCCAACACTGGGAATGTTGTACAAGGGCTGTTTGAATCCAAGTCATGATTTAAAAAATAAATTAATTCAAAAAAATTCTGATCACTCATATAGTAATCACTCATTTCCATTGTGAAGGTCCATACTTTTACAATCATAATTACTTAATACATATAAATGCATACAATGCTGTGAATGCAAACATAAATTACTTAATAACATACTGTGATGCCAACAACACCCTGCCTTGTGAAGCACAATCTGGACAGTTTATAGTCAGGTCTTCGGAATCAAAACCCAGAACGAGCAGCTCAGAGACGAAGTGTGCCATCCTTCAAAACAATCACCTGGCACACGTGGCCTTGATTACTTGGAGTGTAATCAAGCAAGGACAGAAAATTCAAACCTCCCTGTTGAATGAAAATAATTTCTCCATTTGTCGTCACTACCAACCCTTACGAGAATTTGATTGCAAAATAATAATCAATAAATTCTGGTGTTTAATTTTGGAACATGGGTCACGATCTGTGACGGATGTGGCAAGTACTTCTCAGGCCAATTAAACAAAAACTTCAAGACTTTGGCTTCTTTAAAAATCAGTAAAATTTCAAAAAATGCGATCAAAGTGTGAATCTTTGACATCAACTTGCAACAGCCCAACCCGACATGGAATAATAGTTCCTATTAAATGAATGTTAGGTAATTTGGTCCACAGAAATTTGGTCACGGGAAACTTGGGTCAACGGTTCAAAACGGTCACAAGGTAATTTGGTCACGGTAAAAACGGTCACAAGGTAATTTTGGTCACAGTAATTGGTCACGGTATTCGGTCACAGTAAATTCGGCAAAGGTAATTTCGTCAACGTAATTATTATTATTGTTTTAATATCACTGCATTTAAAGCCAGTAAGGCCCAGAGCAGTAATAAACAAGGTCCAAGAGCCAGTAATTAAACATTTTCATTTTCATGGCCGGCGAATCTTGTTGGCATAATGAACGTTATTGACAAGTTAACTGACTACTATAATGGAATCGGAATTTAAAAGTTGAGAGAGACAGAATCGATTACATTATAGTAGTCAGTAAACTTGGTAAATACGTCAATTATGCCCACAAGATCGCCGGCCATGAAATGAAAATGTTTATTACTGCTCTGGGCTTACTGGCCTTAAATGCAGTAATAATAAATAATAATAATAATACCGTGACCAAATTACCTTGTGACCGAATTACCTTGTGACCAAATTTAACCTTGGTTGACGAATTACCGTGACGAAATTACCTCCGTGACCGAATTACCGTGACCAAGTTCCCCGTGACCAATTTCCTGTGACCAAATTCCCGCGCCCTCTAATTAAATTTCTCGTGTGCAAGAAAAGTGCTTTCTGCAATAAAAAACAAAAAACAAACATCTAATTTTATCTTTTATATTAAATTTGGGGAAGAGAAAAAAATTACTTGAGAGATATGATTAATGTTTTTATACCTTGGATTTCACCGACTTCCAGAGAGACGGGAAGAAGGAGGAAAGGAGGGGCAGAGAGAGAGAGAGAGAGAGAGAAGAGAGGAGAGAGCGAGAGAGAGACAGAGTGAGAGACAGAGTGAGAGACGAAGTGAAGACCAGAGTGAGAAGACAGAGTAAGAGACACGGTGAGAGACAGATGAGAGCACAGGTGGAGAGACAGAGTGAGGAGCAGAGTTGAGAGACAGAGTGAGAGACAGAGTGAGAGACAGAGTGAGAGACAGAGTGAGAGACAGAGTTGAGAGACAGAGTGGAGAGACAAGAGTGAGAGAACAGAGTTTGAGAGACAGAAGTGAAGACAGAGTGAGAAAAGAAAAAAACAAAAAAGAAAAGGGGGGGGTTTGGGGGGGGGGGGGAAAGGACAGAGTGAGAGTGTGTGGTGTGTGTGTGTGGTGTGTTGTTGTGTGTGTGTGTGTGTGTGTGAAAGAGAAGAGGTGAGGGGAAGGGGGAGGGTATCAAGAACATTTAAAGGGCTTAATAAGATATGTTTTACTAACTAACAGTCCTTTGTAATTTACAAGGGGATTTGGGGAGGAGAATTTTTGAACTGTTACCCACAGCCATAAACACAAATGGGTTGTAGCACCTTGAAGGCTCGTCAAAACAAGCTGTAAAAGTTACAACGATGAAAAAAGGGCAATGCTTTTGTGTAAAAATTGTTTGGTGTAAACCAAATAATGACCGGCATGTTCAAACGATTTTTAGGACCAGAAGAAAATGCCCGATCAATTTTACGACCCATGTTGGTAGCACCGTTTTTGGCGGACAAAATGCAAAACATAATGGAATAGAATAAAATAAAATACAATTTTAAAAACCAAAAAAAAAAAAAAAAAAACTTTTATTTTAATTTAATTCTTGTAATTAAACAACAATCAAATTCACTGCAATTCAAATAAGTCCTTTTAAATTAATGCAATTGCATTTGTGGCTGTTCAAATGTATGCTGAAAATCACCTCCGCTATTTCGCTTGGCATGATTTCAATCAATGGGATGGAAAACTGGAGAAAAACGTTTTAAAAAAAAATATAGGAGAAAAAAGGAAGAGACAAGTTTCTGAACACTCATCTTTTTTTTCTTTTAAAGCAAATAACATAAACTGCCGTAAGAAAAAAGGTAAAAACAGTTATTGGTTACCCAAATGAAAGTGGTCCAGTGAATAATATAAAAATTACTACAGTGAATTAAAAACTTGGTTCCAAATATAGGTTCTGAATAATAATAATAT
>CM068960.1:451535-469472 GCA_035128595.1 Eptatretus atami | reverse complement strand
TCCAAGAGATATGCTAAAGCAAATAACAAATATCTTCCTGATTATAATAAGAAGGACAACTCTTACCTGATGTATTATGATGCTAACAATTTGTATGGGTCTCAATCTTTACCTTATGGAAAACTTAAATGGGTTAAAGAAAAACATTATGAAAAAGTTTTACTTGAATGTAATCTCCCCTCAAAAGAATGGATGAAGCTAAGTTGGGATATTATTTTTTGAGGTTGATTTAAAAATATCCAGAAGACTTCCCATAAAAAACATAAAGACCTACTTTGCCCCTGATAAAAAAGTCCAAGAAAAGAATGGTTTTAAGTGATTACCAAACAGTCATTTCATATAAAAGGGGAAATCTCCAGAAACTACTTACATATAAAAAACCAATGTCACCCTTAGGGTGACCCGTAATCTTGCCAAAAGGTGAACCACGTGTGAACTTCTTTAAGGTCACAACTGAGGTGAACAGAGCCTGCTATCCACCAGGAGCGACTCCTTGAGAATAATCCTGCTACGAGAGGATTCCGCATGATGAATCGTTATCTACAAGAGAACCCATGAAAATAATGCGTTTGCCTCCAATAACGTCACCAAATGACGTCAATATAGTCTCAAAGCTGACCAATGTTCGAAAGCCACTTCATCGAGGTGGTTAATTGAAGGTACTACAACGATATGGTTTCCTAAACTTGAAAATTTGGACCTTGGGGTCAAATATGTTTGAACTCAGGCGCTAACCATGAAGGTCAAGGCCATCGCCACCAAAACGAATCAGCTGAGCGCCAGACCATAATACTACATTCACATAAAGTTTTTGGAGATGAATTCGATTAAAATTAACTCAAAAAATAAGGGTTTCCGTCGACCTCCATGATTTTACCCAAAGTGACCTTGACCTTTATGTGTGCTGAAGGGTATTGTAATAATACTACGATATGGTGTACCCACAGAGTTCCGAGAGAAATTGTGGCTCTACAGAGTGATAAAGGGTGAAAAATCAATGATTACAGACAAAACAAACAAAAAACTTACCAAGTACAACTTTGCAAAACTTTCGTTTTGGCAAGATAAAAACTTACCAAGTAACAGATCTTGCAAAAACTTCGTTTTTGGCAAGATAATAAAAAAAACTTACCAAGTAACAGATTTTGCAAAAACTTCGATTTTGGCAAGATAATGATAAAGAAAAGTTATGTTTTACTCAAAGGAACTTGAGACAATATTTATCTGCTGGTTTGAGAGTGAGGAAAAATTCCATCGAATTTTGAAAAATTCAAACAAAGTCAATTGGGTTAGAAAATATATTGATTTTAATACAAAAAGGAGACGAAGCAAAAACAGATTTTGAGAGGACTTTAATAAATTAATGAATAATTCTGTATTTGGAAAAGAACTATGGAAAATTTGAATCGACAAAAACATAAGACTTCTATACATTTGGAAAACAGGCTTCAAAAATTAATAATAGACCAAGTTTTGAACGAGCGGAGGTGTTTTCCAGAGAACTTTTGTGCTATTCATTTGAAAAAAGAAGAGTTTGAAATGGAAACCGATTTAAAAATAGGAACATCATTCTTGAACTTGTCAAAGTTGTTTTAATGTTATGACTATTACTATAATAATTTAAAATTAAAGTCAAGGATAAATGTGTCATTGTTATATATGGATACAGATAGTTTTATATTAGAATTAAGACAATGATGTATATGAGGATATGATCGATAACACTGGGACTGCATTTGAAATAATTTTTTTCAGAGGTCCTGGTTTTCTCAACGGTTCTCAAAAATGTTTTTGCATCTGGAATTCAGGAAAATGTCTCTAATTTCGCTCAATCAGTCAAGTTTTTATGCTATCTCATTTTAAGGAAAAAAATAATCAAAATTTCTGTTTTTTTAATTAGATTTTTAAAATTCAAAATCCAGACTTATATGACACAATGTACAAACTATACATATAATGACACACAAGTACACTTATGTGGAAGAAATGCCTCTCAATTACTTTCATTTCACCTTTCAGAAAAATATAGATAAATCGTTTGTTTCTTTGGCACACCCAACTTCAGTCGCTCCAGCATCGCTGTTTTTCCTTCGTCTCTTTAATGTTTGAATTTCACATTAACGGTACTTTGTGTCATTTGTTTATATAGTTGACATTTTCTGTCAATGTAAGTCTGATTTTGAAAAAAAAATGCTAATTAAAAGCCACAAAATGTTGATTTTTTTATTATTTATTTTTTTTACATTTTTTTTTTCCCTTAAAACAACTTCACCTGATTGAGGCAAAATGAATACATTTTCCCCTAATCAGCATGCAAAAAGCATATAAGGACCGTTGAGAAAACCTATGAACCTCTGAAATGAACAAAGACCAAAGTGTATATTGATTATGTATGATACAGTAATTATAAGTCAATAGTACATGTTGTTTTCATTAAAGAATAAAAAGGTTATTGGAAGTTTAAAGAATGAGTTTGGTGGAAGGTCCATGAGTGAATTTGTGGGGTTTTTGAGATCAAAGCTAATCTTTTACGTATAATTGATAATATAATTGAAAGATGTGATAAAAGAACTAAGGGAAAGAAAAATAAATCAAGGAAACAATAAACTTTAAACCATTATTACACGTTTAACCTTAAGAAGGAAGAGTACAGAAAAATGAATACAATAAGAAGTTTAAACATCAATTATAATTACAAGAAGAGATAAATAAGAAAAGCATTAGGAGCTTTTTTGATGATAAAGATATATTTTAGAGAATGGAAATCAGAGTATCCCTTATGGTTATAAGTATAAGTGTTAAGGGGCGGTCTTTTTAATGATTTATGAATGATAGACCAGCATAACCAACCAAAGAGGTGGGAGATGTAATCAGCCTTGGTATTTAAATGGGAAACAATAACGAAATGTGAGAATATCAAATAAGTCTTATTGAAGAAATAACCAGGGTAAAAGTAAATTAAAAAACAAATAAGCGGATAAATTAATTACAAATAAAGTTGGAGGATGGTAAAGGAAAAAAATAATCCTTGAATGGACTGAAAACTTTGATGGTTATCAATTGAACAATGGAAAAACAATTTACTACAATCTCAAAATGAATATGTGGATCAGGAAGGTGGGTTCAAACAAGAACATTGAAGAGAAGTTTATCATTTTTTATTTCTGCTCCAACAAAAGATTATATAAACCAAGAATAAGTTCTAAAAATAATATTTGTGAATAATCTTCGATGGTGATGAATGTAATCGAAAATTAATTTATTACCGTGAATAGAAACATGGACAAATTATTTATTGGATCAAACTCTTTTGAATGGAGGAAAATATGAAAAGGAAATCAGTTAAGTAATGGGCGAGATCGACTCTTCTTTTGACCTGATGGGCCGAGAGTTAGGAGGAGGCCGGGGGTGGGGGGTGGGGGGGTTGGGTTTTTTTTGGACACTGAAAGACAATTTAACTGAGCTAATGGAAAAAAAATCATTCTCCTGTTTTGTCCCTGATTGACCTCTGAGTCAGAAAGGTTTCCCAATACATTTCTATGGTTTTTTTTTTAGGTCTTGAGAACAATTTAACATGAGCTTGTATGGAGAAAAATCAATTCTTCCTGTTTTAACCGAATTAGCCTCGAGTCAAGAAGGTTTAGCATATACATTTCTATGGGGGGGGGGGAGAAGGAATCCATTCCTGTTTTTGAGGTTTTCAGGGTTTAATTCATAGAGTTTACCCCATTTTCCCCATTCATTTGCATGGATGCCTCAGAAGCCCCATTAATCCTCTTACTCATGATCCTTCCGAAAAAAAGAAAAAACTAGTTCAAATGTTTTGCATCAGCAGCAAAAACAGTTAAATCACAGGCTCTGACCAATAAAATCAAAGCAAAATGAAGGCAGAACAAGTTGTTTGGCCGCCCTTTCATTTTGCCTGGCACTCACGCATAATATCGCTTGTAAAAGGCCACCACCAATCCACTTGGTTTCTTGTTCCTGGTCGCATGCCAACTGCCTGATGGATCCCCAGTGAAGAACAGATAAATCAAGCTCATGTAACACTTTGGAATGGGCAATCAATGAAAGCACGTATGTGTAATTGACGGGAAATGATCTCCCTGCAAGCCAAGATGGCTTTACCAAACACATTTGGAGAGTTGGCTGAAATGTTTTCAACGAGAAAGGCGGGATAAAACTACTGCTTGAAGCAGAAGGACAAATATGCCTCAGAAGATTTCCCAGCAGAAGAAATTTTGTTTTTCTGCAACATGTGTGGCATCTGTCGACAAGCCAGATGGCAAATGCAACTCAGGCAGCTGAAGTAGAAAACTATACTGCACAACTTAGAGGAAGCAGACACCCAATGATCATGCACCATGTTCACATTTCCTCACATTCCCTAACACCAGTATATTATCCACCATCAGATCAAAACAGATACTGATGTTGCTTGTTCTGCTGATCTTGCTTTGCATAGAAAGTAACACTAAGAGTTCAGGAACATGATACCAATGCAATGTTCAAGTGTACTTCAATTTAAATAAAATAATGATTTAAACATCGTTTACAAAACATCTCAACTTTAGTGTGGACTGAAGCAGGCTTATACCTCACCCTTAATATGCCTGTATAGATGATGTTGAGTCACAGTTTAGGAGATGGAGACTATATTATTCACATAGATGCAACGTCCATCGGCATCCGTACATCGCCATAATCAACGGCAACTTTCTTCCAACCCCGAAAATATACCCTTCTCACATGCCACGCCTTCTTATGCTATCTAGTCGAGATATATAACATAATTCTTGAAGTATTATGAAGGTGAATATGTATTCTCTGCAGTGCATACAAATTCAATTTAAATAATGGTTTTTAAGAGGTTCAAGGCATATAGATATATCATTCTGGGTTTTAACCGCCATTTTCCCCAGCGTCGATTACAACCCCACGTTCCATTAGTTATCCGTTGCCTGTTGTTTATGTCCTTTAATAACATATTTTAAAACAGTTTCCTGTTTGGGAATGATGTTCAATTTTTTTGTTTGAACTGCCAGGCAAAGCCCAGTCCAGTGGAACCGTACTCTTGAACAGAGAATTGGAACTGTGCAATGAAGTTTTTCCTTGGCTATTTGCACAATCCTGGACGGGTTCCCCCACTCCGATCATTTTCTTTTGGAGCACAGCTGTGGCCACTGATGCTTGTGTCCCTTACCAGTACACTGGTACTCATTTTGCCACCTCAGAGGAATGACAGAGGGAAAATAGTATCTACTCCTCCTCCTGTGCTTGTACGATCGGGATAAATTCAGAGGCAAAGTACGGTGGAAACGAAGAAACTTGTCTTTCCGATTCATGTTCTGATTCGTGTTCAAAATACACAATCCCGATTTAAAAATAACCGTCGTGCCTACCAGAATCCGAACGCCCCAATTGTTTGAACAAATTGGGAATCCCGAAACAATTTTTTCGAGAAAAAATTTGCCCTAAAACCGAACACATTTTTCCGAAAACCGAACACAACTGGCGTTCATGTTTTGTTCACGTGTCTCCCCGCCTGTTCATGCCGCATCTTCGCGCTTTGTTCATTCGTTCGTAGGTGAGTCCTCGTGAAAGCATCTCTCGTGTTCGATCGCTACTTTACCCTCGGTGTTTTCCACCCTTGGATTTGTGCCTGTTTTTTTTTTCTTCAATTATCACCCTTGGTGCATTCCCACACATGGCAACCAGAAGAGCAGTGAAGAAATTAATAGGAGTAAAGAGGGAAGTCCGTGAGAACGACAAATTGAGTTTGAAAGAAATAACTTATCGCTAAGCATGGAGAGCGGTACGCGTGTGTCTGATCTCGCTCCATGTTCGAGCTGCGAAATCGAAACCGTGTGTAGGATTTCGAAATAAAGAAAGCGATAAAAGCCGAAAACCCCGTCCGTGAAGCGAATCATTCAATGAACCCTCTGACGAACTCAACGTTTTTTTTTCGCGGAGCATGGTAGTGAACCGTCATGCTGCGTCACCAATCACTTCACCTCCTTGAATTTCTCCCATGGGAACCGTGCGGTGGAAAACACGCACGTTTGTGTCTCCACAGAGTGTACTGGGAATATAAAACACCATTTGTACTTCATGGTTAATTAAATACCCTCACATCCAAGGCTGAACAGTTTACGTTTTTAGACCCAATGGCCACTTGATGGCCGGGTGCATCCAGACCGAGGAAGAAAAGCGACAACGCTACTGCCCTCCATCCCCCGGCTTGGAAGGAGAATTAATGACTCAAAAAGGTCATTTTACTCAATCTATTTTAACTAAACATGGGGTAATTTAGTTGAAAGTGGGTCTTGAAAGTGGGTTTTCTTTGGGGTTCCAGGAAACGGATTAAATTCACTTTCCATTATTTATTATTGGGAAAATAGTTTTGGAATACGAACTTTTTTGGAATCGAACAGCCTCTGGAAACGATTAAATTCGGATTCTGGGGGCACCACTGTAATATTGTTTCCCTCGATCCATAAACTGACAATCCATAAACTGTTCAGACAGAACGGAAATGGAATAAACCAGTTGCTTAACCCCGGCTTTTTGCTTTGAATGTGGGGAAACAAAGTGTGCTGTTGATACAGGAGTTTGGGAAACAAGAGACATCTTTCAGAATGTCCAGCATGTATTGTTTTGATCTTGGAGAGGAGATGTTGTTCAGCACTGCCAGCACTTCATGCATTTTCCGTGTGTGACACAAGTGCAATTTCTTTCACAAAGGAAAGCTTTTGCCTTGAAGACGCTATAGAAGCTCCAGAAGATTGGAACCTTCATTGAACTTGGGAGTCTGCCTGGACCTGATGTAGATCAAATGTATTCCAGGACATAGACAGTTTCACTTGTACCCTGCACAACAAGTTCTTTCAGCCTTGGGATTCAACCCAAAGCAAGGCTTGAGCCATTTCTTCAGCAGTTTCACTCCCATAGCCAAGTTAATCGCAGTTACGATTTATTCGCAATTTCCGTTTAAAATGGCCAATTGTTCAATTAGCGCCAACTATATCTTTGCCTTTTCGCAATGTCCCATCGCAAGGAAAAAACACAAAGAGAAGAGAAGAGAAGAGAAAAAAAAGAGAAAAAAAAAACATACGTGCAAAAAAAAAAAAAATCAAAAACCCAAAAAAAACAAAAAACCTTTCAAACCCCACACAGGCCGTTTTAGGTTCCTTGCTCTCGTATAACGACCGACTGGATTGGGGCATTGTGTTTATCTATAAATCGCAAAGAAATTTCGAGAATTATTAGAATACACGAAGTCATCAAACTAATCCGGAATCCGTACCATTGTAACCGTAATTGGGAAGCGGCTGAGGTTCCTTCCCCATCGGCCACGCCTTCCGCAGGCAACGTGTCCCTGTGATTGGTTTGGTAAAATAAATGGCATAAACTTGGGAAGACCTTGGTTCCCGGATTAATATCAAACTTGAAAGCAACATCCTCAAGGGCCCCAGCAAATATTAGCTGGCAAGTTAATTAAGACGGACCATGAATTGTCGAGAAACAGCGGTCCTCACAACACAACACAACACACAACACACACACATTTGCTGGAATTTATATATATTAATGCTGCCGTAGTGCGTGCCATACGTGCGTGGCCGTACCGAGCAAAACAAAAAACAAAAACTTTCACAACAACCGCCGTGCCAGAACACAAACCAACCACACAGGCCGTTCCTTCGCTCTCGTAAACGACACACACACACAACACACACAACACAGCGGACACACACACACACACCACTGCTGGAATTAAGATAACTAGTAACGTTGCCCGTAAAAAAAAAATAAAATAATAATAAAATAATAATAATATAAATAAATAAACCAAACAGGCCGTTTCCTCGCGTCTCACGTGCCGTACGGTGCGTGACCCGGAAAGTTTGACATATTATTCGCAGTTACGATTAATTCGCAATTTAGTTTAATACCCAAATTATCAATTTAGCGCCAACTATTTACTCTTTTAGCAAGTCGTGCAAGGAAACAAAAAGAAGAAGAAGAAGAGAGAAACAAAAAATTACTTCCTGGTTCGGAGCATACCGCACTCTGATTTTCCCGAAAATTTATCACGTCTAATATGAAAACGATCATAACTTGGGCCCATTGTGTTTATCTATAAATGTGCATAAGAAATCGAGAAATTATTAGAATACACGAAGTCATCACTATCCGGAAGCCCCTACGTTGTAAACCCGTAATGGGGGAACGCGCCTTGGCTTCCCTCCCCATCGGGCCCACGCCCACGCAACGTGTTCCTTGCCCATGGTTTGGTAAATAAAGGCCATAAACTTGGGAAGCACTTGTCCGATTAATATGAAACCTTGAAAAGGCATCATCCTCAGGTCCCAGCAATATACCTGGCAAGTTTAATTAGATCGGGAACAGAGTTGGTCCGAGAAACAGCGGTCACAACCACAACACACAACACACATGACCACACAAGATTGCTGGAATTAATAATAACTATGCATGCCCCGTTAGGTTGTGTGCCCGTTAGGTGCAAACCAAAACAAAACAAAAAAAACTTTAAAACCGCCTGCCAAAACAACCAACAGGCCGTTCCTTCGCTCGTCACGTGCCCGAAACGTGCGTGCCGTACATGCAAAAAAAAAAAACTTTCAACCCAGTGCCAGAACAACATGGCGCCTTGCCTCGCGTCCAGTGTTGTTGCCAAGCGAGCAGTTTTCGTTCTTCATCCGTTTTCTTCTGCAAACACCGCTTGGGTCTCGCGTTCAGTGTTGGTCTGCCAAGCGAGCAGGTTTTCGTTCTTCATACCCCCGTTTGAGCCTGCAGACGCCTTCTCATGCGCGTTGCGTTGCGTGTCAAGGGAGCGCTCGTGCTTCGTCAAGATTCCATTCGCCGTGCACGAACGCCAGCTCTCGTTCCTTCGCTGTCTACGACGATTGGATTGGGCAAATTGTGTTTAATAAATGGAGAGAGTAACAGAAATCGAGAAAAGAAAGAATCAGTAAGTCGGATAAATCATGAAAAAATCGAGAAAGAAACAGTAACGTCACTGGACTGGATTTGGGTATTGGGTTTAAGAATCGAAAAGTAACAGAAATCGAGAAAGAAAGAATACAAGTAAGTCGATAATCAGAAATCGAGAAAGAATACAGTAATCGTCACGATTGGATTGGGGTATTGGGTTTTTAAGAAAAATCGAGAAAGAAATCGAGGAAAGAATACAAGTAATCGTCATATCCGGAAAGTTGAAGTCCCACTGTTCCGGAAGTTCGCATATGGCAGTTACGAATTTATTCGCATTTATTCTTAATGGCCAATTATTCAATTAGCGCCAACGTATTTTGCCTTTTCCCAATGTCATCGCAGGAAAAACAACAAAGAGAAAGAGGAAAGAGGAAGAAAAAAAACGTGCAAAAATAATTTACTTCCTGCTTCCGGAGCATACCAGCACGTCCTGAATGGTCACCCAATTTATGCACCGTCCCTAATATGAACGTTCATAACTTGGCCATGGTGTTTTATCTATAAATGCGCAAAATAACTAAATCGAGAAATTATTAGAATACACGAAAAAAAAACGTGCAAAAAAAATAATTTACTTCCTGGTTTTCGGAAGCATACCAGCACTCTCGGATCTTAACCGAAATTTATACACCGTCTAATATGAAAACGATATAATTTGGGCCATTGTGGTGTTAAATCTATAAATGCGCAATAAGAAATCGAGAAAATTATTAGAATACACGAAGTCCATCCCATCCGGAAGCACTACGTTGTAAACCGGTAATCTGGAACGCGGCTGTGCTTCCCCTTTCCCCATCGGCCACGCCCACGCAACAACGTGTCCTTGCCATTGGTTTGGTAAAATAATGGCCCATAACTTGGGAACACTTGTCCCCGATAATATGAAACCTTGGAAAGGCACATCCTAGGTCCCCAGCAATATACCTGGCAAGTTTCAATTAGATCCGGGGAAAAAAAACCAGAGGTTTGTCGAGAAACAGCGGTCCACAGACACACACACACACACACACACAACACCACAGCAACACACACACACACACACAACAGACACACACAGAACACACAGACACACAGACACACACAGACACAACAGACACACACACAACCAGAGATTGCTGGAATTAAGATAGATATTATATAGTGGATTCTTCGCTCATTGAGAGATGGAGCCAAAAATATATCGCGATTTGTTTCAACAAAGTTGTGACGAGTTGTGAAAAACTATGTGGATGAGTTGGTTCGATGAGAAGAAAAGGCCGATTCGATCCAGATCCAGACCATGGGGGTGGGGGGGGGTGGTATACAACGGTTATCTCTTCAGCTGGTGGAGGGTTTTATTAATCGATTTTATAGGGTTCTCTCATAATACGCCCCAAAATGGCTTACAATCGTAATATCATAAAAGTGTGTGGAGTATCC
The DNA here is from genome assembly GCA_035128595.1 of Eptatretus atami. Classification (NCBI taxonomy): domain Eukaryota; kingdom Metazoa; phylum Chordata; class Myxini; order Myxiniformes; family Myxinidae; genus Eptatretus; species Eptatretus atami. The sequence continues at coordinate 459,035 of CM068960.1, read as the reverse complement.
TGTATAGTTAATGATATGAATTTGTTCATTCAAGGTATCCTATCCCTGCCCACCTGGCCTGATAATCAAGAATTAATGCCTCAACACCTTTAACCCCATAATACTGTGTTGCCCTTTATCATTGCTTCCGTCCGTGGCCATTTTTCCCCTCCCTTCAAGTTCTTGGCTTCCAGTGCGACTTTGGTTCAGGGGAGTGATCAGCCCTTTTCCTCCCTAACCGTACTCCCTACCTACCTGGCACATATACCATTTGATTGTGGTCAGCCAACAACCTTATCCAACACCCAACATCCTCTCCTCTCCCAAACCTTAACTAGCACTAATTCTACATTAATCCAATGAATTATTAACCCCATTTTTTCGAATAAATAATTACTTTGTGATCTTTTATTAATATCGAGTAGAAATAAAATATTTATGAATCGGATGAACCAGTCGAGAGGACAGACAGGGTTCGAGTTTGAAACGTGGATTTGAACTGTCCAAGGAGTTTTGAGAAAAGTTGAGGACAAATGTTGAACTTTGTAGCGGTTTGAGTTTGAAATATTAGCCAAGGACGTGGGTAGTGCGTCGGGCCGACATCGAGGCAGAGAACGCCGCTGCTCGCCTCTCGATTGAAACTTGGTGGAGTTTGAAAAACAATTTCATTCCTTCGAATTCAATGAAATAATTTTACTCACGAAGTTCCCTTGAGAAAGTGAAATCTCCCGCAATAAAGCATTTTACATTTCGAATTTAACCGATTTCTCTTGGACCTCCGTTTGTTGTTGCTCGAGTGAAAACAAAACCATGACGTCCGGTTTATGTGCCACCCTCAAAGCATGACGGGTCCATATTTAAAGGAAATAAGCTAGCACCTTATGAATGAGGAGTAATGGACGTCTCATTGTGAATTGTTCCACAATCGCTGATTAATGAATTTTTTTTGTTAGTTTTTGGTTGGAAATCTCCAACCTCAACTGTAATACTGCTACCACTGGTGTTTCCGAGGCAGGGAGGCATCGTTGTTTGTGTGAACCGTCATCGGATGGACGTTAAGCAGGCATCGACCAGCAAGGCATGCTTCCGTCGTGGCCATTTTTTTGTAGCCGTTAAAACATCCCACGCTGTCCTTCCGAAAGAATTAACAAATGATCCTCCTTCAGTCCGAACGCAAGGCCCCTCGCCAGCCAGTTTTGTGAAATGACTTGGCCAAAAATGTTCCCCGGGGTTCGACAATCACAAGGTGGGAATAATTGGGGCAATTAGTAGTCGTACGCAGTGTTGCAGGTTACTACAAAGCGTAAGACTGTTTAATTACCCTATAAGGTGCTTGATTGGGGATCGTCGATAAAATTATGTCATACCACAGCTCACTAATGTACCCCTGGCATTGTTTCTTATATTATATCGTGTGGTATTTTTGTTAAATGCCCGCGTCGTCTACGACCGTGACTGACCAAACCTTTTCCACCCCCAGCGATGGAGCGTTATCATTGATCGTGAAGCAGATGAACCGTCCAAACCTGGTGAAGAACGGATGGATGTGAAGAGGAGTGCGTAACCTAAAGGGTGATTTGTCCATATACTACTTTGTGACACAAGATTGGACCATTTTTAAAGTTCCACTTTCACGTGGGATGGTTTTTCGTCAATCGTCTCCACGTCCATAGTGTAAACTATTCCCACGAGCCTCGACTACTTAGCCAAAAAAAAAGATGAAAATAATACATCATTCAACAAATTGTTTTGAGGAACAGTGGGCCAATCTTTTGTTATTACGTGTGTGGGACGAAAGGGAGTGGGGTGGCGATGCACAGGAACGTACAAGCGACCAACTTAGAAAACTAGAAGGGGCACTCGGTAGAGCGCATACCCGCCACGTAAATGCCTGTCCACGAGAACATATCGGGCCCGATAACAATTTTTAAATATCATGCCTTCCCAGTAACTATGTCATTTTGGCCTATCTCTCAATGGTGAAGAAATCAACTTAAAAAATTAAATACTCTCATATCAGATCCGCACCAAAATCCGAAATCAATTCTTGTCACACACCCAACAATGTCCACCAAGTTTATGTCCGAAATTCGGTCCACAACTTTTTGAGATATCCTGCACACAGAAACAGAACAAAACAAGAACAGAAAGGGGTGAAAATATAACTCCTTCACCTTCGTGGCGGAGGTAAAAATACATCCCCAAGGTTCACCTATGTTATGGTGTGAGAGGAATAGCTCAATAAAGTTTACTTGTGCAGTTTGGATTTGATTCCCGACCCGATCAGAAAGGTCAAATCGTCCTTCGCAGCGAAGTGCAACATCAATGAGTGTGGAAAACGTACCCATCAGAATGAACGTTCACGATCCTGTGGTGGTCTTGCTTTCAAGAGTAACGTTTGTAAACATGTACTCAGTTTGGTATGGACAGTCATCGACAAGAGGGAGGGCAGGATAGCCGAGAGAGGATCCACCCCAGGACCCAAAAATAATCAATGCTCTCACCACCTTTTCTTGCCAGGTGGTGATCAAAATTCTTTGAATTTCTGTACAACCGTTTAGGAGGGAAGTGTGACCGGTGGAACAGACAGGAGGGAGCCGATTTAAATAACCCCCGTTTTTGTTTTGTTTTAAAGCGTGGAGATAAGGATGCTGTGTTCCCGATAGAAATGGCGACCAGTACCTGCACACCACCAGGCTTGATTAACCTTCAGACAAATGTTTGTCACCATGGCAATTTGGCTCAGTCATCAGATGTTTTATGTAACATCACCTTTAATCTAGTGAAGAATTCGATGAAATGCAACTTTGATCTCATTTTAATGATTGTCAGTTATACCAAATGCTTTACAAGCAAGTCCAAAAAGAAGTAACATTTACAAAATCATTTTTTAAATAAAGTTTCCTCCATAAGGGAATTTATTTTACAACAATTAATCAAATTCAGGAGTTTTGGGGTTTTTTTTAACCTTTAAGGTAATGGTACTTAATTTTTTTAGGTAACTTCATCTCTTTTAAGTAATCAAAATCCAAATAATACAAATGTAACTCTGCCTGCGAACTTGGCAGTGTCATAAAAAGGTGAAACAAATAAACTTAAGAGGACAATAAGTAGAAGCACAGACCTTTGCCCACACAATGCCTGATCCCAAGACATTTGGGGCCCATAATTTTTTGAAATATGAATGCCATACAGTATATCACCTTTGGCCCCATCTCTCAATGGTGAAGAATCACATTAAAAAATATAACCTATCCAGAGTGGGGAATCCCCCGCCCATTGAAAAAATAATGAAACAGATGCGTTTTTTTTCCATTATTACAAAAAACATTTTTTTCAAGATGGCCGCCCCCCAGTTTCCGCCATCTTGGAGCCGGCAACGCCCAAAATCAATAGGGTTCTTTCTTTTCAGGTGGTAATGTTGGTGGACCCAAATTTCAAATCGATATGGGCGAACAGTTTAATGAGTTAAATCGCACTACCAGCGATAAATGTGACGCCCAGCAGCCAGCCGACCGCCCCAGTTGGCCATCTTGGATCCGGCCCATTGCCCAAAATCAATTAGGGGTTCTTCCTTTTCAGGTGGTACATGTGTGACCCAAATTTCAAATCGTTTTTATTATGGCGACAATTTATGAGTTATCGCACTCACAGCTATAAATGTTGACCAGCCAGCCAGCCCGGCCCGGACGGACGACCGCCCAGTTGGCCACTTGGAATGCCGGCCAAGGGCCCAAATCAATGGGTTCTTCCTTTTCAGGTTGGTACATGTGTGGGGACCCAATTTCAATCGATATGTCGAACAGTTTTATGAGTTATCACACTTCACAGCTATAAATTTGTGGACCCAGCCAGCCGGACGGACCGAGACGGACGGACGACCCGGGTGGACACAATATCCCCCTTGCCCGCCACGCTCGGGGATAATAAAAAGCCATTCCTCGAAATATGGATCCGGATCTTCCATCCAAAATCAATCAATTCTTCCTCCGTACACACCCAACCTGCCCACCAAGTTTTTCATCTGAAATCCATCCACAACTTTGTGAGATATCGTGCACACAATCAAAACAGGGTGAAAAATGAAGGTCACTTTCATGGTCTCCTTTTCAAACAAAGTGTAACCTGTAAACTAGTTTTGATGCTTGAAGGTCTGTGTCACATGTTTAAAGACAAGATGTAAAACCCGAATCCGACGTCTGAACAAATAATAGATAATTTTGGTTTGAGGAGCACAAAGAATGTTGGTTGAACCCCTACTTAAGAACAGTGATCACTAATCCAAAACATCCTTCACAAAGAGTGTCATTGGCATGGCATAAACTAAATTATTTCTCAGGTGCTATCCTTATTTCTCTGGTCGGCAGATGGAAGAGGAACATCAGACAATGGATTCCAAAGATACACATCCACCACACCTCCCACGTTTGATATTGTTAAGTGAGGAGAGGCGGGAGCGAAAGAGGTGAGGAAAGAGAACGCGACAAAACTCCTCCAAAGGTCATAGCTAGACCAGGCTACGTCCATTTCACTCAAAGGTGTGCAGGTAATTGCAGTACACACCGGAATGGAGGTTTGAAGGAACAAACTGTTCTTGCTTTGTTATGCCCTTTGGATATCTTGCAGAACATTGGTGAGGAAATTGCATTTTTTTGGTTGGAAGTGCTTGATTTGCTGCTTTGCGGTCTTTTACACTTCTACATCTCACCTCTTGGGCAGTGGTGGAAACCTCGTACCCGAATACTAGGTTATCTACACAATGAAGACCAATCGCAAGCACCGAACAATATGGCCAACACTGGGAATGTTGTACAAGGGCTGTTTGAATCCAAGTCATGATTTAAAAAATAAATTAATTCAAAAAAATTCTGATCACTCATATAGTAATCACTCATTTCCATTGTGAAGGTCCATACTTTTACAATCATAATTACTTAATACATATAAATGCATACAATGCTGTGAATGCAAACATAAATTACTTAATAACATACTGTGATGCCAACAACACCCTGCCTTGTGAAGCACAATCTGGACAGTTTATAGTCAGGTCTTCGGAATCAAAACCCAGAACGAGCAGCTCAGAGACGAAGTGTGCCATCCTTCAAAACAATCACCTGGCACACGTGGCCTTGATTACTTGGAGTGTAATCAAGCAAGGACAGAAAATTCAAACCTCCCTGTTGAATGAAAATAATTTCTCCATTTGTCGTCACTACCAACCCTTACGAGAATTTGATTGCAAAATAATAATCAATAAATTCTGGTGTTTAATTTTGGAACATGGGTCACGATCTGTGACGGATGTGGCAAGTACTTCTCAGGCCAATTAAACAAAAACTTCAAGACTTTGGCTTCTTTAAAAATCAGTAAAATTTCAAAAAATGCGATCAAAGTGTGAATCTTTGACATCAACTTGCAACAGCCCAACCCGACATGGAATAATAGTTCCTATTAAATGAATGTTAGGTAATTTGGTCCACAGAAATTTGGTCACGGGAAACTTGGGTCAACGGTTCAAAACGGTCACAAGGTAATTTGGTCACGGTAAAAACGGTCACAAGGTAATTTTGGTCACAGTAATTGGTCACGGTATTCGGTCACAGTAAATTCGGCAAAGGTAATTTCGTCAACGTAATTATTATTATTGTTTTAATATCACTGCATTTAAAGCCAGTAAGGCCCAGAGCAGTAATAAACAAGGTCCAAGAGCCAGTAATTAAACATTTTCATTTTCATGGCCGGCGAATCTTGTTGGCATAATGAACGTTATTGACAAGTTAACTGACTACTATAATGGAATCGGAATTTAAAAGTTGAGAGAGACAGAATCGATTACATTATAGTAGTCAGTAAACTTGGTAAATACGTCAATTATGCCCACAAGATCGCCGGCCATGAAATGAAAATGTTTATTACTGCTCTGGGCTTACTGGCCTTAAATGCAGTAATAATAAATAATAATAATAATACCGTGACCAAATTACCTTGTGACCGAATTACCTTGTGACCAAATTTAACCTTGGTTGACGAATTACCGTGACGAAATTACCTCCGTGACCGAATTACCGTGACCAAGTTCCCCGTGACCAATTTCCTGTGACCAAATTCCCGCGCCCTCTAATTAAATTTCTCGTGTGCAAGAAAAGTGCTTTCTGCAATAAAAAACAAAAAACAAACATCTAATTTTATCTTTTATATTAAATTTGGGGAAGAGAAAAAAATTACTTGAGAGATATGATTAATGTTTTTATACCTTGGATTTCACCGACTTCCAGAGAGACGGGAAGAAGGAGGAAAGGAGGGGCAGAGAGAGAGAGAGAGAGAGAGAAGAGAGGAGAGAGCGAGAGAGAGACAGAGTGAGAGACAGAGTGAGAGACGAAGTGAAGACCAGAGTGAGAAGACAGAGTAAGAGACACGGTGAGAGACAGATGAGAGCACAGGTGGAGAGACAGAGTGAGGAGCAGAGTTGAGAGACAGAGTGAGAGACAGAGTGAGAGACAGAGTGAGAGACAGAGTGAGAGACAGAGTTGAGAGACAGAGTGGAGAGACAAGAGTGAGAGAACAGAGTTTGAGAGACAGAAGTGAAGACAGAGTGAGAAAAGAAAAAAACAAAAAAGAAAAGGGGGGGGTTTGGGGGGGGGGGGGAAAGGACAGAGTGAGAGTGTGTGGTGTGTGTGTGTGGTGTGTTGTTGTGTGTGTGTGTGTGTGTGTGAAAGAGAAGAGGTGAGGGGAAGGGGGAGGGTATCAAGAACATTTAAAGGGCTTAATAAGATATGTTTTACTAACTAACAGTCCTTTGTAATTTACAAGGGGATTTGGGGAGGAGAATTTTTGAACTGTTACCCACAGCCATAAACACAAATGGGTTGTAGCACCTTGAAGGCTCGTCAAAACAAGCTGTAAAAGTTACAACGATGAAAAAAGGGCAATGCTTTTGTGTAAAAATTGTTTGGTGTAAACCAAATAATGACCGGCATGTTCAAACGATTTTTAGGACCAGAAGAAAATGCCCGATCAATTTTACGACCCATGTTGGTAGCACCGTTTTTGGCGGACAAAATGCAAAACATAATGGAATAGAATAAAATAAAATACAATTTTAAAAACCAAAAAAAAAAAAAAAAAAACTTTTATTTTAATTTAATTCTTGTAATTAAACAACAATCAAATTCACTGCAATTCAAATAAGTCCTTTTAAATTAATGCAATTGCATTTGTGGCTGTTCAAATGTATGCTGAAAATCACCTCCGCTATTTCGCTTGGCATGATTTCAATCAATGGGATGGAAAACTGGAGAAAAACGTTTTAAAAAAAAATATAGGAGAAAAAAGGAAGAGACAAGTTTCTGAACACTCATCTTTTTTTTCTTTTAAAGCAAATAACATAAACTGCCGTAAGAAAAAAGGTAAAAACAGTTATTGGTTACCCAAATGAAAGTGGTCCAGTGAATAATATAAAAATTACTACAGTGAATTAAAAACTTGGTTCCAAATATAGGTTCTGAATAATAATAATAT
>CM068960.1:353597-363915 GCA_035128595.1 Eptatretus atami | reverse complement strand
AAAAAAAGAGAGAGATAAGGGGAGTACAATGTACATTATTGATTAAGAATTTTAACAATGTATGGGGTATGGCACTATTCTTGGTACCTTAGGTTTTTACACATAATTTGGCGAAAGTTGAGATGACTTTCTAGAGAGTATTGTGTGCTATCCTGCCTGAGGTCTGGAAGCCAATGTCGAACTCATTAGATGTTAGCAATCGGCGTGCGGAATCTCAGACAATTTCAAAACCTGCATTGTTTCAAGGTTGAAATATACAGACTGAATGAAGGGCCTGGTCATAATCATTGTATGATTGTCCTAGAATGATTCGAGAGCCCTTTTCCCTGAACCTTTTACAAATTCGTTACTGTTGGCAGATTGTAAGGCCAGCATTCCAAAATGGAATAGCAACACCTAAAGTGATCTAACATTCCTTTTTAAATGGTAAGCAAATCTTCCCATGGCTCAGTTAATAATCTTGAGCATCATCACCGTTAAACAACTTTCCATTTGCCCTGATGACAATATTGCGAATATGAAGGTTCCACTTCAAATCAGGTGAGATAATACCTAATATATTTTCATCTGAACAACCTTCTGCAGTACAGTAGTTTGGATTGTAAATAGAGGCCTCGGTGGATGGTTCTTTCATGAAACAATCTTCCATAAAGGGGCTGTCACACCTTGACGTTTTAGGCCAGCGTAATGGCAAGGTCTCAAAATGTATGTAAAACGCTGGCGTACGCTGAACTATTGATAGTTTTTTTAAGTTTGGGCGTATAATAACGTGTTGGACGTATGCATAATACGTATTAGTAACGTACACAGAACCGTTTTAATCACATATAGATAACTTATACCACGGAATGCTGAGCGTGTTGTCGGCGTTCACAACCATGCCCAACGATAGTCCTAACTTATGCATAGCGCGGCTGCGTATCGGCCGACGATCACGTGGCGTAGGCTATTCATAGGCTGCGGCTCGACGATTCAAATCAATAACAGCACTAGACATCGAAGTGTGAAGCCGCTGTCACACCTTGACGTTTTAGCCAGCATATGCCGACGTATTGAAAATTTGCCGAACCAACCTGGCACACGTCGAATACGTTATGGGTAATTTTGTATACGTTGATAGCACGTCTTGGCATACGTCGTCATACGCCGAGTACGTCGAGAAATTTTCAGCAATGTTGAAAATTTCTCGACGTACTCGACGTATGACACACATTCCGCATACGCTGGGCATAAGTTGAAGGCACGCTACCGCGCCGTTGACAACGTCGACATACGTTTACTTGTAAGTTTCTCATAAGCGAAACACGTCGAGGTAATGTTTAGCATACCCGAACTCTTAATTTTTTAGCCTACGAGTAACGTGCTTTGAACACTAGAGTAACGTGCTTTGACATATGTGTAACGTTTCTCCAACGCACATTGACGTATGTAGACGTATTTGATTGACGTCTTCCGGACGACCACATAACTTACTGAACGTGTTTCTAAGGGGCTGTCACACCTTGACGATTTAGCCAACCTATGCCGATTTATGAAAAATTTGGCCTAATACGCTGGCACACGTCTAATACGTTATGGTAGGTTTTGTATACGTTAAGAGCACGCTGAAAAACACTGCCATCGGTCGTTGTAACGCTGGCTTTAATCGTTGAACTTTGTGGTTTTTCTCAAATTTTCGTAGCTTTAAAATTTTACAACGTACTCGGTCGTTTGCTCACATGTTCCGCTACGCTGGCCATAAGGTTTAGGCACGTTATGCGATCGTTGACACACGTTAATTTATATGTTACTCATATGTGGAAACACGTTGAGGTAACATTTGCGTACCCGAAAATTATTCATAAACTATAGGTAACGTTTTATAAGCACGCTACACGAACGTTGTTCACAGCTCGCAACGCGCTACTAGAAAGTTTCTCATACATCGAAACACATCAAAGTAATGTTTAGGGAACCCGTGACTTATTTATAATCATGAGTAACGTGCTTGGGAATTAGTTGTAAAGCATGTCCTACGAACAAATAAGTATGTAGACGTATTGACGTCTTCAGGACGACCACAGAACTTACTGAACGCGTTTCTAACAAACAGCTGACGTAGAATGACGTATTCGCAGCGATTAGGGAAATTGGTATATAAAAAGGGCCTTCGCAGGAAGACCCCGTCTTTTTTTTAGACTTCGTGGTGAGTACATGTCCATGTCATTCCGAGAGATGGAGGATACGGCAACGCTGAGACGACAATACCTACTGTCCTCGAACATCAACATGACCTCATCGAGTTGACACTGCACCCAGTTGCGTGCAATAGAGCCGGGAGAAGAAGACGTGAACGAGGAGAAGGAACTGGGTGAGACCATGGATCGGGAGGCGACGCCATTACGGCATATATGACCAGCTCATGGTGGAACTCCGGAACGAGGACCATGCATCCTTCATCAACTTCCTGCGAATGCCCCCAGCGATGTTCGACGAGCTGCTAGCCAGAGTGGGTCCAAGGATAACCAAGCATTATTATTAAATCATTTCAATAGTCCAGTGGAAGCGATTTAACTCGTTCAATGGAAACGATTTCAATTGCCGCGCACCAGCGTCCAAAAACAATAGGCGAGTGACAGCAAGTTAACTCGTTCAATGGAAACGATTTCAATTGCCTTGCACCAGCGTCCAAAAACAATAGGCGAGTGACAGCAAGTTAACTCGTTCAATGGAAACGATTTGAATTGCCTTGCACCAGCGTCAAAAAAACAATAGCCGAGTGACAGCCGTTTATTAAAATAGTTTAGTGGCAGTCAATGGATAGCAAACGTCACGTAATCGTAAACGATGCGCTCCCACGTTATGCATACGCTAGACTATCGTTGGGCATAGGTTGTGGACGCCTAAAACACGATAAGCAATCGTTGGTAATAACTATATATAAGTTATCGAAGCGTTCTGTGTTCATTACTAGTACATTATGCATTTGTCAAAGTTTTTTTTAATAATTTCAATAGTAAAACAAAGAAATATTTCATCTTCGGAATGAGGAAAAAAAATTAGCCCTTACAGAACATCGAACAATGGTGCAAAGTAGTCTCCTATTCGTTGACGCAACGAGGATCCATCATCCCCACAGCCTCCACATCACGCTCACATACTACTACTGACATAGACATACAGCTACTACCAATGCTACTACCACTACTACTACTACTACTACTATTATTACTGTCACGCACACCTACTACTAGTATAGTACTGCTACTATTGATACTACCGCGTTCACATCTACTCACCATGGAGTCTGGAACAATGATGGTTTTTTATTGTGAAGCCCATTTGTATATACCAATTCCCCTAAACGCTGCAATACGTCAGTACACGGTAGATGTAAGTTAGAAACACTTTCAGTAAGTTCTATGGTTGTCCGGAAGACGTCAATTTAATTCGTCTACATACGACAATGTGCGTTTTACATACTTAAAATAGGTTCACAGCATGTTACTCAAAGGTTAGAAGCACGTTTTACTTAGGTTCAAACATGCTACTCATAGGTTAAACGCACGTTACTCTTACGTTCATAGCACACTAGTCATTGGTTCAAGGCCGTTATACATAGTTTCAATGCAGTTACTCATAGTTTCCAAGCACGTTAAAACATAGGCTAAGCTGACGCTCACTCATTTGTTCAAAGCACGTTACTCATCGGTTAGAAATTTGGTTTCAAGTATGTTGGCCATTACCTTGACGTGCTTCGACTTATGAGTAACCTGCAAGTAACGTGTGTTCACCGTGTTTAAACGATCGCGTAACGTGCTAGAACAGATGCCAATGCATGCGAAACGTGTGAGCCTTACGTTGAGTACGTCTTAAAATTTTCAGCATGCTTGAAATTTCACGACGTATCAAACGGACTAGGTAATGTGCCAGCGTACTTCAATGATTTCCAGCATACTCTAAACGTATACACAACTTACCTATAGCGTATTTGACGTGTGCCTAGCGTTGTAAACACATTTTTCATAGAATGGCATACGCTGGCAAAATCGTCAGGGTGTGACTGCGATGTTGAAACTTCAAATTCTCAGGCAGTTTTGATTTCAATCGGCGTCCGGCAAGTTCTTAACTGGCTACGCCACGAGTTCGCCGGCGATACGTATAGCACGCAAAGGGTAAGGTAAACTATCGTTTGTCATAGGTTTTGAACGCCGACCACAAGGTAAGCATTCGTTGGTAAAAGTTATGTATAACACAACGAAACGTTCTGTGCCCATTACTAATATGTTATCCAAACGACCAACACGTTATGAATACGCCAAAAACTTTTTAAAAAAACATCAAAATTCAGCGTACGCCAACGTTTTACATACATTTTATACGTTGCCATTGCTGGCTAAAACGTCAAGGTGTGACAGGGCCCTGACTTACAAGCTACCGTATAATGGCATTTTGCAGCGTTTAGGGGAATTGGTTAATAAAAATGGGCTTCACAGGAGGAACCCGTCATGTTCCAGACTCAATGTTTTTTTTGGGGGAGGGGTCGCGGCAACAAAAGGTTGAGAACCGCTAAGCTAGACATTACCTCGAGCGTGTTTCGACTTACGAGTAACTTACAAGTAACGTGTGGTCGACGTGTGTCAACGATCGCGTAACGTGCTACAACTTATGCCAGCGTTATGCGGAACGTGTGAGTCATACGCTGGCAATACGTCGGAAAATTTCAAGCATGAAAATTGTCTAACAGCTCGGCGAACTACGACGTATGCCAGCGTACTACGACGTATGCCAGCGTGCTCTTAACGTATACAAACTTCCCATAATGTATTCGACGTGTGCCAGCGTTTTAGCCCAATTTTGCATACATCAGGCATACGTTGGCTAAATCGTCAAGGTGTGACAGGGCCTTAAGGGCACACTTATTGGTGTTCAACTTCATGTTATTTTTAATTGCCCATTGAGTAAAAACATTCAAAGCAGATCGTGGTGTCATCTTTGGTTTCCTGCCCCTTAAATTCTCAATAAGTGTCATGTCATCAACATGCTTATTGCTTCAGGGCTGGGATGTGAGCAGAGTCATTGAGCTGAGCCATTGCATTATAATTTGAGGCAGAAAACAGAGGGGGGGGGGTAATTTGGTACCCTGTGGTACCTCCACTGAGGGTTCGATTTACAGGTAATGTCCCTTGTATCGAACACATTGAGCTTTTATATAAGAACATACATTTCCAAGAAATTGGGGCAGGCCTGATAAATTGTATCAACTTTGTTTCAACCACATTGTGATGTATCAGATGAAAAGCTTTGGAAAAAGGTGTGACACCAAGCTGTGACTTAGTTGTTTATCAGCATGCTCGTATAAATTATTCATCAACTTAACATGGAATAACCTGCCCAGTTACCAAACTGATTGTTAATGTTGTCTTTGATGTCACTGAATGTCCATTCAGTTGCAAAGTTTCACTAATTTTGCAAAGTGATCAGTCAGGGATATTGGTCTGAATTTGTTCCATACTGGTCTGGAGATCTTAGGGATCGGAACAACAATTGCTTTTTACCCTCACCGAAGGATTCGGAGAGGGCATTGCATTGGGGTCCGTTTGTTTGTTTGTTTGTCTTTGTCCGCACAAAACTTTCGTGTTTTTCTCCAACCCTTGTCGTATGGAGACAAAATTTTCACCGTTGGTGCGATACTCATGAAGAATGTTTCAATTATAATTATGACATCATAGGTCACATATGCCTGGTGTTGGCTTAATGGTTAGGGTGGTGGGCTTGGGATCCTCGGAATCCTGAGTTCAAATCCCACTTGGCTGTTGAATTAATACCAGGTGGGTTGACTCTGCCTGTCATCTTCCGAGATCGGCAAAATGAGTGCCAGCTTGCTGATATCCTGTGTTGGAGTGGAAACCCATCCAGAATTGTGTCCAATAGCCAAGGAGACTGCCTAAGCAGCACCACGTTTGTATAGAGTATGGTCCTAATGATGGATGGATTTGTCACATGGTTTGCCGGCCATATTGGAAAAACGGAAACTTTGGACCTCTATCTCTGAACCCGCACCAAGGAAATATTTGAAACTTGGCACACAGCAAGTACTCCTCATGGGGAATGAGCGATTATTATTTTTTTCATGATGTCATCGGTGCCCTCTTTGTGACGTCATAATAATGTGACACATTGACCGCCTGTCCATCAGGAACAAAAGGTTCACAATGTGATGTCATTTGTCACATGGTTTGGCAGCCATATTGGATTTACCCGAAAACCTTTAAAAATCCTCTCCAGAACGGCTGGACAAATTGAGGGGAAACTTCACACAAGTGTTCTCCAAGCCATGGGGTACAAGTGGCACACAGCAAGTACTCTTGGGGAGAGAGTGTGGTATTTTTATGACATCATTGGTGCTTGCCTTCGTTGTGATGTCATAATTGCATATGTAGAACGTTACAATCCGATCAGTTTAAAAAAATTTGAGGGTCATCTTGGGATAAAATGGTCCACAAAACTTTTTTGATGACGTCATCGGTCACGCGATTCGGCAGCCGCATTGTTTGTTCTTTTTTAAATCTTCAAAAATCTTCTCTGAAATTGCTGAAAAGATCGAGGCGAAACTTTACACATATGACCGCCTATCCATGAAGAACAAAAGTCACACATATGATGTCAAAGGTCACATGGTTTGGCAGCCATATTGGATTTACCTGAAGTCCTGGTGAGGGTTTGCAATCTCTGATTGCTCTTTTTCTTGTTTCTATTGTATTGGAACAGTTCCTTCTTAAATAAAGAATTTAAGATATCTGTTAATGGGGCACTAAATTCACAAGCAAATTCTCAAATCAAACGGGCTAGGATTCCGTCAGGACCAGAAGATATATTGTGATTGATGTACTGTAGGACTTTGTAGACTTGATGTTCCTTTATTTCTGGACATGGGTATGGGGCTGGTAAGTATGCCTGTAGTGTTGAGTAATCTAAAAGATAACATCCTTCGCAATTTCAACAAAGTGGTCGTTGACGCAGTTGGCTATTGCTTGGTCATATAGGTCGACATGGGTGCTCAATGGTAGGGTTGAAACCAACTCTGGTAGTCATGATCTGCATTTGTCGGTACCACTGTGCTGGGTTTGAAGATTTTTGCTTTTGAACTCTATCATGATCGAAATGCTGTTTGGCCTTCACAATCAATTTGGAAATTCTATTCCTCACTTTCTTCCATTGCTCATTTCTCTGACTGAAAAGCTTTTGACCCTTTTTGATGAGACTTTTGATAAATGTGGTCATCCATGTGTTTATCACCATTGTGCAACGTTACTTGTTTTGTGGGGAAGAAAGAGTCAGTAGTGTATGTCTTGTATGATAGAAAGAATCGCATTTAGTTTGGGCTCAGATTTCTCCTTAACCTCCTGATTCTCATCCTGCCGAGTCATCCATTGGCCAAATTCTAGGAGTGTTGAGTGCTTCATGGGTCTTATTTGTCATGTGATTATTGAGCATCGTTTTTCAATTCAGCACCTCTTTTGAAGGTGGCAAATGGGTATAACTTTCAAAAAGAAACCCCTTGTTGTAAGGTACTACTGTGAGCAAGTGTACGCCACTGCCGAGCCATCCACAATGCCCACACACTCTGTTTGGCCTTAACTATGGCTGAGAATAGGTAGCTGTGGCCTGGTCCCATTAAAGGAAAGGCTGTACTTGTAAACATGCATGCCTTGTATGGTTTGGTTAGTGAGCCTTTTAATGCTGCTTTTGTTCATTGGCACATGATGTGGAGTTCACTCTGTTTTTGTTCCTTTCTTATTTTCCACTAGCAGGGTGCCTGGCATCATCGGGCAACAACAGGGCCCTTCTCCACCCCTTCTGCTCCCTCCTCCATCCATCCGCCCCCTCCCTCCAGACTCCCACCCCATCCCTTCCCCTCCCTCTCCTGATTAGTGGAGGTTGGCTTTGGGCTTCCCATTCTGTGGACGTGTACAGTATAAAAATGCAAGTTATTTCCACAGCTGACTTGTAACATCCTCTGTCACCACCACCAGGTGGTGCTACATGATACACATTTACAGCGACAATTTTTGTCAATCTTCCTCCCGAACCCCCGCGACTACAGATGAAACCGAGTAGACCATATTCACCACGAGGTATACTGTAACTTGGTCCATGCGCTAAGTTTGGTGGCAATTGGCCCAGTAGTTTTAACATTATTAGTGTTACACACACACACACACACACACACACACACACACACACACACACAACACACACACACACACTATGCCACTGCCGGTATAACTTGTTATACAACACACACACAGAAAATGACATTTCTTTATTAGATGGTATATCCAGGACGTGAAGGATACAAAGCAAATGTTTGTTGTGCTCGTTAATAGGTCTTTATTTTAGATTCATTTCAAAACTCTCATTGTGATGATTTCTGCTCTCAACCGGGTGCATCATTGCACCACCTCTTCTATAGGCACGAGACGTCTCCCTATAATTGGTATATTTCTAATACTGTGATCATTTCTAAATCCAAATGTTGATAATTTTACGCCAGTGCCATGAATAATGAGATTTTGTTTAAATGACATCCTTTATGAAGTTAATTAAATGTGCTTGTGTTCTATGTAGACCCATGCATCTGTTAAAGGAGTTCATTGATTGAACAAAACACATCTTGTTGTCCACTTAGGAGAAAAGTCTGAATCGTGTCAATTTCTACCTGGACCTTCTCGGGAGATTGTCAAGTTGGTGCTGAATACCTGCCACGGTGCTGCAGGGTCATTGCATTTGTTTCTCGCCTTGTGTCATTATCCCTCGCAAATCTGCGCCACATGCACGATGGTGTATGACACCTTTTTACCTTTTCATATCTCTGATCGGGATGGCCCGGATGATCGTTTCAGTCATGAGAGGGTGTTCTATCTGGATCTGTAATTGTGGATAAAAGCCCTCAGTCATGTTTCCATTAAGTATACAATATGCCAATTTTTTCCGGTGTATAAGCCGTGGCCGTGTATTAACCGCACCCATGTTTTTCACCCTCAAAAAAATGAATGTATTGATCATTTTATTTTCTGATCTATATCTAAACATGTTTGTACATTAACTTTGTTCGGAACAAAGTGATGGAGGTATCGACATGCTTACTCCCATATCCCCTTAATTTTGTTGAACAGTCTTATTCTCATTTTCAATAAGTTGAAGAGAGAGGAGAGGATACCAAGAAGTTTTTATTTTTATTTCTTATTTTTTAAACATATTTTAAGAGGATTTTTTTTTTCGAGAAAAAGGAAGAAAATGGATTCATACTGGTGTCATACATATTTATTGTGGATTTGTGGCCCTGAAAGGGGCCGTTTGGGGTTGATGAAGCTTTTCAGCAACACCCGAGGAAATCCTCGTCAAGGCTTTCCTCGTCGAAGACGCCACGTAACTCCTTGTCCGAATCACAGAGCGCAAGTCCATGTTGCTGTCACCATTATTTGCAGCCTCCCTCCTCCCGTCGTCCTCTGTGCCATCCATGTTGTTGGAGATGCAGCATTTCAGAAATGCTTGCTTGATTTTGTCCGACGGCATCTCCTCCCACACCTTGATGATCCAGCCGCAGATCATCGGAAGGTTGACCTTTCTCATCTTCCCGCTCTTGGTGTAAGTTTTCTCCCACTAATTATCCAGTCGGACCAGCAGCGACGTAGCCCGTCCTTGAATGGCTTGTTGATTGACACATCGAGGGGCTGGAGGAGTGATGTCATCCCGCCTGGGATGATAACGAGATCGGTGTTGGTCCGATGGAGCAGCGCTTTGGTGTCGTTGGTCTTGTGACAACGGAACACATCCAGGACGAACATGCTCCATTGATGGAGAGACCGCCATCCAGCCTACTACTCTAGACCATGCGCACCCAGTCCTGGACCAGTCTGTACAAGTTATATGTTTGTGAATTTCCACTCACGTGGGTCATACAGTGGTTGGATGACCGCCGACAGTCTCCCAGTCTCCATAATACTCAGCCAACGTAGCGATAGGACTAATGGTGAAAGTTCAACCAAGATACATGTGGCCAATGCTTCTCGAATCCGGGTTGAAAATCCCGGTGGGAAACGCGTCACAATGTTGATTTGTTTTTCAACTGATGGAAATACCAAGTCTGGGAAATAGGAAAGTTCATCTGGAGTGGTTCAACCGAGATGCAGGTAATGTTCACGGACATCATCAAGCAAGCATTTCTGAAATGCTGCAGCTCCAACAACATGGACGGCACAGAGGACGATATCATTTGGGAGAAGGAGACTGCAAATGATGGTGACAGCGATGGGGACTTGCTCCACCATGATTC
>CM068960.1:312303-342881 GCA_035128595.1 Eptatretus atami | reverse complement strand
GAGTTATTTTGATAGTTAGGATTTAAATTACCAACAACGACACCTGCCCTCGCTTCCTTCCATCATCATCCACCGGCACCATTGCACGGGTGCGTGTCAGCACGTATGTGGGCGGAGTCCAGTGTGCTAGGCAGGGTTTCTCTGGACGTTGGTGTGCTGGCTTCGCCCCCAAATATGGGCACAAGCGTTGCGTTCTGGCTTCGCCCAAATATGGGCACAAGCATTGCGCTCTGGCTTCGCCCCAAATATGGGCACAAGCGTTTCGTTCTGCTTGGCTCCAAATATGGTTCATAGAGCGTTCTCTCTGCCCAATGAGGGAGTGTGAGCGTGGGATAAGAGAAGCGCGCATGGGCCAAACGTGAGAGAGTTGAGAGTTGTCTTCTGGTCTTCGGAGGGGAGTTGTCTTCTGGTCTTCGGACGTCTGGTGGTCTTCTGAAGCCAGTCGTCGCCTTCCTGGGTCCTGCCAACAGAGCGTCTTCTCTTGTGGCCTGTGTGCCTGTGAGCCTGTCCCGCGAGGATCGCCTGCCTGGGCGGAGCAGCATTGTGTTGGCGGGTTCGAGTCCTGCCACACCGGATCGTCGAAGACCGCACGAGGCGGAAAGGTCCAAGAATAGGATCTGACCTCCAGCTCGCCTTTCCTCGAGCTGGAGACCCCCAATAAAGACCTGACGGGTCCGTTTCTTTTTGGGTGTACGTGTGTGTGTGTGTTTGTGGCGCCAGTCAATTAAGTAAAACTGCATAAGTGCTTGTACATAAATTGCTATTCCTTCATTATTCGTACTCTGCCTTCTTGCGGTTGGCTCCCCTGCCCCATTATAAATAAATATCCCTTTTGTTAAATGCTCCAGCTCGTTTCTGTGTTTCTTTCATTGGCTTGGCACGGTGTGTTTTGAGGAATAGCGAGGCCGTTCGGGCTGGTAAATTGTTAATTTGGTCCGACGTGCCTTGGTAATCTCCGCTCGGGTTACACACGGTTCGGGCTCAGTAACGGCTCGTTCTGCCCGAGGTCTGTCGAGGGTGTGAATTCCCCGGTAGCTTTGTCCGCGTGGGTAATTATGTATATTGAAGTTTGGCAATTGACCCGACCCCACGCGGTCGAATTATTGGCGATTCATGGTCCAGTAAGGGACACAAACACAACAACAAGGGGGGCAGGAGACAAGAGGGGCGGGAGAGGGAAGGACAAAACAGTGGGGAACAGAGATATTAGGAGATCTGCGGAAGGGAGAGGGATAGGTTGGGGAACACAGGGTATAAAGATGGACATTACAGGGAACTTTCAGGAAGGAAAGCAGGGAATTTGAAGGAGGTGGGTTTAGGGTGGATTAACTGGGTTAGAAAAGATTGAGATCTTGGATGGGGGAAGATAAGAGGTAGTGGTGAACAGCTGTTTTGAAGGCCTGCAGGGAAGAATGGGATTGAAGAAGTGTGGGAGTTTATTCCAAAGATGGGAAAAAAAGAGGAATGAAAGAGTGAAGGTGAGCAGCGATTTGTGATTTTGGTAGTTTTACCAGAAGGGCGCTGCTGGCAGACCTTGAGTGCCCTGCGGAAATATAGGGGGTGGGGAGGGGGGGGGGACATAGCACAGAAAGAGCAGGGGCGAGACCGGAGAGGAGACGGTAGAAGACAGAAAGACCACCGACCTGCCTATGGTGAGAGAGTGAGAGACCCAAAGAGACTCAGCCTCACCACAGGAGATACTAATGATCATAAATGGCTTGGTTTCCACAGCGTGAAGCCTGAAGGTGAGAGGCAGGAGTACCAGCCCAGAGGGGAGAGCAGTACTCCATCAAGCTGTGGACGAAAGCTTTGTTTGTGGCCAGGGGCTCAGGGGGGCCGAGGAAGGACTTTGCACGATGGAGGATTCCCAGTCGGCGACTAGCTTTGGAGGCCAGGTTGGAAATGTGGCTTTCCCAGGAAAGATCATGGCAGATAGTGAGACCCAGAAGCTTGATAGTGAGACCCAGAAGCTTGAATGAAAGGACTTCTTCCAGAGGATTGTTGAGAAAGTAGATGGGGTTTGCAGTGATCAAGTCTGTTTGTGAATTCATTTGTCACATCTGTCCTTTGTTATAATGTTTTATCTGCATGTTAATTAGTATGCAATTTAATTATATTACAATGTACTATTTTGCAGCCATTTCCCTTTTCTCCAAGTTTAAATGTTTATGTTCGGTTGAATAAAACTATTTACCTACCCTAGATACCAAATTGATCAATGTTTGACGTACTTATAAACATATCCAATGAGCACTTTCTATTCAAAGCCTTATACTTACTTACACTGCACATGAGAAAGGATGTGTTTATAAGCAGAATGTTTCATCTAAGTACAATAAGGCAACGTCGGTGGATCTGTATGTCTTGTGGAATAAAACAACGGCTTGGTCGACCTCCACACAATTTTACATTCATGCTGGCAGTCAGTTCATGGGCATTAAATTAATCTCCGCCCTCCCACCACATACACGAGTTTATGGAGACGGCTTGCAATTTTCCCCTGTACATGTGGAATAGTGCAAGTGGTTTAACCACTGACCCCTGCCGAAGGGAGGTTGTATTGCAGGTGGGAAACGATGCTTTTTCTAATGGTGAGCAGTGATGTCTGTTAACAAATTACCATTTCTACATCTCCTGTTCATATTTTTGGCTTTTGATTTAGCGGGTACATGATACATGTACCAATATATTTTCATGCACAAAAAAAGTGTTTGGAGAAAAATGAAAAATGTAAAGAGTAACAGGATATTCCATACACCGTGTCGGTAACTCCAAGATTTCAGTTACTCCATTCATTCCCCTGTACCCCGACTTGTGAATGGTCTCTCTGCATCTGTCAAATTCACTCTTCCATGCAATTCCTCAAGAAGACTTAACGACGACCAGTTTGTATTCGGCGTCCGGGAACTGACAGGATAGCCTCGAGGTGTGCACACTTTTAGCTGTCTAGCCTGCGTTCGAATCTCGACCCAGCTACAAACTCTCATGGAGGTGTTCTGCATTCAGGGTGAGGCATCCATTGGAAGAACGTTAAGCTGGAGGAACCGTCTGACAGGACTAGCCATTGATGGATTGTGAAGATCCTACAGTGTCTTTTGCGAAGAGGAGGCGAGTTATGGCCAGAACCATGAAACTCTCCAAATGTTTATGCCATCTTCAGTCGAACGTCACACTTCGCCAACCAGTTTGTAAAAGACGGGCCAAAAACGTTCTCCCCAACTGACCACACAAGGTGAGAATTATTGGGGGCATTTAGGTCGTAGACTTCGTATTCTGCTTCTGTCTATGACCCACTGAGGGTTTCTATAGGCCTTATGTATGGTATCAGCATTGTAAAATGACTGCTTTCAACAGTTTTTTTTTATTTTTTTACGACCGATGGTATAATTACTGCTGCTGCAACTACGTTTCCCTCAGCCACCATGGCTAACACCATGAGCCTGTCTGCCCCGAGTGCCCCTGTACCAGTCCTATTCCATGAGGCTGCTCGAGAAAATATACAAAAAGAACTGCACTTGACGGAGCCGATACCTCAGCCAGGCTAAAGAGTTTACGTTTTGTATCCCACCAATAGGTCGGATCTGGATCCGGACCTGAACCAAAATCGAATCAGCTTGTTTTTGTCACACACCTAAAATGTCCACCAAGTTTTGTAACAACTCATCCACAACGTTTTGAAATGTCATGCTGTGTATCATTGTTGGCCCAATGTCTCAATGGTGAAGAATCATTTTAAAAAATTCTCGGATCCGGATTCGGATTTTCACCAAAATCAAATCAATTCTTCCTAGTCACACACCCAACTTGTCCACCAAGTTGCTTCCGAATCTGTGCATAACTTTTTGAGATATCATGCTAAATATCGTTTTTGGTTCCATCTCTCAATCTATATATTAATACTGAAGGACCAATTTTGTGCTCCTCCTAGCGGTCGCGTCACGTTTTTCTCGGTACTGTGACCTGGACTGAAAGAAACTTCGTACCTCTCAGAGTGCATCGCACATAGTGACAATAATCAACTTTCAAATCTGAAGCAGAATCAACACTTTTCGTTTTACATTTGTTTACATGGTGATGTGTGACGTCACCGCTGAGAGGCGTCAGGACGTCATGACATCATCGGTCATTCGCTGACGTCATTACGTCTGTCGACAGACCGTAATCGTTGAGAGGTGTAATTCCACTCCTCGAAATATCGTCTGCAATGTAAAACCCTCTTGTGCACATGCTGACGACCTCAGAATGTGAATTTGACACAAAAAATGAAACAAGAAACATTGTATCTTCTATATATTAATACTGAAGGACCAATTTTGTGCTCCTCCTAGCGGTCGCGTTCACGTTTTTCTCGGTACTGTGACCTGGACTGAAAGAAACTTCGTACCTGTAAGAGTGCATCGCACATAGTGGCAATAGTCAACCTTCAACTCTGAAGCAGAATAAACACTTTTCGTTGAGACGGGGGCGAGGAGTGAAGAGGCGGGGGCAGGGGATGAAGAGACGGGGGCGGGGGGTGAAGAGGCGGGGGCGGGGGTGAAGAGGCGGGGGCGGGGTGAAGAGGCGGGGGCGGGGGTGAAGAGGCGGGGGCGGGGGGTGAAGAGCGGGGGCGAGGAGTGAAGAGGAGGGGCGAGGAGTGAAGAGGCGGGGCGAGGAGTGAAGAGGCGGGGGCGAGGAGTGAAGAGGCGGGGCGGGGATGAAGAGACGGGGGCAGGGAGTGAAGAGGCGGGGGACAAGGTAAGCAAATTTTTGGGCGGGGTAAGCAAATTGAAAGCGGGAGACGGGGGGGGGGAATTGGGCGGGGGATGAGTGGGCGGGGCTGGGGTGAATTAGGTGGGGTTGAGTGTGAGGGGTGGACAGAGGCGGCGGCCCGGGGGCAAGCACGCCCTGTCCAGTCCATGTCCCTCGAGTGTGGGTGAGCTGGTGAAGGTGGTTGAATGAACGGAATCCGTCTGTGACGGGTTTCGGCTAGTCTATATATTAATACTGAAAGACCAATTTTGTGCTCCTCCTAGCGGTCGCGTCACGTTTTTCTCGGTACTGTGAACTGGACTGAAAGAAACTTCGTACCTGTAAGAGTGCATCGCACATAGTGGCAATAGTCAACCTTCAACTCTGAAGCAGAATAAACACTTTTCGTTGAGACGGGGGCGAGGAGTGAAGAGGCGGGGCAGGGGATGAAGAGACGGGGCGGGGGGTGAAGAGGCGGGGCGGGGGGTGAAGGGGGGGCGGGGGTGAAGAGGCGGGGCGGGGATGAAGAGGCGGGGGTGGGGGGAGAAGAGGCGGGGGGGGGGTAAGAGCGGGGGCGAGGAGTGAAGAGGCGGGGGCGAGGAGTGAAAGGCAGGGGCGAGGAGTGAAGAGGCGGGGTGGGGATGAAGAGACGGGGGCAGGGAGTGAAGAGGCGGGGGACAAGGTCAGGTCAGGTATGGGAGCATGTGCCAGAACAGCACGTCGCTGCGTCCACTTTCCGCCGGTACTCCAGGGGCCTCCGTCTGGCCATCCCCCAGGCAGATGCCAGGCCCATCCCCATCTCCTTGAGATGGTCAACCTGCTGCAACCACGAGGCACGTGGTCGGCCCACTGGCCTCCTCCACTCATGAGACTCCCTCGCTGAGAGAATCTGGTGAGCAGGATCAGCATCAGGAAAACGAGCCAGTGTCCATACAGCCGCAACTGACGCTCACGGACTATGCAGGTAACAAATCTCATCCGAGTCTCTCTCAGCAACCGCTCGTTGGACACAAAATCCGACCAGCATAGCCAAGGAGTCTCCGAAGAGACCTGGTACCAAAGGAATTAAGTCTCCGTCTCAGATCCTTGGTCAGAGTCCAAGTCTCGCATCCATAGACCAAGACTGGAAGTACCAAGGACCTGAAGACTCGGACTTTCGTCCTCCCGCACAGGTACCGGCAGCGCCACACCCCATGATCCAGTGAATCCATGACTCCCCAGGCCCGACCCAGACGTCTATTGACCTCTGACTCACAGCCAGCAGAGACATGAATATCACTGCCAAGGTAAGGAATCTCTCCACGACCTCAACATCCTCACCACAAACAGACACAGACAGGACAGCAGCATCCAAGATGTCACCGAAAGCCTGGATCTTAGTTTTGACCCAGAAACCCGTAATCCCAGGGCTCCGACTCCTCATTCAGCACCTCGAGGGCCCCAAAAGGATATCTAAAGTCTCCGCAAAGATGACTGCATCATCTGCAAAATCAAGGTCCAGATCTTGACATACCCAAACGATGCACCGCAGCTTGATCTCTCCGACATCCTCCCTAAAATCCAGTCCATACAAGTGCTGAAAAGTGTGGGGGCCAGTACACACCCCTGACGAACTCCAGTAACAACTGGAAATAAGTCAGAGATGGTACCACCACACTTCACAGCACTCTCAGTACCAGAGTAGAGTTCAGACATCAGATCGATCAGTTTTGGTGGCACCCCACGAAGACCAAGAATCCTCCAGAGGACATCCCGATTCACTGAATCGAACGCTTTACAGAGATCAACATAGGCTGCAAGCAGCCCCTGCCGAAACTCTCGTCTGCGTTCGGTGAGGACACGAAGAGCAAGGATACGGTCAATCGTTGACCTCTTTGGTGTAAACTGACTGCTCTGGACGCTGGTGCTCAAGCAGATGGTGGCGAACCCTATCAAGAATTATCCGAGCAAAGACCTTGCCCGGCACTGAGAGCAGCGTCACCCCTCGGTAGTTGTTGCAGTCTTGGCGATCACCCTTCCCTTTCCAGAGAGGAACAACAAGGCCCCTCTTCCAATCGGTTGGGATGATGCCTGTGTTCCAGGCAGAGCACAAAACTGCATGCAACGACACGGTGCAGCATTTCCACCAGCCTTGAGAAGTTCAGCATGGATGCCACAGATCCCTGGAGCTTTGCCCCGTTTCAACTGGTTCACCGCAGCCCGTGTTTCCACAAGCGAAGGTGGACCACAGTTGATTCGAGGGTCAGCAACAGGGACTGTAAAACCCTTGACGTCCAACTCGACAGCTGGGGATCAGCCTGGTACAACCGCTCAAAGTAACCGGCCCAGCGGGCCTTCACTTCAGACTCCTCTGTCAAGAGCCTACCACTCTCTGCTCTAACTGCAGTGCTCCGAGGGATGGGCTTGGATGAACGCAATGCACGAATTCCCCTGTAAGCGGGACGAGAATCACCTGTCCACAGGTGATGCTCTACCCCTCACAGATTCCTCGCACATAGGCCTCCTTGTCCACCCTCAGTGCACGTACAGTTTTACGCCTCAGCTCCCTGAACAGCTCAGCTCTGCCATTCAGCCTGGCCCTGCGACTCTGGTCAATGGTATCCAGTGTCCCTTGAGAGACAAAATTCTTCTTTGCCCTGCGGTGAGTTCCAAGACATCCACCGGCAACATCAAGGACGGTGGTCTTGAAGGCACTCCACAACTCTTCAGGACCCCCCAAAGCACCCAGACCCCCCAAGTGTCCACTCAGCCTGTTCGCAAACTCCTCAGCTACTCTCTCATCCCTGAGCTTGCCAACATCCAGCCTAGGCTGGGATGGTACCATTCTCCAGGATTTAAGGTGCAGCTTTAGAGTTCTACAACAAGCCTGTGGTCAGTATTGAGGAACTGAGCACTCCGGTAGACCCTGCAGTTCTGGATCATCCTCCAACGACCGTCAATGAGGACATGGTCAATCTCCTTTGCCACACCGCCAGCGTTGGAATACCAAGTCCAGCGATGAGCTTGTGGGCGCTGAAACCATGAACCAGCCACCCTAAGTCCATGACTTCTTGCAAAGTCAAGGAACTTAGTGCTATTCTGGTTCATTGTTCCTGACCCATGGGGACCGACACACACCTCATAACCATCCCTATCAGTTCCAGTCGATGCATTGAAATCCCCAAGACTAGAAGTGTATCTCGTCTGGGGCACTGATCAACCACAGACTCGAGCGTGGCGTAGAATGCATCCTTCACGGTGAATCACTCGCCTCAGTCGGAGCATAAACAGAGACCAGGGAAATGACACCTAAGGAGTGACGAATCCTTAATCTCATAATACGCTCGTTGACCGGTGTTACCTCAATTATCATTGGGGTCAGCTTATTGGACACAGCTACAGCAACTCCTTGGGTATGGTAACCATCAGAGCGACCAGACCAATAGTAGGTGTAACCACCCACCATTATCTCGCCGCAATCCGGTCTCCGAACCTCAGAGAGAGCTGCAATCCCGATGTCCAAACGCTGAGCTCAGATGATAACAGAGACAGGTGATCATCCTCTCTTAGGGATAGGACATTCCAGGCACCCTCCCGAAGGGACCGCCTCAGGTTAACCCAAGGAGACCGCCGTCTGGTGGACGACACCTCAGCACCACTCCGACACACTCTCCCGCAATTTGACCCAGGGATGTTACCCCGTGGTTTCCCTCCTATCATCAAAGATTGGGGGTCCCGAAGGCTTTGCCCCAATCCCGTCATCCGGTGAGCTGCCCTGCGAAGGGAAGCTGCACAGGAGGTACTCCCACGGAGTGGGTTTCAGATTTTTTTGCGTTTTTGTGTTTTGCGGAATGAAGGTTTTACGTGGCCGGAGTGCAAATCCTACCACCAACCTCCTAATAAAAAAAGTAACCCAACTGCAGGAGGACGTCCGCAGAACAGTTGGGCACTAGATATGGATGGCCGTTGCTCACAAGGAGCTCCTCCGCCCTTTGGGGCAAAGGTAAGCAAATTTTTGGGTGGGGGTAAGCAAATTGAAAGCGGGAGACGGGGGGGGGGAAATTGG
The DNA here is from genome assembly GCA_035128595.1 of Eptatretus atami. NCBI lineage: Eukaryota > Metazoa > Chordata > Myxini > Myxiniformes > Myxinidae > Eptatretus > Eptatretus atami. The sequence goes on along the minus strand of CM068960.1, from coordinate 334,108 downwards.
GCGGGGATGAGTGGGCGGGGCTGGGGTGAATTAGGTGGGTGAGTGTGAGGGGTGGACAGAGGGGCGGGCCCCGGGGGCAAGCACGCCCTGTCCAGTCCATGTCCCTCGAGTGTGGGTGAGCTGGTGAGGGTGGTTGAATGAACGGAATCTGTCTGTGACGGGGTTTCGGCTAGTAGTGAAGAATCGCTTAAAGATTAAAAAAAAAATTATCTTATCAGGATCCGGATCTTTATTAAAACCTAATCAATTCTTCCTAGTCACACACCCAACCTGCCCACCAAGTTTCATCCGAATCCATCCATCCATTTTTTGAGATATCCTGCTCACAGACAGACAAGTAAACAAACAAGGGTGAAAACATAAGCTCCAGCCACCTTTGTGGCGGTTTCAAATTTCATGGAATGCAGTTTTAACTTACAAATTAACAGACAAAACGGGGGAAATGGGAAAATATGCATGCCAAACTCACTTGGACCAAGTTGCTGTAAATATGTCCCAGAAGGAAATCGAGAAGTTCATCAATGCAGTTTTCAATGGTTGCCCTGAGCGCACTGCGTATCACATCACCTGGGTACAGGGTTAGAAATACAATTTCACCGAACGCCAGTAGGCAAAACGATACAAGCCAGCTCGATGTAATTGTGAAATTCAAACCCTCAAATTCATCGCACCTCTATTGCGCACCTTAATTCCACCCTTACCTTCCTTCATCGAAGGCCTGTGACACGGATGGATATTTTTTAAGTTTCCATTTCAGGTCAGATTGTATGATTTGTGATGTATGAAACAATGTTTTTAACATTCCCTTTGTCCTTCATGCACCCGGATGATGATTATAAATAAGCGAAAAGAAGACACATTGAAGATCCAATCCAAAGCATGCATGCAAGTGCACTGTGAATGTTAGATTGCTTTCGAAATTACATCTCCATATTATGTCCACTGTGATGACAAAAAGATAATTAAAAAATAAAAAAGATTATTGGGCAGCTTTTAAACGTCTCAACACAACACATTTGCTAGTGTTTGATGATGACAATCCATGACAAAAGATGTACTTATATCAGGCCACACATGGCCGATCCCACTCAAAAATCAGGCATGACCCCCTGCCTTGAGGACGACACAGACATCGTTACAAACTGTGGAGACAGCCCCTTCAATGAAGACTCATTTCAGATAATCATGTGCAAGAATATAAAAGGCTCAATTACTGTATCATCAAGCACGACAAATAGCGAGGATTCCACGTGCGCCGTGCAGAAACCTCGGGGGTGATGGAGCACGGAAAGGGCAGAGGGTGCAAAACGAGAAAGCAATCGGTGGAAGACAGAGAGACCACCAACCTGTCTGTGGTGCGAAAGTGATAGGCCCACAGACTCAGCTTCATCACAGGAGATTCCAATGATGAAGATTAGGAATAGGATTGTGCCCAAAACACTGTTGACACTCCAGCCTTGAGAGAGTGAGGAGATGAAGGGATTCCATTGAGAGCCACACACTGGTTCCAAGAGAAGCGGAAGTCAGTAAGCCATGTGTGGAAGTGGTTTCGGATGTCATAGGCAGAGAGTTTGGAGAATGAGGTAGGATGCCACAATGTAACGAATGCAAGAGTTATGTCTTGAGAGATGGCCTCGATCTCATGTCTGTGTTAGCGATCTGGCCTCGGGGGTAATGGAGCATAGATTAGAATAGTTATTTTATAGTGCAGGTTATAGCATAATCATAATGTAATGGCGGTGATCCGAGCTATTCATTTTGTGATTTAAGCAAAAGAGATGGCGTCGAGCAATTCATTTTGTGTTGAAAATAAGATAATTAAACTTGTCACTGATACTACATGTAAGGTTATGTCGCTTAGTCTCGCTCGGTTGTTCCAAAGTTAAACTTGCATATTATAATAACAATAACAATAAGTAAAAAAGACATGAAATGTCAAAGCCCCCGTTGTTTTAGTAATTTCGCTGTGTGAAGGTAAAAGGCTAGCCCATATTTATGTACAACTAAAATGGCCGCTAGTCTCTCAGTCAGCCATCTTTGATCAGATTGCAAGGTACAGTGAGGTGCACGTGTATGCCATCATGTACTGTGCTTGTGCCAAGTTTGAACAAAATCGGACCATGCATGTCTGAGAAATGGTTGGGGAAACATTTAAGTAACAAAATGGTCACCAGTCGGCCATATTGGATCTGATGTCGAAAAAAACAAAATGTGCTCAATATAAACTATCATTCATTATCTGTGTGCCAAGTTCAAACAACATTGATAAGTGCATGTCAAAGAAATGATTGAGGGCGTGTTCAGCATCGGGTTTTTTTTACAACTAAATTGGCCGCCAGTCAGCCATCTTGGATCTGATCTCGAAAAAAGACGACGTGAATATGTATACTGTCATGTGTTGGCTTTGTGCCAAGTACAAATAAAATCGGCACATACATGTCCAAGTTATGCCTGCGGATACATGCACGCACGCACAGACAAAAAAAACAACAAACAAACAAACAAACAAATAAACCGTGTCTTGCCAAAAGGTGACCACGTGTGACTTCTTTAAGGTCACACTGAGGTGAACAGAGCTGCTATCCACCAGGAGCGACTCCTTGAGGAATATCTGCCGACGAGAGATTCCGATGAGAATCGTTCTACAGAGTAACCATGAAAAATATGTGTTTGCCTCATAACGTCACCAAATGACGTCATAATTGCTCAAGCTTGACATATCTAGAAAGCACTCATCGAGGTGTTCAATTTGAGGTACTACACGATATGGTTCCTAAAACTTGAAAATTTGACCTTGGGGTCAAATATGTTTGACCTCAGGCACTAACCATGAAGGTCAAGGCCAATCGCCACCAAAAACTAATCAGCTGAGCGCCAGACCATATACTACATTCCATAAAGTTTGGAGACGATTCGATTAAAATTACTCAAAAAATAAGGGTTTGTCGACTCCCCTGATTTGCGACAAATGACCTTGACCTTCAAAATTTTATGCGCTGAAAGGGACCTCTATAGGCCTCTGATATGCGAAGTTATATTACAAAATTTCAATGATAACTGTCTCTGCAGAGTGATTTATACGTGATTACAGACAAAAAAAAATAAAATAAAAAAAACATATGACGGTCAAGGCCAATCGCCACCAAAAATTAATCAGCTGAGCACCAAACCATGAACTATATTCCCATGAAGTTTGAAGACGATCCGATCAAAATTACTCAAAAAATAAGGGTTTCGTCGACTCCCCTGATTGCGACAAAGTGACCTTGACCTTTGACCTTGACCTTCAAAATTTTGTGCGCTGAAAGGGACCTCTATAGGCCTCTGATATGCGAAGTTACAAAAATTTCCAATGATAACTGTGCTCTGCAGAATTTTTATACGTGATTACAGACAAACAAAAAAAAATATAAAAAATTAAAAAAACATACAAGCTGACTAACATATCTTGCAAAAACTTCGTTTTGGCAAGATAACAAACCACGACACCAAATCCATAAGCCCCTGTTTCGGACCAAGTCCAACGGGGGCTAATTTTCTCTTACTTTTGACACAGGAGGTGGTCATTAGGCACATTAAAGCCTCCGCTATTATCACCAACATACGGTTGCTTGTCCGTGCTCTATCCTCTTATATGTTGATCGTCAAGCAAGGAAGCAGCATGTACCATTTTAAAAGTCTTTAGTATGACTCAGCCGGGGTTTGAAGCACTGACCCCTTGGACTCAAAGCAGATGCTCTAACCATTACACAACTGAGGTTGGTAAAGTGAAGTGAAATACGTTTCATATCTCACCTTGCACAATAGATTTCTGACCTTACTCCTCACTTTACTGACATCACAGAAGCGTTTGTGACACTCTTAATGGTAGCCTGTCATGTCAATTGTTGGTTGAATGTTGATGCAAAATTGTGTATCTTCAAAATCTAAACCGAGATTGGCTCCCGTGTCTGACAACTTTACTTTCTTTACACTCGTACTTCCATTCCAATCAGTCACAGAACCGATGAATCAAAGTTAGGATTTGTTGGTAAACAGAATTAAATTCCCCTTTGTTGAAGAAACAACGTGTATAATGCAGAGCTTTGATGAAAAACGGCAGTCTTCTTTTTGAAGTCAACAGAGGTGGTCATAGTCATATTGCCTTCATCGGTGGTCATGCCGGATAGAAAGTCACCTGTGATTGGTCAGTCGTACTAATTTGATGCAGTTCTACTGCGCTATTCTGGAAATCTTTTTCTGATTCACCAAATTTGTCACGTGAGTTCATGAACATTTGAATATTCCTCATCGCTATTCTATCCATTCTATTTCGACGTACCATATTTTCTGGTGTATAAACCGCACTTTTTTATTGGAAAAAAGGGTAAAAGTTGGGGGTGCGGTTAATACACGGGTATAGAAAAAAAATCAGTCTTAAAAACGATCAATGGTGAATTTCAATTATATTCCAAATGAACACTTTTCTAGCAGTGGGAACTGCTGTAAAGCTCAATTCTGCCATTAACATTTTGAAAATCGGCTCAGGTTAATAGTTTGCACAGAGTTTTATTAACCGTGTTTGGAAATTAAATAAAGTCACGTTTGTAAACATCCGGAAATGTCCAAGAAGCCCAGAGACAACCGGAGTTTAGGTGTGTGCATAAATAGAGCCTCGTGGCTCTGAAAACGCCATTAAACATTAAAAGAAGAAGAGGAACACCTGGTCTCACATCAAAAAAACGAATCATTCACAATAGCTAGAGTCTAATAATGGAGCACCCACCTCAAATAAGCTTGCACGCAAACTTGCGTGCATCCGACAACAGGCTGGGGACGGTCACGTGACCCTCAAGAAGGGCCGCTTCGTGCTTTGCGAGTGCCTCAGCTTACGTCACGTATCATCCATTCTATCTATCAAGATGTCAAGGCGTTCAGACTCTCCGTCTGCCGGTCTGCAGAAGAGTTTGGGAACCGGGAAGCGATTCTGCATGGACGAGTCCCTCATCCGGCACTGGAGAACAAGCAAGGCAAAGATATAGAGGATGCCAAGGAAGAAGAAGGCACTGAGGGGAAAGTCAGCAAAGTGGCGGCAGCTTGAAGAGCATCTCGTCGCTTGGGTCCAGGAGAAGAGAGCAGAGGTTTATACGTTCTCAACACTTGCTCTCATGTTGAAGGCGAGGAGCTTAGCTAAGGAGGATGACATTGGGGACTTCACGGCCAGCCTGTCGTGGGCCTGCAGGTTCATGGCATGCCATCACCTGTCGGTTCGACGTTGCACACACATCTCCCAACATCTACCCGATGACATGGCTGATAAGATGACATGCTTCCAGTCCTACATCAAGCTTCGCCGAGAGCATAAATATCCTCTCAGCAGGATCGGGAATGCCGACCAGAACCCCTTTCCTTCGACAAACCAAGAGGGAACACTATCACAGTGAAGGGGGAGCGCAACGTGACGATCAACACAACTGGTTACGAGAAGGACCAATTCACCGTCATGCTCACCCGCACCGCCGATGGTGGCAAGCTTCCCCCGTATGCCGGGTTCAAGAGGAAGACACTGCCAAAAGACAAGTTTCCAGCCGGCGTCATTGCTTGTGTGCAGCAGAAGGGGTGGCTAGACAAGGGACTGGTCCAGGACTGAGTGCGTATGGTCTGGAGTAGTAGGATGGATGGGGGTCTCTCCCAACGACGGAGCATGCTGGTCCTGGATTTGTTCAGTTGTCACAAGACCGACGACACGAAAGCGCTGCTCTGTCGGACCAACACCGATCGCGTCATCATCCCAGGTGGGATGACACCGCTCCTGCAGTCCCTTGATGTGTCCATTAACAATCCGTTCAAGGACGGGCTACGTTGCTGCTGGTCCGACTGGATAATGAGTGGGGAGAAGACATACACCAAGAGCAGAAGGATGAGAAAGGTCGACCTTCCGATGATCTGCGACTGGATTGTCAAGGTGTAGGAGGAGATACCGTCGGACATCATCAAGCGAGCATTTCTAAAATGCTGCATCTCCAACAACATGGATGGCACAGAGGACGACATCATTTGGGAGGAGGAGTCTGCAAATGACAGTGACAGTGACCTGAACAGCGACGGGGACTTTCTCCACCGTGATTCGGACAAAGAGCTACGTGCCGTCTTCGACAAGGAAAGTCTTGAAGAGGATTTCCTCGGGTTTAGCTGAAAAGCTTCATCAAACCCAAACGGCTCGTTTCAGGGCCACATATCCAAAATAAATATGTATGATACCGGTATGAATCCCTTTTCTGGTAACAAAAAAAAAACAACAAAAAAAAACTTGTTAGGCTCATTTTCTAGAATTTGAAGAGAGAGGAGAGGATACCAAGACTTAGACAAAATTAATTGGACATGGGAGTAAGCGTGTTGATACCTCCATCACTTTGTTCCATACAAAATTAATGTGGAAATGTATTTAGATCTAGATCAGAAAATAATATGATCAATACATTCATTTATTTTAAGGATGAAAAGCATGGGTGCGGTTAATACACGGCCACGATTTATACACTGGAAAATACGGGTAATACTTCAATGTGGGGAGAAAGATAATATATTTGAAAAAAGTGCAACATTTTATAATTATTGTGAAAAAAATGAAGTTATCCCCAGCTCTGTTGAGTCCAGTTGAAGATGATGGTTCTGGGCATATTGTAGCCCAAGTTGAAGACTTGTCTTATCATTGAACAAGATGCAATCAAGAAAAGCGTCAGCGTGTTCAATAATCTTCAACTTGTGTTGAGAGCAAACACCATGCAAGCAGCTTCATCCTCCTCGGTAACGTCAGAGAGAATGCAAAGCTTGAAAGGATGACGCTTCAACACTTTCAAAATCCTGCGAATTGAAGTCTTTGACCCATTCGGCTGCAAAGGTGCTGCCGTACCGACATCCACACAGGGGGTGCTGCATCATATAACTGTCGTACTGACTTTTTGAAGATGTTCCAAAAGCTTCCAGGACTGCTAAAACAACCACCTCAGTAAACAATGGAAAGGAATGCCATATTTAATGGTATCACGATGAATCCTGGACATTGTGTTTTACTTTGTACTGGCTCATATCTGCCTGATACGGTGTTGAACAACCACTACTGAATTGGTCTCTCCAAACCACACTGCGATTTTAAAGCACTGCCTTGGACTGCACCTGGGTAATGATTTCATCATGTGCCTGTGGGGGTAGAAGAGCAAGCAAGAATGAGAAACACAAACACAATCAAAAGCTCACTTCTATATTTGGAATCTATAGAGTTTGATTGATTTAGAACCTCTTTGTTAAAGTTGTTTGAAATATAAATCATTCAATCTTAGCTGGGACAAAATGTGTAATTCTGGAGGAGAGGAATATCTACAGCACAACCTTAAACGATCTCAGTAGCTAGTTTGAATGTTTTAGGGAGAAATTAAAAAAAAAAACCTTGGTGATTCAACTTCAAGCAATTTGGAGGAAAAAGTCAAAATGCACAAATTAGTGGAAGTCTGTCGTTGCTGATCGATGCATTGAAACCCTCCCAGGATGGGGCATTATCGGTGGTTACATTTTTGTTTTTGTTGTATACATAATAGGGGCTCGAGGAAGAGCTAGCACACTGAACGGATCAGGACATAAGACAAAAACAGGATGCAAAATACACATTAATGGAGAAGGAAACTCTGAGGAGGAAAAACTGGAAAATTAGGTGGGATTTGGATGGGGCAACGAGGGTATAAAATATCATGGCTTTGGATTTGGGACGACGTGAGATGGCGGTGAACAGCTGTCTTGAAGACCTGGTGGGAAGAATGAGATTGAAGGGTCTGTGGAAGTTGATTCCACAGGTGGGGAAAAAAGAGGAACAAATGAGTGGAGGTGAGCAGTGATCCTGGATTTGGGTAGTTGTACCAGAAGGAGGTTGACGGTTGATTATTTAAGCCCTGAACAAACATTGGGGGGACAAATCATGGAAAGAGCAGAGAATGCAAGACCAGAAAGAAAGCGGTTGAAGATAGAGAGACCACCGACCTGTCTGCGATGGCGAAGTGCAAAGTCCATAGACTCGGCTTCATCATGGGAGATTCCAATGATCATGAAGGCCTTGCTTTCCACAATGTCAAGCAGATTAAGGCTTTGTAGGTGGATAGGAGTTCAGGTGTACCAAGGAAGGATGTTGTACGACGGAGGATATAGTCAGCGGCTGGCTTTGGAGGCTAACGTTGAAATGTTGGTTGTCCAAGAAACATCATGGCTAATAGTGAGACCCAGGAGTTTGAATGACTGAACCACCTCAAGAGGATTGTTCACAATGTAAATGAGGGGGAGAAGGTTGCCAGATGGTCCTTTCGGGCAGAAATAGTGAGAGTGCGAGATTTGTCAGGATTGACAGATATATTCCAAGTGTATGACCAGCTTGTGATATTTCCAAGGTCTGAAGAGAGGGAAGAGGCTGCAGCCCACTTGTCTGAAGGATGAGGGATGTCACGGTAGACGGTGGAGTCATCAGCAAATAGATAAAGAGTATTCTCCAGAGAGACAGAGATCATTTATGAATATCAGAAGCAAGACTGAGACAAGAACACTGCTTTATGGCACTCAGCCTTGAAAGGGAGAGGAGAGTAAAGGATTCCATTGAGTGTCACACGTTGGCTATGACAGTAGAGGAAGTCAGTTAGCCAAGTGTGGAGTTGGCCTTGAATGCCATAGGAAGACCATTTGGAAAGCAAAGCAGGATGTAAGACTGCATCAAAAGCATGAGATATGTCCAGACAAACAGCCCTGAACAAATGTCTAACATTGAGGAACTCCATCCATTGTTGTGAGAGTAGAAGCAGCATGTCCAAAGTGGAGTGACCATGTCTGACCCCAAAGTAATGACCTGAGATGAGGGTGTTGGAGAAAGGGAAGGCTTTCATGTCAACTGCGATGATAGATTCCATTACCTTGCTGATTGGAAGCAAGCTGATAGGTCTGGAGTCAAGGCGATAAGTTTTCCACCTTTTTATTGTAATGCAGTGATGTTGATGGATTTCCAAGTAGATGGAAGGTGATCTAGTGCAAATGACAGGGTGAAAAGGGCAGAGGATGTGTAAGACCAGCAGAGCAGGGTTTTAGGACACGTGAGCTGATGCCATCTGGTCCAGTAGCAAAGTCAGAGTTGAGGCTTGAAAGAACCTTCTCCACCTTTTCAGGTGCAAAAGACACAGAGTCCAGGAAATGTTTGGTACATCAGGGAAGAATAGGTACCAAGAGTAAGGGGTTGTGGTCCAAGGTGAACCAACAATATTTGAACATGAAGGAAGATACCGGAGCATCCTGGGCTCCTTGCTTAAGAATAATAAGTAGATCAAGTAAGGGAGGAGTTAAATCATTTACCTGCATTATGTGAATCTGCAGGAGACGAGATGTGTAGCAGTTTCAATAGAAGCTGAAAGATCCTGTCTGCCTTTGTCAAGGCAAAGTATGGACGAGTAGACAGCCTGTGAAACGTGCTCTGCAATTGATCCAGGAATGCTTCCAATATCCAACCCTTGTTTGGACAAACAATTCCGCTGCAGAAAGAGACCAATCATTTAATTGCAATGACTGAAAGTTGCTTTAATTGCTTAAATTATTACAGTTATTAATCCTGTATTCATTCGTTCTTTACTTGGTGGAATCAAGAAACAATATTTGTATTGATTACAGAAAGTGCAGAACAAGTGTGCTCACCTAATCATTCAGCAATCAAAATGGGCCTATGTAACTCCCATGTTAAGCCAATGACACTGACTCCCAATTGCAAAGAGAATACCACCTTACTCACTTAGTTCTACAGCTGTTCCTTCCCCTGTACATAAATCCCACAAAAAGACTGGCTATAGTTAGTTTAAATCAATTGCCTCCAGGCTTTGGAACAGCCTCACAATTTCAATGAGAAATATAACGACAGTTGAATCTTTTATAATGAGTTTATGCCTCATGACTGACCATAATAATAATAATATTAAGGAACATGAAAAATAAAAAATAAAAAGATATAAAACGTGAAAGCCCCCGTCATTTTAGTAATTTTGCTGTATGGAGTTAAAGGGCGAGCCCATGTATATTTAAAACTAAAATGGCCACCAGTCTATGAGTCAGCCATCTTTGATCAGATCGCAAAATAAAGTGAGGTGCACTTATATGCCATCATTTACTGTGTTTGTGCCAAGTTTTAACAAAATCGGACCATGCATGTCTGAGAAATGGTTGGGGACAGATTTAAGTAACAAAATGGCTGCCAATAACGGACATCTTGGATCTGATCTCGAAAAAAAGATGACGTGCACATGTAAGCCATCATTCGTTATCTGTGTGCGAAGTTTGAACAACATCAGTAAATGCACGTCCGATAAATGGTCAAGGACGTGTTCAACATCGTGGTTTTTTTTTTTACAACTAAAATGGCCACCAGTCGGCCATCTTGAATCTGATCTGAAAAATAAATGCTGTGCATATGTAAGCCATCATTCATTATATCTGTGTGCCTAGTTTGAACAAAATCGAAGAATGCATGTCCGAGAAATGGTTGAGGACGTGTTCAACAGCGGGTTTTCACAACTAAAATGGCCTCCAGCCGGCCATCTTTGATCGCATCGCGAAACAAAATGATGTGCATATGTATAATCATGTGTTGTCTGTGCCAAGTACAAATAAAATCGATCCATACATGTCCGAGATATGATTGCGGATGCATGCACACACGCACACACGGCCGGACATGAAAATCGAGACCAAATCCATAAGCCCCCGTTTCGGACAAGTCCAACTGGGCCTAATAATAAGTTTATTGGCATACATATGCGATGTGCATACAATGAGAAGTACCTTGACAGTGCGAGCTGAAAATTTACATCGAATAAGAAATAGATCAATTGTGAATAGAGAGCCATAAAACAACATTTTGGTGATGAAATGAAATGAAGTGAGAAAATAAAATGAGTGTCATGATTTAAAATATCCATAACCATTCTTGAGATGCTCACAAAACTTGAGATTCATTGAGGGTGCAGATTGCAGTTGGTTAAAAGTTGTCGTGAAAGCGATTGTAGTTAGTCTTGACCTTTTTTTTGGTTAGTCTTGTTTTTTTAGTCTTTAGTTAGTTTTTCGACTTGACTACGGCAATCACTTTCATCACTATTGAGAATCAGGCTAGCAACGGTTGTGTCTGCAAATTTCACCACTAGTGAGCTATCAGATGAAATCCAAAATCCATTGACAAAAGGAATCATCAAGATTAAAATGAAGTTTATGAGGTGAAATCATTTTGAAAGCAGAACTAAACTCGAAGAAAAGTAACCTGGCATAGGTATATCTAAAGGGTTTAACACATGATGGAAAAGCCTGGTGTTGGCTTAGCGGTTAGAGTGGCTAACTTGGGATCCTAGGGTCCTGAGTTCGAGCCCCGTTGGCTGCTGAATCAATACCAGGTGGGGTTGACTCAGCTTATCATCCTTCCAAGGTCGGCAAAATGAGTACCAGTGTACTGGTAATAGGGACACTGCATCAGCGGCATAGCCGTGTCCCTAACCAATGATGCAACCAGCTGCCAGAAGGCTGCACTCGCAAGAACAACACATGATGGAGAGTGAGTGAAACAGCATTTTCAACTGAAGGATCATAACTGATGAATCAAGGGAATCAGGAAGAACAGATTTCAGGTGAAGTAGTGCAAAACTAGATGTTCAAAAGATTTCATGATGGATGTGAGCACAACTCGTCTATAATCAGAGCCAACTCACTGGGGAAACGCTTTGGCGCAGGGATAATTACGGACTTTTTCAAAACACGGGGAATTTTACAAAGCTAGAGTGACCATGACAAGTTGAAAGGTAAAGTTAGAATGGGCAACAGTTCATCAACACAAGGCCGCAAGCAGGCCGGGGATGACATCGTCAGGACCAATGACTTTCCTGACCTTCAACTTAATCAGCACAAGCAGAGTGTCATTTTCAGAGATCACAAAAGCTTGAGAAGACACTTCATCTGTAGTTGGTGTTGCGCTCACCGGATGATCGAATCTGCTGTAAAAATTATTCAGTTTGTCAGGCAATGTGTCGTCATTCGTTGAAGATTTCAACTTCGGTTCCCTCTTAACCTGTGATTGTGTGGAAACCCTGCCAGAGTTGTTTAGCATTCGCACTCACGATGTTCTCCTCCAGTTTTCCCCAGGAGTCACACTTGGCATCTTTGAAGGCCTTGCGTAGCTTGTACTCTGCTTTGTTGCACTCCGCATCGCTTGCTGACCTAAACGCATCTTCCTTGGCATGAAGTTGTGCAAATTGCTGCAAATTGATTTATCGAACCAGAGTTTGTTTGAATATGGAATCAATGTTTTCATCGGGATGCAAGTTTCCTGGCAGAATTTTACGTAGTCCAAGATGACATCAGCGGCACTTTCCGTGAAGACACTCCAAACCGTGCATGCATAGTAACCTCATAAGTTATATTATTTATACCCTTCTGTGTGTTGTGCCTGTTTTTCACTCCCCCCACCTCTGTCTGTCTGTCTCGATGCACCCTATATCCATTGGAAAAATGTATGATGTAAATACAATTACTATCTAAACTAGCACAAGCCCATGGTAAAAATACCACAACAGAAAAGCCTTAGCATATTATGAGCTCACCTGGAATGTAGCTCCGGGGAGCTTACGGGATATCGCGTCATCCATCCGTCCGTTCCCAAATACTTGCAACTTCTACTCTGAAACTACACATACTATTTTGACGAAGCTTTACCACAATGTTCATCATTGTGCATGCACTAAAGTTTGTTCATGGCATTAAAAATAAATAAATAATAATTTAAAAAAACCAGCAAACCCCGGCCCGAAGGGGGTCTACGTGGTTGCCCCCCAAAATAGGTATTTTGCTTTCTTCTCAGAAACTACATATGCAATTCTGATGAAGCTTGACCACAACCTTCATCACCCATGATGTACCAAAGTTTATTCATGCCATTAGAAAAATCAGGGTCCAAGGAGTTCTTGGGGGGGGTTCCCCCAAAATAGGTATTTGCTTTCTTTTCTGAAACCAAACACACAATTTTGATGAAACGACCTTTATCACCCATGATGTACCAAAGTTTGTTCACGGCATTAACAACAAAAAAACTACTCCATCGGTATATACTTTCTTCTACATTACGATCATGAGAATCCATATGAAAAATATAACTGAAAGTGACAGTTACATTTCTCGTCTTGATATGGAGTTTGGTGAGTGTGGCAAATATGTTCTCTGTATGATGGTTCTGTCATGGTGTGTGAGCAGAAATGCATTTGAATCCATATCAAGCCAGTCCGACAATGATTCAACCTCGAGACCTGAAAATCATTGCTATATGCCAGAATATCATCGCTCAGAGTCAACAGGTACGGACACCAAGAAGCCTCAGTCTGACTTTATGTGCATAACACCTTTGGAAGCAAGAAATTGGTTGATCATCTCCATGCGTTGGGTTATTCTGTGTCCTATGACAAAGTACGGAGGTTTCTAACATAAGCTGCGCTTGACCAGAAGGAAGCAGATGTGTTTGTTCCGCAAGGTATTGAAAGGGGAGATGACCATGCTGTGGTGGATCTGCCATTGACAATTTTGACCAAAATGAACACACCCTTGATGGCAAGTCAAACAAACAACCCATGCCATGGCCGCAGTATTATACAAGCGCTGTCCGATGGATCCTTCAAGGTGTCGTGTAACACGAGCTCAGGAAAAGCCACTCTCTGCTGCGGATGCACTGGCGATTGATAACATGCAAAGGTAATAATATGTATTGCATGCCTAAGCAGTCACACAGCAGTGAGGTATTGGAGTGGCTAAATATATATATAATTGTTGCATTTGCTTGGTGCATAGTAATAGTGTAGTGATGGAATCTCTATCTTAACATTCCATGGAGTAACTCGAGGGGGAGCACTCGGTAGAGTGCAAAACCTCCGCCGCCAATACTGCTGGGTCACTTAAGGTGAACCTGATATCCTATTCATTGTAGGTAAAACGGATCAGACTCTACTGAACACGATTGAATAAACTAAACTAGATCGACACGCATGTAGAAATGCCAAAAAAAAAAATCGAAATTTTGTTGAAAAAAAAGGTGCAAAATTTGTTTTTTTTCTCTAACAATTTTTTTTTGGGGGGGGGGGGGGTTGTAAATCACTTAAAACATGTAGAAATGCAAAAAAAAAAAAATTCAAATATTTTTCAAATAAAATCGAATTTTTTTTGAAAAAAAGTTGCAAAATTTTGTTTTTTTTTCTCTAACAAATTTATTTTTTTTTGGTTGGAAATCACTTAAAACATGTAGAAATGCAAAAACAAGAATTCAAATATTTTTTCAAAATGGCTGCCATAGCGTCATATGGACTTTGGACCAAGTCCAAAATCTAATGGCATGATCCTTGGACCATACCTAATCCCCCACTAAGTTTCATCGAAATCCGTCCAGGAGTTTTTCCGTAATACTGTTCACAAACAAACAAACAAACAAACAAACAGACAGGGTGGAAACAGTAACCTCCGTCATCTTCGATGGCGGAGGTTAGGCCTAAGTCACATTTGCCACGGCGGCCGTGGGTCTCCAAAATCTACGGCCACTAGCAATTATACGGCGGTCGCAGTATTTCCACGGTCACACAATGTAGCAGTCACATATGTTTTTTTTTCGGGGAGCCGCACGGCGTATTTACAAATTGTGGAGACTGAAAACGTGGGGGTGCCGTACGGTCTATTGATTTGATGTCGCACGGTGACCTTAGGGCGTTCCTGCGGCGGCCATATAATTTTCAAGGCAGATGCAAGGAGCCCGCAAGGTGACCGCAGGGGGGCCCTAAGCCGAACGTGCCGCCAGACGGACGGTAACGAATGGGTTAATTTTTTTATTTAATTTAATTTTTACCAGTTCTTTTGTTTCGGCTTGTCGAATTGCTACGGCGAACGTAGAAATGAAACAAGTTATAACTCCGCGCTATAATTCCACGGCGACCTTACGACCTGTAAAATATAGCCAAACGGCGTAGGGCCACCCTGAGGCCCCCGCAGAAACTCTGCGGCCGCCGCACGTTTCTGTCAATTCAGAGGGCGTACGGCCGCCGTATCCTCGCCGTAGAGCAAATGTGACTTAGGCCTTAATTAATGCTACGCTATTCTAATAGAACATGACCTTTAGAACATGTAGAATATGGTGGTGGATTGTATGCCTCCACATTTGTATGTGTAATTTTGGTATGTGAAACCTGCACGAAGACCTGAGACACCAGAAGTCTCATCTGCAACAGTCACAGATGTGCACCACCGGGATGCTGATAGTTACCAAGAGGCAAATCAGAAGGACCTCCGATGGAAACTAGCTCGTCTGCAAAAGGAACATGATGCTGAACAGTCTATACCAGCATGGACTGGATTCAATTCCATCCTGTCTGAGAAAAACATGCCAGTGGCTGCCATCCGGTACATGCTGTTCCTACGAGCTTCTCTGACAGATCTCTCAACTATTTACACCATCCCATGCAAGTTGGTTGATGTTTGTGAGCATATTGGACAAAAGCACGTTCTGGTAACTGCAAAAATGACCATATACAGCAAAGCACAACAAATCCGACGGGACAAACCGGAATATTTAGATGGGAAGGTGACAATGCGAGTTGGTGGGATGCATACTATGATGGCTTTGCCAGCTAGTTCAGGCAAGTTATTTGGTGATGGTGGGCTTTTGGCTTTACTAACCGAGTCATCTGTGTATGCTGAGGCAACAGCACGGCAAATGCTGCAGGGCTCACAACTATCACGAGGTGTTCAGGGCAGCAAAATTGTGTTTGAAGCTGTATTCAGAACATTCTTTAGATCGATGGTAGCATGGCTTGAAAGATCAGATCGCTCTCTCATCAATGATGACGTGCAACACAATTTCCTTGATCTACAACATGATCGATGTTGCCAGAGAATTGATGGATAGTCATGTGCCAGAGGTAGCGGAAGTGATCGTGGAATTCTTTGAAGTTGCTCGAGAACAATCAGCAACATTTACATTTTGGGCATATTTCATGGAAGGTGCTCAAGTGTTGTACCTTTGTACTTAGAGCAGAGAAGGAAGGTTCCATGGAGCTTCATATGACTGCCATGTGTGAAGTGATGGTTTGGTTTCGGGCTGCAGCCAGGCACACACATGCAAAGTATGTCCTTACATACGTGGCAGATATAAAGCCTCTCAAAGAGAACCACCCTGAAGTCTATCAGCACGTGTGAAGGTGGCTTCGTCGTTAGAAGATCCAATCGATACCGATTCAATTCTGTCAGGACTGACCAAGTGCTAGAGCAGATTAACAAGGAAGGCAAAAGTGAAGGTGGCATCATTGGCCTCACACTGCAGAAGGGAGCAATGATCCGACGGTTGATGACCAGACACATTACGTCAGAGTTTGCTAATGCCTTTCAAGTGTTTCTAAGAAATGCTACTGTTTTGCGCCAGGATATCGAGTGTGACAATAAGTGGGAGACACCTATTACTGTCAATGACAGTGACAGTGACAGTGACGATTCATATTAATGCTTCTTTTCAAGACTAACAAATCATGAGCATTTTTATTATTTTGTGCAGAATGTTTACCCTTTTCATGTATCTTCAGTAATTGAAAATTATCATTGTATAATAGTCGGTGATACTTTGCTGTTTTCGTCAAATTGGCCAGGCTGAATCTGGAATAGGGGGTTCAGTCAACGTAATCCCAGGGTAAGCTCCCCAAACATCATTTGAGTGCCTTTTTGGATACATTCATCATCAAAAATGAATAGGAAAGTTTTCTGAGCTAGTTTGATTCAAATTAATCATGGTTGGGAATGGGAACTCGCTGAATGGGAAGCTGCTTGTACTACAAACCCCCGAACATGTGGGTCAGTGCAAGGCCCGAGTGGATGGGCGTGCGCGACACAAACCCCCATTTGGATCGCTACCAGTGAATGGACTGCGTATCTGGATTATGTTCTTCTGAACACCAATGGGAAGGATCTATTTGGGGCTTGTGAATGTATAGGGTTAGTTAAAAATTATACTAACTATTAATCATGTTGGGAGAGGGGGGATTGGGAAGGTGGGAGCCACGGGAGCTGTGATAGTGGCTCAACTATGCCATTGCCAGTGAAGCAGAAGACAAAAGTGGTGGCTCTGTGGTGTGAGACTAAATAATATATAGACACCCCCTTGAGGTTCTGCCGGGAATACGACCTCGGAACACGTGATGTTCCCACAAATTGTGCCATTCAACGTATTGTGAAACGTTTTGAGCACAAGGGTACAGTGCACAACCAGAGCAAGAGCAACAGTGGCAGGCCAGCATCAATAACCAAGAGCCAAGCCAACATCGACGCCGTGCGGGATTCTGCAGTGAACTGTTCCAAGAAGACCCACCCGCCGGCGCTCCCGGGAGCGAGGCATCAAATAAACATCAGTTTGGCATATCCTCACTAAGGAACTGAAGCTTTTGCCATACATAATCTCTATTAGGCATAAACTGAATCAAGATGACACGAGGAGACTTGATATGTGCAATTGGCTCAGTGACAGGATTGAGTGGTACCCAAACTGGATCAACTTGATCTGGTTTAGTGATGAAGCCCATTTCCACATGAACGGTGCCATCAACAACCACAACAACATTTTCTGGGGGGCAGAACCATCTGAAATCACTGAGAGGTGCCTGAAAGGGCCTAGGGTCACATTCTTCTGCGCCTTCAATGCCAGATGGGGAACGCTCGGGCCTTACTGGTTTGAGAATCACAGCAGGAGGGTGATGATCAACGGTGAGTGCTACCGGGCCGTGCTCCAGAAGTTCCATAATGATGTAGCCCAAAAGGTCACCCCAAACCAGCTCAGCATGACCTGAAAATGACCTGCATCAGAAAATGCAGTTTTTTCTGACCTGCATCAGAAAATGAAAATCTGCTTATAATCAAATCAATGGGCTTCAGCATGGAACATAACCCAAACAAGTGCAATTGTATCACTTCTCTTCTTTGGAATCACAATCACATTGTCTCGTGTAATGTTTCGTGGTCTCTCCCTGAATAGAATATCATACACTTCATCTGCTTGATTGAATAACCAGTTATGTGCTTCCTTGCCCCCCCCATGTTATCAATATTACCTTTAGGGCTAGTCGCTACTTTGGCAGACTCAATCCTCCCTTTACATTTCTCACCACCAAACAATTTTCAGTGCTGCTATTCAGTGCTCCCATTGGGTTTCGTTTGGCTACTCCTCATTTTTCTCTCCTTGACAATGGTGAGGAAAAGCCTTTAAGATAATGGGACTTTCTAATCAATGTAGTGAACCTCCGAGTATCAGTCTTCACCATTCCAATGTTCTTTGCGATAACTTCCGGTCTCGCTCCTGCCATGATCAATGCTATTTGTCCATCTCATGGTCCCAGCACCACACCCTTTCATCTTATTTCTCATTCACTTCGAAATGCCTTTCCCATCTGTGGAAGAAAATAATTATATTAATGTATGCTATAAGTCGAATTGGCTGTCAGTGTTCCTTCCCTTTGCAAGAGTCTTTGCCCTAAATGTTGATAAAAAATTGTCTTGTTATGGAACGATGTGGCCTGGGCTGATAACAGCAAACTTTTGCCATATTACATCATGTGCTCTCACCTAGAAGACACGTACTGCAGTAGAGTTAACAGCCCCCACCACTCTCCCATGAAAAGCATATAAATGCCTTGAAATGTAATCTTGTTTTAGTGCAAGCACGTGTCGATGTATACCATCTCAGTGGGTTGTACTCCAAGAGAGTGCAAGTACGTGTGATGTATGGCATCCAGTGGCTTGTACTCCTTAGGGACTGACCAAGTACCAAGTAATAATAAAACTCTCTGATGTAATGTACTTTCACGTTGTGGAATTAATCGGGTTGGTTTAACGGTTAACTAAAAAGTAAGAATAAATAAAACAAGCCGGTAGGCGACGAGGGATTCGCTCGGATCGAAGCGCTGGATACGATGCTTTTCATTCTGACTGATCCACGACTGAAGAGTTCATTGCAAGACGTATTGGTTCACATACAATTGTTCGCTCTATCTGGCAAGATTTTCTCTATTGCGTAATTTTTGCCAACTGGCCACTCCTCATGAAAAAATGACGGTAAATGAGACAACCCATCCCTATTTGTTAGGAAGGACTTACCAATTTGAAAAATAATCGGTTTTGCCTGGTTTAGTGCTTTGGACCTCGCGTTTGAGACACACACACACACACCACAATCAAGTAACACACACACACAATGGGGCACACACACACACGACACACACCGCAAATTAAACTACTACTTCATGCTCTTGGTTGACAATCACCTCCTGAGCCACACAATATTTTTCATCAAGGCCACTGCCCACTTTCTACAGCCACTCCCGCCACTTTAAATAATAAATAATTGGAGGTGGTGTGTGGGTTCGTGGAAATAAATATCCAGAAGAGATATATATAGATAAAATCCGCCATAAATAAAAAAAAAAAAAAAAATAAGAGAGAAAGCAAAAAAAAAAAAAAGAAATCTAAAAATATCCCATTTAAAATAATAAAAATCAAAAAAAAGAAAAAAAAAATTCCCCAAAAATCTAAAAAAAATCCCATCCGGAATTATCATAAAAGCAAAATAAAAGAAAAAATAGAAAAGAAAAAAATAAAATCCCATCAAATAAAAAAAAGTAAGAAAAAAAAAAAATCTAAATCCCCCCCAATATCCCATCTCCGATCCCAAAAATGATAAAAAAAATGAAATCAAAAGAATTAAAATCCAAAAAAATCCCGCAATATAAAAAAAAGAGAACAAAATCTAAAAGTAAAAATAACAATATAAAAAAAAAAAAAAAAAAATAATCAAAAAAATCCTAATAAAATAAAAAAAGATAAAAAAAAGAAACATTCGGGCCCAATATAAAAGATCGCCCAATCCAAAATCCTCCGATCCAAAAATAATCAAAATCCGGGAAAAATAAAATAAAATTAAATAGATCCAAAAAAATAATAAGAAAATAAAAATTATATTATCTCGATAAATCAATCCATAAAAAATCGCAATCCACTGAAATATAATAAATGAACGTGAATCCCCGGGAAAATCAAAATCTAATATCTACCTCCCCAGACATTATAAAAAAAAATCCCCCCCTAAAAGAAAAAAACAAAAAATCAAATCGAGAAATTCCTCCAGAAAAGATCCCAAAAAAAAAATAATCCAAATAATCCCCAGAAAAAAAATAAAGAAAATCAACTAATCAAAAAAAAAGAAAATGAACAATCGAAAAAAGAAATCAAAAAAATAATATAAATAAAGAATAAAAGTAAAATAAAAAAAATAAAAAAATGAGTCGAATCGTTTTTGGGGTAAATAAATAAATAATTGGGAGGTGGTGTGTAGGTCGTGGAATCGTTTTCGGTAAATAAATAAATAATTGGAGGTGGTGTGTGGGTCGTGGAATGGTTTTCGGTAAATAAATAAATAATTGGAGGTGTGTGTGGGTCGTGGAATCGTTTTCGTAAATAAATAATAATTGAGTAGGGTGTGGTCGTGGAATCGTTTCGGTAAATAAATAATAATTGGAGGTGGTGTGTGGTCGTGGAATTGTTTTCAGTAAATAAATAAATAATTGGAGGTGGTGTGTGGGTCGTGGAATCGTTTCGGTAAATAAATAAATAATTGGAGTGGTGTGTGGATCGTGGAATTGTTTCGGCAAATAAATAAAAATTGAAGGTGGTGTTTGAGTGGAGAATCGTTTCCGGAAAATAAATAAATAATTGGAGGGGAGTGTGGGTCGTGGAATCGTTTTCGGTAAAATAAATAATTGGAGTGGTGTTGGGTGGGAATCGTTTTCGGTAAATAAATAAACATATTTTTAGAAAGACAGAAATGCCGGTGATTCCATTTATTTGATCCTTTTCACTTTGGTCAATAACAGTTGGATCGAGGAGAATCGAAGGTGGAACGACGGTGTAGCTCCTTACAAACACTGTATACACACCTTAAATGACGTAATAGACACCCCGATTTTTGAAGGACTACCATTTGAAAAATAAAACTCATCAAAAATCGGCTCGAGTAAAATTTTCTAAATATCTCGAAGTGTTTAATTCGAAGTCTCGTTCTCTTGCAATTCAAAACTGAAGGACAAGTATTAAAATACTGTACGCGGTTTTTCGGGGCCGCTGTACAGCAACGGTGTGGCTAGGCAACGAAATTCAAACGCGCACATTCCCAGTATATATTCCACCTTTTGGCAAGTTTCATCGAAATCGTTCGCTGGTTCGTGCTGTGGAGCCTCGCGTTGCAGACACACATACACACAGACAGACAGCCGAGAAAACCCGACAATAAGGGATAATCTCATATATAGCGAATCCAATAGAACCAAATAATATTGCAACAAATGGGGGTTCTCAAGTCATTGTGTGAAGTGTATGAGGGAACAGGAACATGATACATTTAAAACCGAGTCGGCTAGACGTTAAACCTGCAAGTTAAATAAGATCAACAACAATGCAAGAATTCTACAAGAGACACATAACGAGGTTCAAGGAGAAAAATCCACATCAGTTGGTGCCGTGACCGGAGGTGCTGAATCTGCTGGAGGCAGTCCCTGAAGGGACGGCAAGTGCTTGAGCGAAGGTAAGCAGAGAGCGTTCCTGGACAGTGGGCCTGTCTTAGCGGGTATCGCATTTTGAACAAAAGAAAGTACATGTCAGATAATTTTATTGATAGAAAGAAGAGGAGTAATTAAAGTAAACGATAAGTGTATATATA
>CM068960.1:122826-145943 GCA_035128595.1 Eptatretus atami | reverse complement strand
TTAATATCAGGTTACTGAGTCTCTATGTAGAGTCTTACTTTTATCTCGGATCCCCACAACTCCCCACGAATCCTCAGAAGCCCAGATCCAGTCATCTCCCCCTCGCTGCTCGACTCGCACCCGCCACCACCATTAAGTCTACGGGTTCGACACGTACGCAAGGGGCAGAGACTTTCCATCACGCTCAGAGTGAGACCTGTAAAAATCGCGCACAGAGCAAGGGCGTCGCTCCGTCCAGCCAGGGAAGCTCAGCACCTCAGGCTGTCCGCCTAGCCAGATGAGTGTCGGACCAACCCCGGCCCAAACCTCGCACGAAGGATACTAGGCCCGCTACGAAAAACACCCTATCCATGATCTGGGCAACCCGGTACCTTTTAAAAACCATAGTAGACACGGAATCGTAACTCGAGAACGCGACCGTCACAAATCGAGAGAAGCAGAGTGGACGACGAGAACAGAGTCTCCGCCACCTGAGCACACAAAAGAGGGAGTGAAGGTCTACGTGCGGAAGAACAGTTGCGTGCACACAAAGCTGGAAGACGTGCGCAGAGAAGCGTTGCTACGCGCACCGAGTGGTCGGTGCAACGGAGGTCTCTCCCTCCCAGTCTTCCTCGTCCGTATCCCGGCCTACTTCGAGTTGCGCCTGAGCGCGTTAGCAACTGAGGGCGCTGCGAGTCGTAGCTGGGGTGTTGACAGTGCTTAGGATCGTCACAAAACAAGATCAAAGCACGACCAAAGGAGCTTGTACTGTTCATGAACCTCAAACACATGCAAAACAGCAAAGGTCTGTGAAAAAGTCAGTGAACAGGTCAACATAAGCCAATGACCACAGGAAAATCTCCCTGTGCATCCACCAACAAGCCAAGCGCAACCTTCTGAGAACTTCTTGTGTGAGACATGATCACAGTACTCGCTGCCAGCCGCCCAACGCGAAGAGCAAGAAGGTAACAGCTAAATGCCAGCACCAGAAGAATAAAACGCACAGCTCTTACTTATGGTGGAGCTTCACAATGCAAGAGAACCAAAGAGCATGCGGGCTCACTGAGAGACCGGCTCAGCCACCGACAAAAATCTACGCCTGTATGGATTCTTACCACAAGCAGGAGGACTGCATAACAGAGGTAAAGTCCTCACTTCTAATATGCCTCACTCTCCATCACTGCACTGCCCCAACTCCCTCCACACACGGCGCGATGGCCGCCCTTGCGGCAACCGCGCGCCGCAGGAAAATACTCTGGCTACCCGGCCCCCTCCACTTCCGCACCACGTCACCGTTATAAGTACTGTACCGTCCACCTAACAGTGATGACTCCATCTAAACACCTCACTATCTGAAAAACATGGACCACTTCTATCTTCTCATCCCAAACTCTCTCTTCCTCATATGTGGCACTTCAATGGTCATCATGCAGTTGCTAGGTGTGGGTCTCTCTCACTGTCATGGCACCTCAGCACCAAAAGCGATTCTGCGACTCATCTGAGACTGACTGCAAACCTCAGGCAGTACAACGCTTTCCAGACCCGGATCTACAAGCCAAAGGACTTAGCCCACTGCTCTTCTCAGACTATATATGACAAGGATTTCGCTTACTGACAAGATAACGTGCTGCGCTTAGTCCTCCGCTCCAATCGTTCTTCTGACCACGTAACTGTCAAGAGGTGACACTCTGCTGGCTGTTATAGAGAACCGACCTCACCGTCTCGGTCGGTCTGGCATTTCACCATCAAGCAGACTGGCAGGGTCTCCCAAGCAGCCCTGCCCAAACTTAAGACTGGCTCAATCACTACTTCTCAAACATCGAACTCATCCTGGGAATCTTCAAAGGGAGAGAAACTTGCTCGCGCGCGATGGGCACAATTGAGCGCCTCGGTTCGTCGCGTTCAGTCCTATGGCCGTCTCCTCCAGCCTTCGGCTCGACTGAAAGTTCTGGTGAGATCAGTCCATGTCCTCGCAGAACAACTTGCCTTTGCTAAATGAAAGCAAACCCAAAGCTGAAGGGCAAGTCCTCAGTCCTTCCATCAAAGGCGGCGAACAACCAGTGTGTTCCTCACCCCTCACAGGAGAGCAGAAAACAAATCTGTCTCATCTCAAGTCTGAACCAGCCAAACCGTCTCCCATCCTCAAACCCCGGTTGCGCTAATCAAAAATCTGTTTCTGGTTTGCTCTCCTCCTCCACCCCCGTATCGTCCTTTACCTCAAACCGCAACTACTGCTGATTACCCCGGGTGAACGTGCAGTAAAGCTGAATGCGCTATAACTCGTGTTGCAGCGAAATCTTGTTCCAAACAACCAATCAACTTTCCTACCAACCTTACCCCGCACTCGCAACCACATGTCCTTGGACTTCTGTGTCCTTTTCTCCTACACCAGGTGGAAGCTTGCGTGTCAAAACCTCGACTCAGACTTCTGCAACACGAAGTTCTCAGGCGAACGGCAATCGCGCCACGTGTCCCAAAGTCCGCTCATCCTGCCTTGCTCACGCCCTCTCTGTCTATTCACCTCCATGCTGCAAGTCATCTGCATCGCTGAAATCAAGCAACATCACTGCCTGCACAAAAAAGGTGCAAAAAACAGATCCCTGCCAACTACAATACCAAGCAGTCATTCCCAGAGTCATCCAGCAAGTGTGAGACACCAACCAGTCGCTCAGCCCATCAAACTCTCCTCTTTCCAAGCTGATTCTGATTACCAAGCTTTGGTCTCAACCAGGCAGCTTCTACCCTGGATAGGCTGCTCTCTGCTCTCTGACCAACATGGATGAAGCCCTCAGAGGCGAGACAACCAAGTGCCCGGACACAACACACGAAGCCAAATACACTTAATCCTGGCATAGCACGTGCTTTGACACAGTCCTGGAACCCTGCCTCTGCTCACCAAGGACTCTCCTCCAGTGGTATCACAAGCATCTAACCACTCAGCGCACAGAATCCTCTCCTATCGCAGCACGGTAAGCCACGACAAGGAGTCTTTCACCGCCCGCTAACTGTCCCAAACACGCGCAGGCTCGCGAGTAGATGCCATCACGGCAAGCGGTGCCCTGAGGGCGCGCAAGCGTTCCCTCTTGTTTCCAGATCAACCTGATCTCTACGATAACCTCAGCGAAAATCCTCCGGACTCGACTTAGGGCTGAGTGATCGCCACCAACCCGACCACGAGACCAAGCGATCATCGCTCAGGACCCAGCAAGCAGCGCTTACATTCGCATCTACTGCTCGATTTTGACAAATACACAAACTGGTCCCAAACACCACAAGTGGAACCATCTCGTTAATCACAAAGCCGACAAATCTCACACCTCCCAGACGATTCTCTTCGAAAGACACTCAGAAAAAACCACCCAATCCACTTGTCTCAACAATCTCTGGAAGAAGTCCTCTTCAAGCTCGGGCTCCACTGATCGCCATGGACCTGTCTGGGAAAGCCCACATTCAAACCTCGCCTCCAAAGCCAGTCCGCCGAACTGCATCCTCCTCGTCAAAGTCCCCTCGCATCCCCCGAGCGCACTCCTGACCACTTACAAAAGCTTTGTCCGCACCCTGAATGAGAACCTGCTCCTATCCCAAGTGCCCTTGGGCTGGTGCTCCTGCATCCACATTTCCGCTTTCACGCTGTAACGAACCAGCATCTCGCATCAATTGGCAAATCCCTCCGCAAGAGGATGATATTTGGGCCTCTCACACGTCAATCACCGTACAAGGTTGGCTCGCGTGGCCACCTTCGTCTTTAAAGCACCCCCAGCCCCGTCTCCTCTCCCAGTCCGCCCCCCTTGCTCTAATCTTACGATCGTCCCTACCACAATTACCCAGGCGACGCTCAAGTCCGCCAACAACCCCTCCGGTAAACACACTAACCAACAATCCACGAAATCACTTGCTCACCCTTCAACTCTTCATCTCCTAATTTGTAACCCCGCCTGAAAAACTCCCTACACTGTCTTCATCCCATTCTTCCTCCCAAGACCTCAAAATTCTAGCTGTCCCCAACACCGTTATCAGATCCCCCATCCAAATCCTCGATCTTTCTACCCGATAATCCACCAAGCCCCTCCTTCAAATCCCCTGCTTCCTTCTTGCAAAGTCCTCGTAATGTCCATCGTATTCCCACCCAATGGTCCGCCCACCCTTCCCCGCTTCAAGACCCTAACCTGTTTCCCGCACTGTTGTCCCTTCGCCCACTCCCTGCCACCCTCGCTGCTCAATGCCCCCCACTGAGTGTGCGACTCTGTGTGTTAGCTCTCATACCGAGCCTGACAAGGTATGCACAGTAAAAAAAAAGATGCTTCACTGCCATTATACGTCGAAAGAAGTGGACGAGGTGTCATTCATGACAGTCAAAGACACGCATATCACAAGTCATTTGTGTCTACATGCGCCAGCATTCTGCGGAACAGAAGACCTCCTGAACGGCCAAGGTACGCGCAAACATATCGCATGACAGCCAACAATTGGCTATGGCAACTACGAACTTCAAAAAAGTCTACTCACCCCTTCAGTCTCAGCCAGCCTGAGTGCGCAGAGTGACAGCGGACCAGCTACCGCATTCTCGCTGGCAAACAAGAACCTGGTTGAAACCGTAGCAAACCATAGACATACCTGAGCTGAAAACACCCTATTGTCGCAGCAAGGTCAGAAACCATGCAACCAGATCACAATAGACCGTCATACGAACCAGAAACGCCAACTTGTCATTGCCCGAGGGTACATACCAACAGATATAAGATGACTTCGAATGCATGATCTTGAAAGCTTGGAGCCCCCTTATAAATTCCTGAAACAACAGGTCAACACATGCCTTGAAACTCACTCCCAACCAAGCAAGAAACATACATGTCCTCTACATTACGCGTCAAGCTCTGACAACAAGAAGATAAGTACGACACATTCAAAGCCCAGCTCCCCAGCTTGGATAATGGTGAGGCCTTGGAGATGCAAACTAGCTCCGACAGCCTGCAACCGCAACGCAGGTCCTGGCCACAGACAAAACAAAGGCCAACTGCAAAGCGCAACCAAAGACTGAACAGAACCAGTTCCTGTCCAGAAGACGTGGCTCCGCGTACCTACAGGTGATTCGAGCGGCCAGGGATAAGCACAAGGTCAAAGCCGAAGAAAACAACTGCAGCATTTGCAACCAGCAGTGACAGTCGAGATAACTCAGACAGTGACATAAGCACCACAGCTGCACAACATGGACACCTGGATTGGCAGCCATATGATAGGCCAATCGTCATGCCACAGAAATGCAACATGGTTCACGAGATGGCCTAAATTGGTTACGTGTTGATTTTACTGACGTGTCATAAGGTCGCTCTAAACAACTACCTATCCTTAAACACGTAATAAATGGAGAGCCCCGGCACTATAAAACATCATAGCACCTGAACACATCTAAAGATCCGACCTACGAACAACCAAGAGAGACGAGATACATCATGAAAATAGATTATACATCGCTAGAACGGAGTGGCCGATTAAAAGTAATAGTACGTTGCCGTAAAAAAAATAAAAAAATCAAAGCACGCGAGCATAAAGAAACAATCCACCACAGAGGACCCGTTCTTTCCTCTGACGTGCCCGTCGCCACTGCGTGCCCGCAAATCGCATATCAGCAGTAACGACTATCCATTTAGTCTAATGCCAATACCAATTAGCGCCAACGTATTTTGCCTTTGAGCAACGTCGTCGCAGAAGGGAAAAACACAAAGAACGCCCAAAGAAAGAAGAGAGAGAAAAAAAAACCTCGTGCAACAAAAAAAAAATAACTTCCTGCTCGAGCAACCAGCCTACTCTGATGTTACCGACGGGAAATTAGCACCTGTCTAATGAATAAAAACGATCATCAAATCTGAGCATTGTGTTTAATCTATAAAGTGCACACAAGAAAAGACAGCGAGGAAATTATAGAAAAATACACACGACATCGATCCACTCTCCGAAGTCCCGTACGTACCCTAGGAACCCGGCGAGGTCCTTCCCCCATCGGCCACGCCCACGCATCCCAAGTTCTTGTCATTGGTTGCTAAACGTAAATGGAACCAAACTCGGACCCACTTGTCAACCGATAATATCCACCTGAAAAGAAAAAAACACATCGCACACCCCCCCAATAATAAAATCCCTGGCCCCCAATTCAAAGATCGACCAGGGTTCGAGAATAACACGGCACAGACACACACACACACGACACACAAGAACAACAACACACACACACAGAACACAACACACACAACACACACACACACAATGCTGAATTTAAAGATAGAATGCGGAACATCTTGAAGACGCCATATGAAGCGCAGACTGACAGGAGGCTTGAAGTGTCCGAACGGAAGTGTTGCCTACTGAGGTGGTACCTAAGGACTGCCACCACCAGTACAGCTGACCCAAACTTATAGCAAACCGTGTCTGTTTTGACAAAACAAACTGGGAGGGGCAGTTGCCCCCTGGGTAACAGAAAGATTGAACGAATTACGCCTACTTTTCCCAAAAATTGACGACAGTCGGTGGCATCCATACATGACCACACCTTCGGTCCAATGGTATCCGCAAAATGACCCGCACGTAAATCCCTAACCCACCAGCCCTATATCGTCACACAAACCCTGGTAACATCGAGACTATGGTCAAAGAAAACATTGAAAGGAAAATGATGGCGCAAATGCCCCTTGACACACTCTCCGTCAAAGTGTACGCATGACTCGCGCACTTTAATAACCCTTACTATGCTAACTATGTATCTCAAATCGTGTAACATTCTGAACGGGGTCGAAGAGAAAGATTTGAAGAGGAACTTGACGACCCCCCTGTTAACAAACGTTCAGGTCAGCCAATGCATGACCTCAGGCGCACCTTAATACCCACATTGCCTAATGTTGTAATCCAAAATGGTACAATTCATCGGTCAGAGCAAATGTTACCAGGAATGGCGCGACTGCCCTTCGACCACACTCCACATGGATCGCAGACGTCCCACTTTAATACCCATACCTGCCTAACGATATATCAAATTGGTAGCATTCTCAGACCCCTGGTGGTCTCGAGAGAATATAGAAAAGAACATTTGGGCGACGCCACTGGTTTGCACAGCTCACGTCACTGCAGTGACAGCACAGACCTCCGAATTAAACATCAGGACCCCCATTCCACACATCGGTCACCACAAGATCTGCCAAATCCGACCGGTGGGTCTGAGAGAGAAAGCATCTCCTTGAAGGAATATACGCAATTTCAGCCTTCAAATCATTGACAGGACGAGCTTTGCAATCCCTGTTGGCAGCAGGAGAGACGTTGCTGCCACGAAATCAGCCGATTGCCGGAGAAAGCAAAATAGAAACGGAGAACCACATACCGACAGTGCGGCCACGATGACAAACCACTTATCCTCGAAGTTTAAATAAGATTAAACCTCCAATACACGATAATAAAATATGGCCTCCATGAGAGGTAGTGTACTGGTCATCCAACCACGACTGCCTAGTCAAATAGCAAGACTAGAAACATTGAAGAAGTGTACCTTGACAGCAGATCCTCGCGTCGAAATTACACAAGGCTGAAAGGATCCACCGAAAACTCACGCACTAAACATCTACACTGCTTGTGTAAAATAAGAGGAGGAGATCGAGGGAAGCCGGGTCTACTAACCGTCAATGCAGCCCAGAATCGGGCGGGCTACAAATTAACATTTCCCAGAGGACCAATTAACTATCGGGTGTGGTAAACGGTGGAATCATTACAAGATTGACAGAAAACGTAGGTGCTATCAGAGATGCTGTATCGTCCATTAATACTACAAGCGATCGTACCATTACAATTGTGAGCACTGTCTTTAGAATACAACAACTCTTAAAATCAGTGGTCGACTCGTCATTAAGCAGCAATGTGTAACTAATCTGCAAAGTCCATTCCATACCCAACACGCCGAGCCTCACCAACTGAAGATTTAAGATCGGTACCAAAATCCGGTGATGGAGAAAAGATGAAATTCTTTGCGGACCCGATACATCCAACGAATCCACCCCATACCCTCTATTGTTCCGTAAACCGGGAACTCAAAAACAAGCAACGACATCGTGAGAAAACATGCCGATAAAAAAGTAGAAATAGAAAGCCGAAATAAATTAAGTCAAAGATTAACAATCAATACTGCCAGGAGACAACACGAAGACAATGGGAGGAAATACCACGGTCGCACCACTATGCGCCTCTAGCAAATGTTAATCAAACATAAGACTCGCTATGAATTTAAAAAGTAAACGAACACAAGTCAAAAAAAACAATTTTAAACAAAGAAACAGAGCAGAGAATGCAACAAACCCGAGAAACGCAAAGTCAAAGACCCTCCGAACACAAACTCCTCAGATTGAGGGACAAGCCGATAAGCTGAGAATACACCTCTTATCTTCTTCCTCATTCTTCTACATACACCTCTTTACCAACTTTGGAAGTAAACATCCAACATCCTTTTTAGAATTTAAAAATCGCCAATATGTTAAGACAGGGTTGCCATCACGACCATTGTTGGGAAATCTCCAGCTGGCCTCACATTAACTCACAATTTTCTCTGATACAGTCAAAGCCCGGCCGACCATGTTGTTAAACGAGAGAGGACCGCTTTCGTGATCGCAATCCGCCACGCCATGAAGGCAAACATGTCCCGGTGGGTAGTCACTAATAGACTAATCAACAATCGACGATACCCCATCATGTTTCATGCAGACGAACATATCTAAACATGCAGGCAATACGCAGGGACAACGCCAAACTCAGAAGGCAACGTGCGAGTCTACGATGTCCCGACATTGTGGTTCCTGTCCGTGCTGTCCCTGCAAGATTTGGACAAAGGTAGCCTTTTGTCGGGAGGTATCGGTCATGTACTGGATGATGAAGACGCAACCACATCAAAATCCTCACTCCACACTCAACACAACTCCATAGATGCACCAACAAACCAATGTTGAAATATGCTTGCTTGACCGATCTCACCCAAAGTGGAGAAACGGGAGAACTGACTAACAAACTCAAAATATATTATATATTTTTAACCATAAAAGAAGTTCAAAATGAATTAAACCGATTAAACATACAACAACCACCATATATAAAAACGTCGTGAGAAACTGCTGAGAGTGCTTCTTTAACTCGAAAGAGAAAACACCTGATTACAAGGGCTTGCGGCAGTTGTCCCCTTAAGCAACCACATGTCCTGGCCGTCCCACAGGACCGCACAGCAAGAGCGCACGCACACTGTGACCGCTCCCACGCCGCTCTCGCGGGTGTGCGGCCCGCATGAAAATTCCAATTGGAAGTCCCCACACCCCATGAAGAAAATTGCATGGAACGATTCACGCCATACGCCCTTCTGGAAAAATGTTCCACCCACAACTGCCCGTTAGGAAAATCCATTGAGACGTTACCGCATCTCCCGTTATGAAAATGTCCGCCCACAAACCTGTTATGAAAATCCCATTTGGAGAGTCCGCCACACACCCCGTATGGAAAATCCATGCGACAGAGTATTGCCCATTCTCGCCAGAACAATGTGATAAAAATGATAAACATGGGAGAACATCAACAATCCCCTTGAACATTTAAAATTTTTATATTTAAACAGGTTCCATTCCGCCACTGTTGGCCAATCCAGTCTCCGCACCCAGACCCTCAGCTCGTTCCGCGGCCCCGGCCGTGCCGCCCGTCCCTGCACGCCCCCCCCCCGTGCCCGGTCGGCCCGCCGCTCGCACCCGCCCCCCCCCGCCGGGCCCGGCCCGCGCCGCCCCCATGCCCTCCATCTTCCTCTCCCACCCTCGCAGTCCCCCGCCCCGCCCGCCCGCCCCCACCGCGCCCCGCCTCTCACCTCCCGCCCCCTCACCACCACACGCAACCACTCCACCACGCCGCCAGCCACCACCGCCCGACACACAATCCATCACCCCTCGCCCCCGCCGTTTTGGTTGTTGATTGTTTGATGCTCGGGCTGGTCTGTAGGTTAATATAAAAGGAGGTAAATGGAAGTAACTAAGAAAAAAATGAAAAGATGAAAGTTTTAAAGTGAAGGAAAGAAAGAGAGTAATAGTAAAATGGAAAATGATAAAGAGAGTTAGAGAAAAAGACAGAAGGAGAGAAAAAAGTGAGAGCTTCAACACAAGCCAGATATGTGGAACCCGCGTATCAAAATTCAAGACAAACTCGCAATCTCATTTAAAACCGTCCGCAAGGTCTTTTGTTCCCAAACGTGGAGCGTTTCCGCACCGGATTCCCTCCATGCATGACGCAACGCGTTGAGGCTGTTCCGCAAATGCCGAACGGGCCTCACACGCTAGGTCCTGCGAAGCGGCGCGGTTGCCAAACTAACTTATACAGCTACAGAAGGCTGCGCCACACCCCGTCTCCCCATCGTGGGTCGCCCATGCACCATTCCCATGCATTGTACTCAATGCATTCCAGTTCAACTCGCATTCTCAGCACATGTTCAACACAACATCCGGGACAATCACATCGGGGAATTCGTTTACTTCAAGAAATCCCGGGGTTTCCATACCCGGGATTGGAAAAAAGCTCCGCGTCGTACTCGTTCACATCAATACACACGCCGCTGACTCGCATGGCCTGACCGACTTCACCTGTCGCAATTCCATTCGAGGAGCATACCGTCTCCCTCTTCGTTCCTGAGGGAGGCTATTCCTGATGCTCGACAGTACAGAATACATTCCACCAGTCAACCCCATTGTCCCTACTAACTCTACTTGTGTGTGTCCCTGTTCAGTTTTCAACAATTGTCCCCCGCTTTTGATTCTGGTCTCCGTCACCTCGTTATATTAATTTCTAATTAATTTCTGGCTTTTTCGTGTCTTTTATTTCTTCTGCGTCTCCGTCACCTCCTGTTAATTCTTCCGTGCGTCCCTCCGACCTTGCCAGTCTCCATGCGGACGGGCGAAAACCTCCACACTTCCCTTCCTGACTCGATCGTGTCTCCAGCATGCAGGCGCCATCCTCCAACCGCCATTTTTGGCCTTTCATGCCCT
The DNA here is from genome assembly GCA_035128595.1 of Eptatretus atami. NCBI lineage: Eukaryota > Metazoa > Chordata > Myxini > Myxiniformes > Myxinidae > Eptatretus > Eptatretus atami. The sequence continues at coordinate 134,928 of CM068960.1, read as the reverse complement.
CAAGACCTGCCTGCAGGTTACAACCCCATGCTCTGCTCTCAACCCCTCAGTGTTCGGGCATATCTCCCCTCATTCCGGTTTCCATGCTTTCCCATTACGGTGGCCATTCGCGTCCATTTTGTTTTCCCAATCCCCTTTCAGTGCTTGCGGCATCCATTTTTAATTCGTTCTTCAGTCACCATTCATGCTTCGCATTGATTTCCACGAACTGGTTCATGTCAAGTACGCTCGCCGGAGCCCGGTCCGCCATGAATGTGGTGCGGAACCGCAGGCGGTCGGGGGGCAAGGTTTACGGAGGGGGGGGGGCATAGCCACCCTTCCACTTCCCAAATACCCTTTGGGTTTGGCTGTGGGGCAAGTTCTTGCATGAGAGTTTCATTCTGGCCAGTCGGTTCCTCTAAACTACCCTCTAACCCCACCTGCTTCCAGCTCCTTTTGCCGCCCATGGTGCGTATTTGAGAACAATTTGAAAAATGCTTCGTAATTTGGAGGAACGGGGGGGGGGGGGTTGTGTTCACCCTTGATCTGAATCCCGTGAATTTCCTCCTGGGGGGGGGGGGGGGAAGGGGTTCGAACCCGCTCCTGACCACCAAACTGGTGTGGGCCGGGTTCGGGGCGATAGAACGACCACTGGGTGGAGCAGTAAGAGTCGTTCAACCGAACACCACCGGAATTTAGGTCGTGAGCTCTCGGATAAGTCCGAAAGGTCACGGGTCCCTCAACCTTAGCGGACCGTGGTCGCGCAATATTCGCGGTGTGGTAGGGTTAATTGCCAAAATTTAATATACCTAAATAACCCAGTCGGCCCAAATCACCGGGAAGAATACCATATCCTCGACGGGCTCTGTCGAACGGGTCGCTCCTAGCGACCTCGGTCCATAATACACCGACGGAATTACCAGGAGTCCATCGGACCCCAACATGAAACAATTACCGGCCCAAACGGCCTTCCTACTTCTAATACGCACATGCTCGGCCAATGAAGAGAAAGGCACAGAGGAAACGAGCTGGTACATTAAACAGGGTTATTTATAAGGGAGGGGGACACCAGAGAGAGAGTTTAAACTGACTAAAAGCGATGCCAGGTATGTACAAGGCACTTTAAACCTTCTACTTAACGGACTGGCGCCACACACACGCACAAAACACAAAAGAACTGGGACGGCCGGCCTTGTATTGAAGACTCCAGCTCGGAAGGAAAGGCGAGCCGGAAGGCCAGGGTCTGGCTTGCACCTGCCGGCCTCGTGCGGTGTACGACGATCTGTCGCGTGGTGGACCGAAACCCACAGCTGTTCACGCAGCGCAACCACCAGGGACCAGGCGTCTCCAACCACCAACGCACACATGCAACCAAAGACCAGGAAGAAGATGTCAGGACGACGATGACCCAGGACCGACGAACCAGCCAGCACCAAGACCCGCGACCCAAGACGACCAACCTCCCCAGCCGTGGCGTCCTTTATATTTTCTTCCCGGTGAGAAAATCGCCATCTGAGTGATCTCCACCTCATTGGCGGGGTTTCGTGGGGAAAGTCACCTCTGTGGCCATCTCAACCCTCATTTAGTCGGAGGTGGTCGCGTCGGGAAAGTCGCCCTCTGTGGCGTGATTGGACAAGGGGTGGAGTCGAGCTGATGGCGATGAAAATCTCGCGCAACGTACGTGGTCGAACGCACGTGGGCAATGGCGTCAGTGTGCGAATGAAGAAGGAGATTTGTTGTAAAATAAACTTGCGAGCGCACACATGTAATCCCGTTAGACACAGTAGGGACGCTAACTATAAACACATACTATCGAGATAACTAAATTTGGGGACTTGCTGTCTGGTCTGTGTGCACAAGGCTTCCCAAAATCGTAAACAACATTTGCATTTATATAACACGTTATACTGTGACATATTGCATGTTATTACACACGTTATACGTGACATATTGCCATGTTGTATACACAGCATTATACGTACGTATTGCACGTTATATACACGTGATAGAGTGACATTATTCATGTTATATTACCACACATTACGTGACCATATTGCATGTTAATTACACACGTTATCTTGACATATTGCAATTTATATCACACGTTATACGTGACCATAGCAGTTATATACATTACACGTGACATATTGCACGTTATTTACACATGGTTATGCGTGATACAATGCACATGTAATATACACAATTAATAGTGGGAATTATAATTTAATACTTTCAACATTAATACATATGTCAAAAATATCAACACGACGGTTGACAATTCATTGGAGGAGAGAGGGAGTTGATTGGGACCAATACTGCTGTGCCACAAGAGCGTGGGTCGCTGCTCTTCAGCGCTACTCGCGATTGGCGCACAATCCTGGATGGTCAGCCCACTCCGGACACAGAAAAAAACTATATAAACCAGCATTGCTGCGCCAACTCATTTTGCCGACCTCGGAAGGTGACAGCAGAGTCAACCCCACCAGGTTTATTTCAACAGCTGAGCGGGGATTGTGGAACTCAGCGACCTGCGGCATACCAAAGCAGCCAACCCTCACACAATTGAGCCAACACGTCAGCCATAATTCATAGCGACACTTCTAATCAACTGTGAGTCAGCTCACACGTGGCGGTTTATTTTAAAATAAAAAAATAATAATTACGAATGAGTCACCGACATCAAAAATGTCGAACGTAACCGTACTTATACCTTATTTTATTGCCCGAACTTGCCTGCACTGTGATTTAAATAAAAGACTCATTCAGAATTCTTTGATTGCTGCTTCTTGTTTACATGGTGATGCAGTACCAATAACATGGCAACCTTGGCTATTCCAAGCATTGCTATCTTGGACATCAGTCAATTGGATCATTGCTGAGATCAGTGATCTGCAAAGCTTAAAGCTCTCATTGGCGATTTGGATGGATTGGATTATTCTTTAGCATGATACCGACCCAAGGTCCGGTGGGAGAAAGGCGGTGTATTGTATGACGTAACCTCTCGAAAGTGTCCAACACAGATCCGATCCACCAATTCCAGAGGACACTGGTGAACCACATAGCACACAAAGCAAAAGAATCATTGCCGTGCCAATTCCTATTCCCAAGGACGACACTAATTCTAATCGCAATAAATAAATAACTAAAATTACAACCTGCAAATTACACAAACACTGGATACACCTATTAATTAGTGCCATGGAATACAGTTTTCTATTTTAGGCCATGGAGTGTCAGGCTTCAGTGACAATGACATCTTGTGAAAGGAGGCAGAGTCTCACAATTTTCTTCTTCATCAAGTGCAGGTTGGAACGGAAAAAGACAAGCAGAATCGGAAAAAGCCTTGCAGTCTTTTTCCGCGTTCCGTTTTTGTCTTGCTCTTATTGCCGTCTCACCTTTCTCCCCAACCACTGTACACCAGGTCACATGTGCTACTAGAAATTAGTTACTCTCCCAAAGTCGAAGGTTAACACCTCAATTCATTTATCTTCTATTCTCTCATACAGCGAGTAATCTTCCAAGTCTGTTGTGTCCTCCTCCTGAACCTGAAATCTGCTCGTCACTACCACTTTTAGTGTAGCCACCAAGACCCTGTCCCTCTTTCACAACTACTCTTCTCCTTATGATGGGTGAGTCGATAGGTTCTCATCATTTCTCTCCTCTTCCCCATTTTTTGTCTCAGTCCCTTGTTGTCCAACTCTTTTTGAAAATCTGAACAACACGTTTTAAAAAATAATGACTGTCATGACAAACAGCGAATGTGTGCAGCTTTGTTCTGAAATAACCACCCAAGTGTTAGCCCAGCCTAAAATACCACATCATGATGCACTATGTGCTAGATGTGAAGGACAAGCAGGTTCATCCAATCAAGTTTTGTATGCAAGATAAGAGAATAGGTAAACTACATGGAATGTGTGAATGAAATTATGAACAATGGGCCAAGAAGCCATTCTCTACCTGCCTTGGTACAAATTATGGAAAGCAGAATCTTTTGGTGTTCTACACAGGGTAATAAAGCAGCAAAACAATCAGAAAAGCAGCATTTGAAGAGTGTACGCACCTTGTGCAGCGTAGCGACAAAGAGCTGTCCTCTTCACCAGAACATTGTAGAAAGGTTGGGCGGCACGCCCGGGGAGTCGATCCACACCCATAGTCCTCTGCCACTCCTGGCCCATTTCACAGGCGCATCCCAGCCGGAGATCACACACATGTAGTCATACCTGGCAAGGATAATGAAAATGTTCAGCTGTAATTATGACAAGAAAACATTATGACTTTAATCAAGTTGCAAGCTTCATACAACTTGGATCAAATGAGAAAAAGCAATTGTGGGAAATTGAGGTCTCCCAGGCCAATCTTAGGGTGCACACCACCAATTCCAGCATTTTACAAATTCCAGAATTCCTTCAACTATATCATTGTCTATGTCTGCTGGTGAAAATTAAATTGCAAACACATTAATGACTCAAGGGCTGTGATTGGAGATTGCTGATGGTTCCCGGTATAGCAAACTCGTAATATTAGCCATTGGTGCGCGCTTGCAATTTTGCACTCGTATGAAAACAAACGTTAAAAAACTAGAAGGGCTCTTCAACGTCAGCGTCACCAGAATATGCCTCCGCCCACATTTTCACATCATCTCTATTATAATACAGAGCTTGCACACTAAAAAACTCGGCTCGCCATCACACAATCCCTATGAAATTGCTGTTGGTACTTAGCAGACATGCGCGACAATGTTGGGAAGTCTTGGCGTTCCATAGTACCACTTGCATTTTGCACAATGCGTATTTTTGTCATTCCCCGTGTACGTCTGTCGTCTGCTACCAGCTATGTTGTACTGCTATCCCGTGCATGTGCCAGCGGGTATGCGCTAGTTATACATACTTTTACCAAGTTTGATTTAAATCCCTGAACGAAGATTCAAAATATTATATTAATTCCAGCTGCCAGACCAATGCTCCGATCAGGTTGAAATTTTAAAACATATTCCCCATGAACTACAAGATCATCAGTGACGTTTCCACGAGCGACTGATGAAGCGGTTCAAGAGAAAGATTTTCGTTCAAACCATATAGCTGCCAGACCATGTGACCTATTAATTATCGTGAACACCATGGTATCCCCAAGGCTTGGGGAACATGCAAGTGAAGTTTCCCCTCGATCTGTCAAGCCGTTCTGAAGAAGATTTCAAAATGTTTATTCTTCAAAAATCGTAGCTGCAAAAACATGTGACCGATGATGTCATAGGTGAAGAAATTTTTGTTCCTCATTAATCGGTGATCATATCAATGTCTTGCGTTCAAACATGTCCAGCTGTTTTGGAGAAGATTTTTGAAGGCTTGTTTAAATGAAAAACAAATATGGCTGCCTGAACCACGTGACTGATGATGTCATCAATTTCCCACCCCTCCCACCGCATACAATTTAGCCCAGGATGACCCTCAAAATTTTTCATACTGATCGGATTAAAGCGTTTGACGTGTGCAATGACAACATCATTACAAGCCACCAATGACTTCTTCACTGAACCCAGATTCAAAATATTATATAATTCTGGCTGCCAGACCATGCATCCAATCAGGTTGAAATGTGAAACATATATTCCCCATGACCACTATATATAGTATTGTGACTTTCATGTCAAATGAGGAAGTGGTTCAAGAGAAAGAATTTTTCAAAGATTTTTGTTCAATTCAAAATGGCTGCCAGACCATGTGACCTATTAATTATTCGTGAACTCCCTGATATCCCCAAGGATTGAGCAACATGTAGGTGAAGCTTACCCTTGATTTATCAAGCCATTCTGGAGAAGATTATTTTTTAATGTTTGAGGGTAAATCCAATATGGCTAACCAAACGTTCCTCACGGACAGGCGATCATACCTGCAAAGTTTCGCCTCGATCTGTTCAGCTGTTTTGGAGAAGATTTTTGAAGGTTTTATTTTTTTAAAAAACAATATGGCCGCCGAATCACGTGATCGATGACATCAATTTTTTTTGCCAATTACAATTTAGTACAACAAGACCCTCAAATAATTGTCATACTGATCAGATAAAGCGTTTGACAATATGCAATTATGACGTCATAACGAGCCAACGTATGACATCATCAAAAGAAAATCACACTTGTTTCCCATGGGGAGTACTGCATATGTGCCAAGTTTCAATATTTTCCATGGAGCGGTTTCGGAGATAGAGGTCCAAAGTTTTCCCGTTTTTAAACATGGCTGCCACACCACGTGAACTATGATGTGATAATTATCACAAAACCATTCTAATATGAGTAATCGCATCTTTGGGTGAAAATTTTGTAACATCTCTATTGGTAAATAAAAAAATCCATGCCACCCCGCTTCGATCGGACACCTGACCCACGACTCCTCTTTATCAATCACAAATTCAGAATGGGTGGCCGAATCACGTCTTTGGGAGCATCGCGTTGCTTGGATAAGGTTTTTTTTGTCAACATGACTGTGAGACCATGTGACCAATGATGTTGAAATTTTCAACCATATTCCCCATTGAAAAATCAATCAATATTAAAAATTAAAAAAAAAACAATCCTGAAACCGCTTAACCTCTCAATGCAAGACTTTACAGTAATGATCCACTACTGTTGCTGCAAATATTTTATTTGACAATGCCTTCATCAGTACAAATGATGTGGCAGCCATGTTGGTTTTAAGGAAAGAATTAAAACATTATTTCTCTGAAATCATTTAACCTATCAATACTAGACTTTGCAGTGATGATCCACTACTCTTGTCTGATACATTAGACTTAACAATGATGTCATCAGTCACGTGGTGTGGCAGCCACATCGGTTGCATGGACAATATAAAAAAATTAATATTTTGGAAACCCGCTGTCGCGATCGAAGAAAAATTTTGCAGTTGTGATCCGCTGCCCTTGTACCATGTAGTGCAACATGTTTCACACTGATCTATAAAACGTTTTGAGAAAAAGGTTTTTTAATTTCGGTTTTCAGAGAAGCTAACATGGCTGCCAAAGCACACAACATAACGGTATTGAAAATTTGGACTGTGCCCATGATTTGGGAGAGGATCACATGGTGGAAGTTCGTTTTGATCGGATAAGGTTCGTTTTCAATCCAATATGGCTGCCACACCACATTTCTTAAGTGAAGAATCACTGAAAGAAATTCTGTGTCAGGATCAGATCAGAATTCTTCACCAAAATCGAATCATTTCGTCCTGTCACACACCCAACCTCTTCACCAAATTTCGTGCGAATCCGTCCACAACTTTATGAGACATCCTGGTCACAGACAGACAAACAAAACAAGCAAGAAAGATGTCATGCACAGCACAATACTTGCAAAATCCATGAAACAAATTTGACCTTCCAAACAAAAATAATAATGATAAAATAAAAAATCCGTGGTTTAATTAAATGACAAAATATGTAAATCCTGTTCAAATTTCAAGTCAATCAGATGAAAATTTGACGATTTTAGAAATCTGGCCGATGTCAACCTTTTGACCTTAAGACCTCAAAATAATGGGTGGTTGAATCCAGTGACATTGACGATCCAGTGACAAGGCTCTACGAGCCTTGCGTCTCCGCGGGAGCGGTGGTCCTAGCTCCTGCTACTCCGGTCCGATCCATCCCTGAGGGACGTAAGTCGCCCTGATAGGGTCTCAGCGTCGCGTGGACGATACCGGGAAGGGCGCCGTGGTCCCATCTTAATTTTTATGACCACGTCACTTAATTGCGCCAGGACGGACCCCCGGGCCCTGCAAGGCGGGAGAGTTTCGGCATCTGCCCTTCCTCCTCTGGGATTGAGGAACCAAATCTTCATCCCCGGGGTACTCACTCGCCTAGCTCCGGTGGTCGTAGCTGCGCTTCATTTTCACACCCGCCTGTTGGGAGCTGGCGGCGAGCGAAGGCATGACTCGTTCCATGCCTTCCTACAACTGATGTGCGTATTCCCTTCCCTGGGGTCTAGCGGGACACTCAGGCGTCGGGCCGCACAGCAAATCGACGGGAGCTCGCAGCTCCCGCCCCGTACATGAGCAGCGCCGAGCTACAGGCGGTGGCTCCTGTGTTGACTCGTACGATAGGCCATTAGGAAATATGGGAGATGTTCGTCCCAGTCATCCTGACAATCGGCGGTGAAGAGGGCCAATTGTTGTATGATGGTTCTATTTGAACCTCTCCACATTCTGTCGGATGGTGCCTTAGGGCGTTGTACGGGTCTTTCGAATTGATAGGAGACTGCACATTTCTTTTTGTAATTCACTTTCAAATTTCCTCCCTGGTCGGTGTGCAGCTCCTCTCGGAATCCCGTGCCGACATATACAAATCCTTCTACGAAGGCCTGTGCCACAACCCGGCTTCTTGGTTGGGAAGGGCATAGGCCTCCGGCCATTTAGTGAAGTGTCCATATTCACGAGGATGTATCGATTACCTTGGCGAGTGTGGGCAGTGGTCCCAGATAATGTCCATGGCCACCGCTCAAGGGGTGGCTCCCACCTGATGTAGTTGAAGTGGGGCCCTCATCCTCCGTGCCTGTCCCTTTTTTGCCAGTACAGGCGTCGCAAGTACTGCCTCCCTCGTTCAGACACCAGTCCTGAACATCGCGCCCCATGTTGACCCAAATAAAAACCACGGCAGAGCCAATATGTTGTTTGGTCCTGCCAAATGGCCGCCGGGGCGGTACGTGACTTCTTCCAAAATTTTGGTTTTAAATTGGTCAGGACTACTACGAGCCAAGAAGTTCTCTCTGAGGGATCTCCACCCACTGCGGTACAAGATGTTGTCTCTCATTCCAAAGTTTTCCATTGAGCCCAGTAACACCTTTGTTCACTGCTGCGAATGGGGTGACCTCTCCCCACTGGTCTGCTTATTTGGCGCGACCCCTGTACATGGGCCCTACCATGGGTCTTCCCGCTGGGCCGTGTTCCACGCCAAATCGCCAAAATCCTCATCTGCGGTTAGTGCAAAATTGGGCCCACACCCGGGCTGCACGGGCTCGGAACTTTTTTGGGGAGGTGTCTGCCAATTGGTCCCTCTCTCGTGCCTCGTGCAATCTTACAGTTTTCACCCAGACAGGGGCGTCGAGGAGAGCGCATCGGCATTCCCATGAGCCTTACCGGCTCTATGGCCACATTGAATCGTACTGCTGCAACTTTTCCAATCACCTTGCCAATTGGCCCTCCGGTTCCTTGAACCGTAAGAGCCATTGCAAGAGGAATGGTCAGTTCGAACCAAAAATTTCCTCGCCGTAACAGTACGGGTGGAAATGGCTCATGGCAGACAAGCATGTGGAATAGTTCCTTGCAAGTAACGCCAATATATTTCGTTCGGCGCCGACTCATGCCAGACTGTAATACGCGATCACTCTCTTCCATGCCCCCTGTGTCTGAGACAAGACTGCACCCAATCCTTCCTGGCTTGCATCCGCGTGTCCAGGGTATACATCCCGTCATCGTGGGGTATGCTAAAACGGGTGCGGATGTCAAAACCCCTTTAATTGAGGAAGGGCCGATGGCATTCCCCCTGTCCAATTAAATCTCGACCCCTTCTCTGTAAGCCGGTGAAGTGTCCTGGGTATGTCCGCAAATTTTTGCCACAAAGCACGGAAGTAGGAGCAGAGACCCAAAAAAAACCCGTACCTGTTTAACGTTACGGGTACAGCCAGCTCCTCTACCGCTGTAGATTTTCCCTGGGTCGGTTTTCACCCCATTCGCGGCCGATCACGTGTCCGAGATCGGCCCACTCTTTTGCGAACAAAGTAACATTTCCCAGGCTCAACCTCAATCCTGCCTGCCTGAGGCACCCAAAACACCTTGTCCAAATTAGCTATTGCCTGGGAAAATGTTTTAGCGTGTACCAGACGTCATCCAGGTACACCAGGCATGATCCATGGCATGCGCCCAGCACACGCTCCATCAAGTCGCTCAAAGGTGGCGGGGCGTTGCAAAACCGAACGGCATCACAGTGAACTGATGCAGTCCCTTTCCTGTAGAAATGCCGTTTTCTCCTCTCCCAGTCTTATCCATCTTCCACCTGCCAATACCCACTCTTGAGGTCCAAAGTTGAAAACCATTTAGAGCTGAAACGGCGTCAAGTATCATCAATTCGAAGCAGGGATAGGAGTCTTTGAGTGTCACGTTGTTAAACTGGCGATAGTCCACACAGAAACACGTGGTCCCATCCTTCTTTTGACTAACACAACACGGTGACATCAAGGACTGTCCCGAGGGCTCAATGACACTGCATTGAGCATCTTTTCTGCCTGTTCATCAGCTTTCTCTCTCTCGCTCTCATCTCTCTCTCTCGTCTCTCTCTCTCCTCTCTTCTCTCTCTCTCTCTCTCTCTCCATCTCTAGGGAGCCATCTAGCGGGCTGACGGACAGGCCGGCCCCATCGGTGTGGATGCTGATGTTTCACCAGGCCCTACGTCCAATAATCCTCGGGTGACAAGGAAAAGATTTCTATATGTCGGTCGACCAGTTTATGTAAGGTCCTCCTGCTGGGCGTCCTCCAAATCTACACTACTCCGCTTTACCATCTCGCAAATGGGATCGGGCCCAATTCCTAACAGGCTCTGAGACCCCCTCTGGGGCGGTCCGACTCGATGTTCTCGTCCCTCAGCTCTGCGACCTACAGTATCTGCCACCTTGTGACCTCAGTATCGTGCCACTGGGGTGCAATCTGCCACCTTCGTGGCCATCCAATAGTGCGTGGTCCTGCTTACATTTATTACCCTGACGGGCCACGATAGGCCCGTCAGTATTTACCAGGGTGCGTCCCACGACTAAACCGGGTCGATTGCCCCGCCAGTAGTTCGGCCAGCCGCAGGAGCCATGCCAGGTTGGGTGTGCCCGCCACAGTGCCGGAATTACTGCCTCGCACCCGGGGGGATGACCATGGAGTTGGGAGCCTCCAGCTCTACCTTCTCATCCCTGCTCAGCCCCCCCCCCCCAACGGCCACTCCTCACCACCCAACTGCATGACTCCTCGGCCCAAGTCCATTTTTCAACCACCGGCGGTCAGCACATCCAACCCAATTAGACATGGTCGCACACGCTCCGCCACCCAAACCTCTATTCTCCTTTTAACCGTGCCCAATTTAAGGTCACAAAACCACGCCTATGATGGGGGCCGTTGCCCGGCAGCTTGCTGCAAACTATGATTTTGCAGACGGTGGATCTCATACCACCATCCACACTCAAATTAAGGACCACAGGGATGATGATCGTGGCGCATCTCCTGTGTCCCAACAATGGCGTCACCCTACGCTGGCAATTTTGCACCTAATTGTTAAACTACCAGTGCCAATTGGCCACAATAAATGACCTGTCACAGCTTCTGAGGGCTCTTCCCCATCTGGGTCTGCCGAACACAGCCCTATATGCTCGAGCACTGCATTTAGTTTCCGGGACTGGCGGGGGGTGCTGCTGGGGCCGGCTATCCAGTTTGTACGGGCGGAGATGGTGGTCTGGGGGGCCGGGGCTTTCCCTGCGTGGGGCCCCGAACACTGCCGCCTGCAGTGGCCCACCTGACCACAGTTAAAACACATCACCGGTACGGTGCATGCCTCCGATATTCCAAATTATACCCCCCCCCTCATTCCGAATTGGGTATCCGCCAATGGCACATCACGTGTCCTTCTGGGAGCCAGCCTGACCACCATCTCCGCCCCGTACAAACTGGAATAGCCGGCCCCCAGCAGCACCCCCCGCCAGTCCCAGGGAAACTAATGAGTGCCGAGCATATAGGGCTGTGTTCGGCAGACCCAGATGGGGAAGAGCCCTCAGAGCTGTGACAGGTCATTTATTGTGGCCAAATTGGCACTGGTAGTTTAACAATTAGGTGCAAAATTGCCAGCGTAGTGGTAGACGCCATTGTGGACACAGGAGCATGCGCCACGATCATCATCCCTGTGGTCCTTAATTTGAGTGTGGATGGGTGGTATGAGATCCACCGTCTGCAAAATCATAGTTTGCAGCAAGCTGCCGGGGCAACGGCCCCCATCATAGGGCGTGGTTTTGTGACCCTTAAATTGGGCACGGTTAAAAGGAGAATAGAGGTTTGGGTGGCGGAGGTGTGCGACCCATGTCTAATTGGGTTGGATGTGCTGACCGCCGGTGGT
>CM068960.1:100013-122801 GCA_035128595.1 Eptatretus atami | reverse complement strand
TTAATATCAGGTTACTGAGTCTCTATGTAGAGTCTTACTTTTATCTCGGATCCCCACAACTCCCCACGAATCCTCAGAAGCCCAGATCCAGTCATCTCCCCCTCGCTGCTCGACTCGCACCCGCCACCACCATTAAGTCTACGGGTTCGACACGTACGCAAGGGGCAGAGACTTTCCATCACGCTCAGAGTGAGACCTGTAAAAATCGCGCACAGAGCAAGGGCGTCGCTCCGTCCAGCCAGGGAAGCTCAGCACCTCAGGCTGTCCGCCTAGCCAGATGAGTGTCGGACCAACCCCGGCCCAAACCTCGCACGAAGGATACTAGGCCCGCTACGAAAAACACCCTATCCATGATCTGGGCAACCCGGTACCTTTTAAAAACCATAGTAGACACGGAATCGTAACTCGAGAACGCGACCGTCACAAATCGAGAGAAGCAGAGTGGACGACGAGAACAGAGTCTCCGCCACCTGAGCACACAAAAGAGGGAGTGAAGGTCTACGTGCGGAAGAACAGTTGCGTGCACACAAAGCTGGAAGACGTGCGCAGAGAAGCGTTGCTACGCGCACCGAGTGGTCGGTGCAACGGAGGTCTCTCCCTCCCAGTCTTCCTCGTCCGTATCCCGGCCTACTTCGAGTTGCGCCTGAGCGCGTTAGCAACTGAGGGCGCTGCGAGTCGTAGCTGGGGTGTTGACAGTGCTTAGGATCGTCACAAAACAAGATCAAAGCACGACCAAAGGAGCTTGTACTGTTCATGAACCTCAAACACATGCAAAACAGCAAAGGTCTGTGAAAAAGTCAGTGAACAGGTCAACATAAGCCAATGACCACAGGAAAATCTCCCTGTGCATCCACCAACAAGCCAAGCGCAACCTTCTGAGAACTTCTTGTGTGAGACATGATCACAGTACTCGCTGCCAGCCGCCCAACGCGAAGAGCAAGAAGGTAACAGCTAAATGCCAGCACCAGAAGAATAAAACGCACAGCTCTTACTTATGGTGGAGCTTCACAATGCAAGAGAACCAAAGAGCATGCGGGCTCACTGAGAGACCGGCTCAGCCACCGACAAAAATCTACGCCTGTATGGATTCTTACCACAAGCAGGAGGACTGCATAACAGAGGTAAAGTCCTCACTTCTAATATGCCTCACTCTCCATCACTGCACTGCCCCAACTCCCTCCACACACGGCGCGATGGCCGCCCTTGCGGCAACCGCGCGCCGCAGGAAAATACTCTGGCTACCCGGCCCCCTCCACTTCCGCACCACGTCACCGTTATAAGTACTGTACCGTCCACCTAACAGTGATGACTCCATCTAAACACCTCACTATCTGAAAAACATGGACCACTTCTATCTTCTCATCCCAAACTCTCTCTTCCTCATATGTGGCACTTCAATGGTCATCATGCAGTTGCTAGGTGTGGGTCTCTCTCACTGTCATGGCACCTCAGCACCAAAAGCGATTCTGCGACTCATCTGAGACTGACTGCAAACCTCAGGCAGTACAACGCTTTCCAGACCCGGATCTACAAGCCAAAGGACTTAGCCCACTGCTCTTCTCAGACTATATATGACAAGGATTTCGCTTACTGACAAGATAACGTGCTGCGCTTAGTCCTCCGCTCCAATCGTTCTTCTGACCACGTAACTGTCAAGAGGTGACACTCTGCTGGCTGTTATAGAGAACCGACCTCACCGTCTCGGTCGGTCTGGCATTTCACCATCAAGCAGACTGGCAGGGTCTCCCAAGCAGCCCTGCCCAAACTTAAGACTGGCTCAATCACTACTTCTCAAACATCGAACTCATCCTGGGAATCTTCAAAGGGAGAGAAACTTGCTCGCGCGCGATGGGCACAATTGAGCGCCTCGGTTCGTCGCGTTCAGTCCTATGGCCGTCTCCTCCAGCCTTCGGCTCGACTGAAAGTTCTGGTGAGATCAGTCCATGTCCTCGCAGAACAACTTGCCTTTGCTAAATGAAAGCAAACCCAAAGCTGAAGGGCAAGTCCTCAGTCCTTCCATCAAAGGCGGCGAACAACCAGTGTGTTCCTCACCCCTCACAGGAGAGCAGAAAACAAATCTGTCTCATCTCAAGTCTGAACCAGCCAAACCGTCTCCCATCCTCAAACCCCGGTTGCGCTAATCAAAAATCTGTTTCTGGTTTGCTCTCCTCCTCCACCCCCGTATCGTCCTTTACCTCAAACCGCAACTACTGCTGATTACCCCGGGTGAACGTGCAGTAAAGCTGAATGCGCTATAACTCGTGTTGCAGCGAAATCTTGTTCCAAACAACCAATCAACTTTCCTACCAACCTTACCCCGCACTCGCAACCACATGTCCTTGGACTTCTGTGTCCTTTTCTCCTACACCAGGTGGAAGCTTGCGTGTCAAAACCTCGACTCAGACTTCTGCAACACGAAGTTCTCAGGCGAACGGCAATCGCGCCACGTGTCCCAAAGTCCGCTCATCCTGCCTTGCTCACGCCCTCTCTGTCTATTCACCTCCATGCTGCAAGTCATCTGCATCGCTGAAATCAAGCAACATCACTGCCTGCACAAAAAAGGTGCAAAAAACAGATCCCTGCCAACTACAATACCAAGCAGTCATTCCCAGAGTCATCCAGCAAGTGTGAGACACCAACCAGTCGCTCAGCCCATCAAACTCTCCTCTTTCCAAGCTGATTCTGATTACCAAGCTTTGGTCTCAACCAGGCAGCTTCTACCCTGGATAGGCTGCTCTCTGCTCTCTGACCAACATGGATGAAGCCCTCAGAGGCGAGACAACCAAGTGCCCGGACACAACACACGAAGCCAAATACACTTAATCCTGGCATAGCACGTGCTTTGACACAGTCCTGGAACCCTGCCTCTGCTCACCAAGGACTCTCCTCCAGTGGTATCACAAGCATCTAACCACTCAGCGCACAGAATCCTCTCCTATCGCAGCACGGTAAGCCACGACAAGGAGTCTTTCACCGCCCGCTAACTGTCCCAAACACGCGCAGGCTCGCGAGTAGATGCCATCACGGCAAGCGGTGCCCTGAGGGCGCGCAAGCGTTCCCTCTTGTTTCCAGATCAACCTGATCTCTACGATAACCTCAGCGAAAATCCTCCGGACTCGACTTAGGGCTGAGTGATCGCCACCAACCCGACCACGAGACCAAGCGATCATCGCTCAGGACCCAGCAAGCAGCGCTTACATTCGCATCTACTGCTCGATTTTGACAAATACACAAACTGGTCCCAAACACCACAAGTGGAACCATCTCGTTAATCACAAAGCCGACAAATCTCACACCTCCCAGACGATTCTCTTCGAAAGACACTCAGAAAAAACCACCCAATCCACTT
This sequence comes from Eptatretus atami, assembly GCA_035128595.1. Taxonomy (NCBI): domain Eukaryota; kingdom Metazoa; phylum Chordata; class Myxini; order Myxiniformes; family Myxinidae; genus Eptatretus; species Eptatretus atami. The sequence continues at coordinate 119,452 of CM068960.1, read as the reverse complement.
GTCTCAACAATCTCTGGAAGAAGTCCTCTTCAAGCTCGGGCTCCACTGATCGCCATGGACCTGTCTGGGAAAGCCCACATTCAAACCTCGCCTCCAAAGCCAGTCCGCCGAACTGCATCCTCCTCGTCAAAGTCCCCTCGCATCCCCCGAGCGCACTCCTGACCACTTACAAAAGCTTTGTCCGCACCCTGAATGAGAACCTGCTCCTATCCCAAGTGCCCTTGGGCTGGTGCTCCTGCATCCACATTTCCGCTTTCACGCTGTAACGAACCAGCATCTCGCATCAATTGGCAAATCCCTCCGCAAGAGGATGATATTTGGGCCTCTCACACGTCAATCACCGTACAAGGTTGGCTCGCGTGGCCACCTTCGTCTTTAAAGCACCCCCAGCCCCGTCTCCTCTCCCAGTCCGCCCCCCTTGCTCTAATCTTACGATCGTCCCTACCACAATTACCCAGGCGACGCTCAAGTCCGCCAACAACCCCTCCGGTAAACACACTAACCAACAATCCACGAAATCACTTGCTCACCCTTCAACTCTTCATCTCCTAATTTGTAACCCCGCCTGAAAAACTCCCTACACTGTCTTCATCCCATTCTTCCTCCCAAGACCTCAAAATTCTAGCTGTCCCCAACACCGTTATCAGATCCCCCATCCAAATCCTCGATCTTTCTACCCGATAATCCACCAAGCCCCTCCTTCAAATCCCCTGCTTCCTTCTTGCAAAGTCCTCGTAATGTCCATCGTATTCCCACCCAATGGTCCGCCCACCCTTCCCCGCTTCAAGACCCTAACCTGTTTCCCGCACTGTTGTCCCTTCGCCCACTCCCTGCCACCCTCGCTGCTCAATGCCCCCCACTGAGTGTGCGACTCTGTGTGTTAGCTCTCATACCGAGCCTGACAAGGTATGCACAGTAAAAAAAAAGATGCTTCACTGCCATTATACGTCGAAAGAAGTGGACGAGGTGTCATTCATGACAGTCAAAGACACGCATATCACAAGTCATTTGTGTCTACATGCGCCAGCATTCTGCGGAACAGAAGACCTCCTGAACGGCCAAGGTACGCGCAAACATATCGCATGACAGCCAACAATTGGCTATGGCAACTACGAACTTCAAAAAAGTCTACTCACCCCTTCAGTCTCAGCCAGCCTGAGTGCGCAGAGTGACAGCGGACCAGCTACCGCATTCTCGCTGGCAAACAAGAACCTGGTTGAAACCGTAGCAAACCATAGACATACCTGAGCTGAAAACACCCTATTGTCGCAGCAAGGTCAGAAACCATGCAACCAGATCACAATAGACCGTCATACGAACCAGAAACGCCAACTTGTCATTGCCCGAGGGTACATACCAACAGATATAAGATGACTTCGAATGCATGATCTTGAAAGCTTGGAGCCCCCTTATAAATTCCTGAAACAACAGGTCAACACATGCCTTGAAACTCACTCCCAACCAAGCAAGAAACATACATGTCCTCTACATTACGCGTCAAGCTCTGACAACAAGAAGATAAGTACGACACATTCAAAGCCCAGCTCCCCAGCTTGGATAATGGTGAGGCCTTGGAGATGCAAACTAGCTCCGACAGCCTGCAACCGCAACGCAGGTCCTGGCCACAGACAAAACAAAGGCCAACTGCAAAGCGCAACCAAAGACTGAACAGAACCAGTTCCTGTCCAGAAGACGTGGCTCCGCGTACCTACAGGTGATTCGAGCGGCCAGGGATAAGCACAAGGTCAAAGCCGAAGAAAACAACTGCAGCATTTGCAACCAGCAGTGACAGTCGAGATAACTCAGACAGTGACATAAGCACCACAGCTGCACAACATGGACACCTGGATTGGCAGCCATATGATAGGCCAATCGTCATGCCACAGAAATGCAACATGGTTCACGAGATGGCCTAAATTGGTTACGTGTTGATTTTACTGACGTGTCATAAGGTCGCTCTAAACAACTACCTATCCTTAAACACGTAATAAATGGAGAGCCCCGGCACTATAAAACATCATAGCACCTGAACACATCTAAAGATCCGACCTACGAACAACCAAGAGAGACGAGATACATCATGAAAATAGATTATACATCGCTAGAACGGAGTGGCCGATTAAAAGTAATAGTACGTTGCCGTAAAAAAAATAAAAAAATCAAAGCACGCGAGCATAAAGAAACAATCCACCACAGAGGACCCGTTCTTTCCTCTGACGTGCCCGTCGCCACTGCGTGCCCGCAAATCGCATATCAGCAGTAACGACTATCCATTTAGTCTAATGCCAATACCAATTAGCGCCAACGTATTTTGCCTTTGAGCAACGTCGTCGCAGAAGGGAAAAACACAAAGAACGCCCAAAGAAAGAAGAGAGAGAAAAAAAAACCTCGTGCAACAAAAAAAAAATAACTTCCTGCTCGAGCAACCAGCCTACTCTGATGTTACCGACGGGAAATTAGCACCTGTCTAATGAATAAAAACGATCATCAAATCTGAGCATTGTGTTTAATCTATAAAGTGCACACAAGAAAAGACAGCGAGGAAATTATAGAAAAATACACACGACATCGATCCACTCTCCGAAGTCCCGTACGTACCCTAGGAACCCGGCGAGGTCCTTCCCCCATCGGCCACGCCCACGCATCCCAAGTTCTTGTCATTGGTTGCTAAACGTAAATGGAACCAAACTCGGACCCACTTGTCAACCGATAATATCCACCTGAAAAGAAAAAAACACATCGCACACCCCCCCAATAATAAAATCCCTGGCCCCCAATTCAAAGATCGACCAGGGTTCGAGAATAACACGGCACAGACACACACACACACGACACACAAGAACAACAACACACACACACAGAACACAACACACACAACACACACACACACAATGCTGAATTTAAAGATAGAATGCGGAACATCTTGAAGACGCCATATGAAGCGCAGACTGACAGGAGGCTTGAAGTGTCCGAACGGAAGTGTTGCCTACTGAGGTGGTACCTAAGGACTGCCACCACCAGTACAGCTGACCCAAACTTATAGCAAACCGTGTCTGTTTTGACAAAACAAACTGGGAGGGGCAGTTGCCCCCTGGGTAACAGAAAGATTGAACGAATTACGCCTACTTTTCCCAAAAATTGACGACAGTCGGTGGCATCCATACATGACCACACCTTCGGTCCAATGGTATCCGCAAAATGACCCGCACGTAAATCCCTAACCCACCAGCCCTATATCGTCACACAAACCCTGGTAACATCGAGACTATGGTCAAAGAAAACATTGAAAGGAAAATGATGGCGCAAATGCCCCTTGACACACTCTCCGTCAAAGTGTACGCATGACTCGCGCACTTTAATAACCCTTACTATGCTAACTATGTATCTCAAATCGTGTAACATTCTGAACGGGGTCGAAGAGAAAGATTTGAAGAGGAACTTGACGACCCCCCTGTTAACAAACGTTCAGGTCAGCCAATGCATGACCTCAGGCGCACCTTAATACCCACATTGCCTAATGTTGTAATCCAAAATGGTACAATTCATCGGTCAGAGCAAATGTTACCAGGAATGGCGCGACTGCCCTTCGACCACACTCCACATGGATCGCAGACGTCCCACTTTAATACCCATACCTGCCTAACGATATATCAAATTGGTAGCATTCTCAGACCCCTGGTGGTCTCGAGAGAATATAGAAAAGAACATTTGGGCGACGCCACTGGTTTGCACAGCTCACGTCACTGCAGTGACAGCACAGACCTCCGAATTAAACATCAGGACCCCCATTCCACACATCGGTCACCACAAGATCTGCCAAATCCGACCGGTGGGTCTGAGAGAGAAAGCATCTCCTTGAAGGAATATACGCAATTTCAGCCTTCAAATCATTGACAGGACGAGCTTTGCAATCCCTGTTGGCAGCAGGAGAGACGTTGCTGCCACGAAATCAGCCGATTGCCGGAGAAAGCAAAATAGAAACGGAGAACCACATACCGACAGTGCGGCCACGATGACAAACCACTTATCCTCGAAGTTTAAATAAGATTAAACCTCCAATACACGATAATAAAATATGGCCTCCATGAGAGGTAGTGTACTGGTCATCCAACCACGACTGCCTAGTCAAATAGCAAGACTAGAAACATTGAAGAAGTGTACCTTGACAGCAGATCCTCGCGTCGAAATTACACAAGGCTGAAAGGATCCACCGAAAACTCACGCACTAAACATCTACACTGCTTGTGTAAAATAAGAGGAGGAGATCGAGGGAAGCCGGGTCTACTAACCGTCAATGCAGCCCAGAATCGGGCGGGCTACAAATTAACATTTCCCAGAGGACCAATTAACTATCGGGTGTGGTAAACGGTGGAATCATTACAAGATTGACAGAAAACGTAGGTGCTATCAGAGATGCTGTATCGTCCATTAATACTACAAGCGATCGTACCATTACAATTGTGAGCACTGTCTTTAGAATACAACAACTCTTAAAATCAGTGGTCGACTCGTCATTAAGCAGCAATGTGTAACTAATCTGCAAAGTCCATTCCATACCCAACACGCCGAGCCTCACCAACTGAAGATTTAAGATCGGTACCAAAATCCGGTGATGGAGAAAAGATGAAATTCTTTGCGGACCCGATACATCCAACGAATCCACCCCATACCCTCTATTGTTCCGTAAACCGGGAACTCAAAAACAAGCAACGACATCGTGAGAAAACATGCCGATAAAAAAGTAGAAATAGAAAGCCGAAATAAATTAAGTCAAAGATTAACAATCAATACTGCCAGGAGACAACACGAAGACAATGGGAGGAAATACCACGGTCGCACCACTATGCGCCTCTAGCAAATGTTAATCAAACATAAGACTCGCTATGAATTTAAAAAGTAAACGAACACAAGTCAAAAAAAACAATTTTAAACAAAGAAACAGAGCAGAGAATGCAACAAACCCGAGAAACGCAAAGTCAAAGACCCTCCGAACACAAACTCCTCAGATTGAGGGACAAGCCGATAAGCTGAGAATACACCTCTTATCTTCTTCCTCATTCTTCTACATACACCTCTTTACCAACTTTGGAAGTAAACATCCAACATCCTTTTTAGAATTTAAAAATCGCCAATATGTTAAGACAGGGTTGCCATCACGACCATTGTTGGGAAATCTCCAGCTGGCCTCACATTAACTCACAATTTTCTCTGATACAGTCAAAGCCCGGCCGACCATGTTGTTAAACGAGAGAGGACCGCTTTCGTGATCGCAATCCGCCACGCCATGAAGGCAAACATGTCCCGGTGGGTAGTCACTAATAGACTAATCAACAATCGACGATACCCCATCATGTTTCATGCAGACGAACATATCTAAACATGCAGGCAATACGCAGGGACAACGCCAAACTCAGAAGGCAACGTGCGAGTCTACGATGTCCCGACATTGTGGTTCCTGTCCGTGCTGTCCCTGCAAGATTTGGACAAAGGTAGCCTTTTGTCGGGAGGTATCGGTCATGTACTGGATGATGAAGACGCAACCACATCAAAATCCTCACTCCACACTCAACACAACTCCATAGATGCACCAACAAACCAATGTTGAAATATGCTTGCTTGACCGATCTCACCCAAAGTGGAGAAACGGGAGAACTGACTAACAAACTCAAAATATATTATATATTTTTAACCATAAAAGAAGTTCAAAATGAATTAAACCGATTAAACATACAACAACCACCATATATAAAAACGTCGTGAGAAACTGCTGAGAGTGCTTCTTTAACTCGAAAGAGAAAACACCTGATTACAAGGGCTTGCGGCAGTTGTCCCCTTAAGCAACCACATGTCCTGGCCGTCCCACAGGACCGCACAGCAAGAGCGCACGCACACTGTGACCGCTCCCACGCCGCTCTCGCGGGTGTGCGGCCCGCATGAAAATTCCAATTGGAAGTCCCCACACCCCATGAAGAAAATTGCATGGAACGATTCACGCCATACGCCCTTCTGGAAAAATGTTCCACCCACAACTGCCCGTTAGGAAAATCCATTGAGACGTTACCGCATCTCCCGTTATGAAAATGTCCGCCCACAAACCTGTTATGAAAATCCCATTTGGAGAGTCCGCCACACACCCCGTATGGAAAATCCATGCGACAGAGTATTGCCCATTCTCGCCAGAACAATGTGATAAAAATGATAAACATGGGAGAACATCAACAATCCCCTTGAACATTTAAAATTTTTATATTTAAACAGGTTCCATTCCGCCACTGTTGGCCAATCCAGTCTCCGCACCCAGACCCTCAGCTCGTTCCGCGGCCCCGGCCGTGCCGCCCGTCCCTGCACGCCCCCCCCCCGTGCCCGGTCGGCCCGCCGCTCGCACCCGCCCCCCCCCGCCGGGCCCGGCCCGCGCCGCCCCCATGCCCTCCATCTTCCTCTCCCACCCTCGCAGTCCCCCGCCCCGCCCGCCCGCCCCCACCGCGCCCCGCCTCTCACCTCCCGCCCCCTCACCACCACACGCAACCACTCCACCACGCCGCCAGCCACCACCGCCCGACACACAATCCATCACCCCTCGCCCCCGCCGTTTTGGTTGTTGATTGTTTGATGCTCGGGCTGGTCTGTAGGTTAATATAAAAGGAGGTAAATGGAAGTAACTAAGAAAAAAATGAAAAGATGAAAGTTTTAAAGTGAAGGAAAGAAAGAGAGTAATAGTAAAATGGAAAATGATAAAGAGAGTTAGAGAAAAAGACAGAAGGAGAGAAAAAAGTGAGAGCTTCTAACACAAGCCCAGATGTGGAACCGGCCGTATCAAAAATTCACACAAACTCGCAAATCCTACATTTAACCGTCCGCAAGGTCTTCTTGTTCCCAAACCGTGGCAGCGTTTCCGCACCGGATTCCCTCCATGCAACGCACGGCGTTGAGGGCTGTTCGCCAAATAGCCAAGCGGGCCTCACACGCTAGGTCCTGCGAAGCGGCGCGTTGCCAAACAACTTATACAGCACAGAAGGCTGCGCCACACCCCGTCTCCATCGTGGGTCGCCCATGAACCATTCCCATGCATGTACTCATGCAATCTCCAGTGTCAACTACGCATTCTGCAGCACATTCAACACACATCCGGGACAATCATCATCGGGGAATTCGTTTACTTCAAGAAAATCCCGGGGTTTCCCATACCCGGGATGGAAAAAAGCTCCGCGTCGACTCGTTCACATCAATACACACCCGCTGCTCGCATGGCCTACCGGACTCACGTGTCGCAATCCATTCGAGGGAGCATACCGTCTCTCCTTTGTTTCCTGAGGGAGGCTATTCCTGATGGCTCGCACAGGTCACAGAATACATTCCACCAGTCAACCCCATTGTCCCTCACTAACTCTACTTGTGTGTGTCCCGTGTTCGTTTTTCAGTACAATTGTCCCGCTTTGATTTCTGGTCTCCGTCACCTCGTTTATTATTTCTAATTAATTTTCTGGCTTTTTCGGTCTTTATTTCTTCTGCGTCTCCGTCAACCTCCTTTAATTCTTTGCCGTCGTCCCTCCGACCGTTGCCAGTCTCCATGGCGGACGGGGACAAACCCCACACTTCCCTTCCTGACTCGGATCGTTCTCCACATGGCAGGCGCCATCCTCCAAACCGCCATTTTGGCCTTCATGCCCTAGACCTGCTGCAGGTTACACCCCATGCTCTGCATCTCAACCCCTCATGTTCGGGCCTATCTCCCCTCATGTCCGGTTTCCATGCTTTCCCATTACGGTGGCATTCGCGTGCCATTTTGTTTTCCAAATCCCCTTTCAGTGCTTGCGCAACCATTTTTAATTTGCGTTCTTCATCACATTCAGCTTCGCATTGATTTCCACGAACTGGTTCATGTCAAGTTACCCTCGCCGGACCCGTCCGCCATGAATGTGTGCGAACCGGCAGGCGGTCGGGGGGCAAGTTTGACGGAGGGGGGGGGGCATAGCCACCCTCTCCACTCCCAAATACCCTTCTGGGTTTGGCTGTGGGGCAAGTTTTGCAATGAGAGTTTCATATCCTGGCCAGTCGGTTCCTCTAAAACTACCCTCTAACCCCACCGTGTTCCAAGCTCTTTTGCGCCCCATGGTGCCGTATTTGAGAACATTTGAAAAATGCTTCGTAATTTTGGAGGAACGGTGGGGGGGGGGTTGTTTCCACCCTTGATCTGAATCCCGTGAATATTTCCTCCTGGGGGGGGGGGGAAGGGGTTCGAACCCGCTCCTGACACCAAACTGGTGTGGGCCGGGTTCGGGGCGATAAACGACCACTGGGTGGAGGCAGTAGAAGTCTGTCCCAAACCGAACCCCCGGAATTTAAGGTGTGACTCTCGGATAAGTCCGAACAAGGTCACGGGTCCGCTCACCTTAGCGGACCGTGTCGCGCAATTATTCGCGGGTGTGGTGGGTTAATTGGCCAAAATTAATATACCAAGTAACCCAGTCGGCCCAAATCACCGGGAAAAACCATAATCCTCGACGGCCTCTGTCGAACCGGGTCGCTCTAGCGACCTCGGTCCAGTATATACCGAGCGGAATTACCAAGTTCCATCGGACCCCAACAATGAAACAATTACCGGGCCCAAACGGCCTTCCTACTTCTCAATACGCACATGCTCGGCCAATGAAGAAAAGGCACAGAAAAACGAGCTGGTACATTTAACAGGGGTTTATTATAAGGGAGGGGGACACCAGAGAGCAGAGTTTAAAACTGACTAAAAGCGATGCCAGGTATGTCACAGGCACTTTAAACCATTCTACTTAACGACTGGCGCCAACACACACGCACAAAACACAAAAGACTGGGCACGGCCGGCCTTGTATTTGAAGACTCCAGCTCGGAAGGAAAGGCGAGCCGGAAGGCCAGGGTCTGGCTTGCACCTGCCGGCCTCGTGCGGTGTACGAGCGATCTGGTCGCGTGGTTGGACTCGAAACCCACAGCTTTCACGGCAGCGCAACGCACCAGGGAACCAGGCTCTCCAACCAGCCAACGCAACACAATCAACCAAAGACCAAGGAGAAGATCAGAGACGACGATGACCCAGGACCTGACGAAACCAGCCAGAGCACCAAGACCCACGCGACCCCAAGACGACCAACCTCCCCAGCCGTGGTCTCCTTTATATTTTCTTCTCCGGTGAGGAAAATCGCCCATCTGAGTTGATCTCCACCTCATTGGCCCGGGGTTTCGTGGGGAAAGCACCCTCTGTGCCATCTAACCCTCATTAGTCGGAGGTGGTCGCAGTCGGGAAAGCGGCCCTCTGTTGGCGTGGTTGGACAAGGGGGGAGTCGAGCATGATGTCGATGAAAATCTCGCCAACGTACGTGGTCGAACGCACGTGGGCAAGGCGTCAGTGGTGCGAATGAAGGAAGGAGATTTGTTGTAAAATAAACTTTCGCGAGCGCACACATGTAATCCCGTTAGACACAGTAGGGACGCCTACTATTAAACACATACTATGCGAGATAACTAAACTTGGGGACTTGCTGTCTGGTCTGTGTGCACACAGCTTCCCAAATTCGTAAAAACAGTTGCATTTATATAACACGTATATGGACATATTGCATGTTATTTACACACGTGTATTACGTGACATATTGCCATGTTGTATACACACATTAGATACGCTACGTAAATTGCACGTTATATACACGTGATACGAGTGACATATTGCATGTTTATTACCACACATTACGTGACCATATTGCATGTTATTACACACGTTATCGTGACATATTGCAATTTATATACACACGTTATAACTGACATAGCACGTTATTAATACATGTAACGTGACCATATTGCACGTTATTTACACATGTTATGCCGTGATACAATGCACATGTTATTACACACATTAATAGTGGGAATTATAATTTATGACTTTCAACATTAATACATATGTGCCAAAAAATATCAACACGACGCGTGACAATTCATTGGAGGAGAGAGGGAGTTGATGGGACCAATACTGCTGTGCCCACAAGAGCGTTGGTCGCTGGCTCTCAGCAAGTCTCTCGCGATTGGGCACAATCCTGGATGGTCAGCACTCCGACACAGAAAAAAACTAAAAACCAGCATTGCTGCGCAACTCAATTTGCCGACCTCGCGAAGGATGACAGGCAGAGTCCAACCCCACCAGGTATTATTTCAACAGCTGAGCGGGATGTGGAACTCAGCGACCTGGGATCCAAAGCCAGCCACCCTCACCAATTGAGCCCAACACGCAGCCCATAATCATAGGACACCTTCTATATAACTGTAGAAGTCAGCTGCACACGTGGGGGTTTATTTTAAATAAATAAAATAATAATTTACAAATGAGCACTCTGACATCAAAATGTCACGTAACCGTACTTTATACCTTATTTTATGCCCGCAAACTTGCCTGCACTGTGATTTTAAATAAAAGACATCATTCAGAATTCTTTGATTGCTGCTTCTTGTTTACATGGTGATGCAGTACCAATAACATGGCAACCTTGGCTATTCCAAGCATTGCTATCTTGGACATCAGTCAATTGGATCATTGCTGAGATCAGTGATCTGCAAAGCTTAAAGCTCTCATTGGCGATTTGGATGGATTGGATTATTCTTTAGCATGATACCGACCCAAGGTCCGGTGGGAGAAAGGCGGTGTATTGTATGACGTAACCTCTCGAAAGTGTCCAACACAGATCCGATCCACCAATTCCAGAGGACACTGGTGAACCACATAGCACACAAAGCAAAAGAATCATTGCCGTGCCAATTCCTATTCCCAAGGACGACACTAATTCTAATCGCAATAAATAAATAACTAAAATTACAACCTGCAAATTACACAAACACTGGATACACCTATTAATTAGTGCCATGGAATACAGTTTTCTATTTTAGGCCATGGAGTGTCAGGCTTCAGTGACAATGACATCTTGTGAAAGGAGGCAGAGTCTCACAATTTTCTTCTTCATCAAGTGCAGGTTGGAACGGAAAAAGACAAGCAGAATCGGAAAAAGCCTTGCAGTCTTTTTCCGCGTTCCGTTTTTGTCTTGCTCTTATTGCCGTCTCACCTTTCTCCCCAACCACTGTACACAGGTCACATGTGCTACTAGAAATTAGTTACTCTCCCAAAGTCGAAGGTTAACACCTCAATTCATTTATCTTCTATTCTCTCATACAGCGAGTAATCTTCCAAGTCTGTTGTGTCCTCCTCCTGAACCTGAAATCTGCTCGTCACTACCACTTTTAGTGTAGCCACCAAGACCCTGTCCCTCTTTCACAACTACTCTTCTCCTTATGATGGGTGAGTCGATAGGTTCTCATCATTTCTCTCCTCTTCCCCATTTTTTGTCTCAGTCCCTTGTTGTCCAACTCTTTTTGAAAATCTGAACAACACGTTTTAAAAAATAATGACTGTCATGACAAACAGCGAATGGTGCAGCTTGTTCTGAAATAACCACCCAAGTGTTAGCCCAGCCTAAAATACCACATCATGATGCACTATGTGCTAGATGTGAAGGACAAGCAGGTTCATCCAATCAAGTTTTGTATGCAAGATAAGAGAATAGGTAAACTACATGGAATGTGTGAATGAAATTATGAACAATGGGCCAAGAAGCCATTCTCTACCTGCCTTGGTACAAATTATGGAAAGCAGAATCTTTTGGTGTTCTACACAGGGTAATAAAGCAGCAAAACAATCAGAAAAGCAGCATTTGAAGAGTGTACGCACCTTGTGCAGCGTAGCGACAAAGAGCTGTCCTCTTCACCAGAACATTGTAGAAAGGTTGGGCGGCACCCCCGGGGAGTCGATCCACACCCATAGTCCTCTGCCACTCCTGGCCCATTTCACAGGCGCATCCCAGCCGGAGATCACACACATGTAGTCATACCTGGCAAGGATAATGAAAATGTTCAGCTGTAATTATGACAAGAAAACATTATGACTTTAATCAAGTTGCAAGCTTCATACAACTTGGATCAAATGAGAAAAAGCAATTGTGGGAAATTGAGGTCTCCCAGGCCAATCTTAGGGTGCACACCACCAATTCCAGCATTTTACAAATTCCAGAATTCCTTCAACTATATCATTGTCTATGTCTGCTGGTGAAAATTAAATTGCAAACACATTAATGACTCAAGGGCTGTGATTGGAGATTGCTGATGGTTCCCGGTATAGCAAACTCGTAATATTAGCCATTGGTGCGCGCTTGCAATTTTGCACTCGTATGAAAACAAACGTTAAAAAACTAGAAGGGCTCTTCAACGTCAGCGTCACCAGAATATGCCTCCGCCCACATTTTCACATCATCTCTATTATAATACAGAGCTTGCACACTAAAAAACTCGGCTCGCCATCACACAATCCCTATGAAATTGCTGTTGGTACTTAGCAGACATGCGCGACAATGTTGGGAAGTCTTGGCGTTCCATAGTACCACTTGCATTTTGCACAATGCGTATTTTTGTCATTCCCCGTGTACGTCTGTCGTCTGCTACCAGCTATGTTGTACTGCTATCCCGTGCATGTGCCAGCGGGTATGCGCTAGTTATACATACTTTTACCAAGTTTGATTTAAATCCCTGAACGAAGATTCAAAATATTATATTAATTCCAGCTGCCAGACCAATGCTCCGATCAGGTTGAAATTTTAAAACATATTCCCCATGAACTACAAGATCATCAGTGACGTTTCCACGAGCGACTGATGAAGCGGTTCAAGAGAAAGATTTTCGTTCAAACCATATAGCTGCCAGACCATGTGACCTATTAATTATCGTGAACACCATGGTATCCCCAAGGCTTGGGGAACATGCAAGTGAAGTTTCCCCTCGATCTGTCAAGCCGTTCTGAAGAAGATTTCAAAATGTTTATTCTTCAAAAATCGTAGCTGCAAAACATGTGACCGATGATGTCATAGGTGAAGAAATTTTTGTTCCTCATTAATCGGTGATCATATCAATGTCTTGCGTTCAAACATGTCCAGCTGTTTTGGAGAAGATTTTTGAAGGCTTGTTTAAATGAAAAACAAATATGGCTGCCTGAACCACGTGACTGATGATGTCATCAATTTCCCACCCCTCCCACCGCATACAATTTAGCCCAGGATGACCCTCAAAATTTTTCATACTGATCGGATTAAAGCGTTTGACGTGTGCAATGACAACATCATTACAAGCCACCAATGACTTCTTCACTGAACCCAGATTCAAAATATTATATAATTCTGGCTGCCAGACCATGCATCCAATCAGGTTGAAATGTGAAACATATATTCCCCATGACCACTATATATAGTATTGTGACTTTCATGTCAAATGAGGAAGTGGTTCAAGAGAAAGAATTTTTCAAAGATTTTTGTTCAATTCAAAATGGCTGCCAGACCATGTGACCTATTAATTATTCGTGAACTCCCTGATATCCCCAAGGATTGAGCAACATGTAGGTGAAGCTTACCCTTGATTTATCAAGCCATTCTGGAGAAGATTATTTTTTAATGTTTGAGGGTAAATCCAATATGGCTAACCAAACGTTCCTCGACGGACAGGCGATCATACCTGCAAAGTTTCGCCTCGATCTGTTCAGCTGTTTTGGAGAAGATTTTTGAAGGTTTTATTTTTTTAAAAAACAATATGGCCGCCGAATCACGTGATCGATGACATCAATTTTTTTTGCCAATTACAATTTAGTACAACAAGACCCTCAAATAATTGTCATACTGATCAGATAAAGCGTTTGACAATATGCAATTATGACGTCATAACGAGCCAACGTATGACATCATCAAAAGAAAATCACACTTGTTTCCCATGGGGAGTACTGCATATGTGCCAAGTTTCAATATTTTCCATGGAGCGGTTTCGGAGATAGAGGTCCAAAGTTTTCCCGTTTTTAAACATGGCTGCCACACCACGTGAACTATGATGTGATAATTATCACAAAACCATTCTAATATGAGTAATCGCATCTTTGGGTGAAAATTTTGTAACATCTCTATTGGTAAATAAAAAAATCCATGCCACCCCGCTTCGATCGGACACCTGACCCACGACTCCTCTTTATCAATCACAAATTCAGAATGGGTGGCCGAATCACGTCTTTGGGAGCATCGCGTTGCTTGGATAAGGTTTTTTTTGTCAACATGACTGTGAGACCATGTGACCAATGATGTTGAAATTTTCAACCATATTCCCCATTGAAAAATCAATCAATATTAAAAATTAAAAAAAAAACAATCCTGAAACCGCTTAACCTCTCAATGCAAGACTTTACAGTAATGATCCACTACTGTTGCTGCAAATATTTTATTTGACAATGCCTTCATCAGTTCAAATGATGTGGCAGCCATGTTGGTTTTAAGGAAAGAATTAAAACATTATTTCTCTGAAATCATTTAACCTATCAATACTAGACTTTGCAGTGATGATCCACTACTCTTGTCTGATACATTAGACTTAACAATGATGTCATCAGTCACGTGGTGTGGCAGCCACATCGGTTGCATGGACAATATAAAAAAATTAATATTTTGGAAACCCGCTGTCGCGATCGAAGAAAAATTTTGCAGTTGTGATCCGCTGCCCTTGTACCATGTAGTGCAACATGTTTCACACTGATCTATAAAACGTTTTGAGAAAAAGGTTTTTTAATTTCGGTTTTCAGAGAAGCTAACATGGCTGCCAAAGCACACAACATAACGGTATTGAAAATTTGGACTGTGCCCATGATTTGGGAGAGGATCACATGGTGGAAGTTCGTTTTGATCGGATAAGGTTCGTTTTCAATCCAATATGGCTGCCACACCACATTTCTTAAGTGAAGAATCACTGAAAGAAATTCTGTGTCAGGATCAGATCAGAATTCTTCACCAAAATCGAATCATTTCGTCCTGTCACACACCCAACCTCTTCACCAAATTTCGTGCGAATCCGTCCACAACTTTATGAGACATCCTGGTCACAGACAGACAAACAAAACAAGCAAGAAAGATGTCATGCACAGCACAATACTTGCAAAATCCATGAAACAAATTTGACCTTCCAAACAAAAATAATAATGATAAAATAAAAAATCCGTGGTTTAATTAAATGACAAAATATGTAAATCCTGTTCAAATTTCAAGTCAATCAGATGAAAATTTGACGATTTTAGAAATCTGGCCGATGTCAACCTTTTGACCTTAAGACCTCAAAATAATGGGTGGTTGAATCCAGTGACATTGACGATCCAGTGACAAGGCTCTACGAGCCTTGCGTCTCCGCGGGAGCGGTGGTCCTAGCTCCTGCTACTCCGGTCCGATCCATCCCTGAGGGCCGTAAGTCGCCCTGATAGGGTCTCAGCGTCGCGTGGACGATACCGGGAAGGGCGCCGTGGTCCCATCTTAATTTTTATGACCACGTCACTTAATTGCGCCAGGACGGACCCCCGGGCCCTGCAAGGCGGGAGAGTTTCGGCATCTGCCCTTCCTCCTCTGGGATTGAGGAACCAAATCTTCATCCCCGGGGTACTCACTCGCCTAGCTCCGGTGGTCGTAGCTGCGCTTCATTTTCACACCCGCCTGTTGGGAGCTGGCGGCGAAGCGAAGGCATGACTCGTTCCATGCCTTCCTACAACTGATGTGCGTATTCCCTTCCCTGGGGTCTAGCGGGACACTCAGGCGTCGGGCCGCACAGCAAATCGACGGGAGCTCGCAGCTCCCGCCCCGTACATGAGCAGCGCCGAGCTACAGGCGGTGGCTCCTGTGTTGACTCGTACGATAGGCCATTAGGAAATATGGGAGATGTTCGTCCCAGTCATCCTGACAATCGGCGGTGAAGAGGGCCAATTGTTGTATGATGGTTCTATTTGAACCTCTCCACATTCTGTCGGATGGTGCCTTAGGGCGTTGTACGGGTCTTTCGAATTGATAGGAGACTGCACATTTCTTTTTGTAATTCACTTTCAAATTTCCTCCCTGGTCGGTGTGCAGCTCCTCTCGGAATCCCGTGCCGACATATACAAATCCTTCTACGAAGGCCTGTGCCACAACCCGGCTTCTTGGTTGGGAAGGGCATAGGCCTCCGGCCATTTAGTGAAGTGTCCATATTCACGAGGATGTATCGATTACCTTGGCGAGTGTGGGCAGTGGTCCCAGATAATGTCCATGGCCACCGCTCAAGGGGTGGCTCCCACCTGATGTAGTTGAAGTGGGGCCCTCATCCTCCGTGCCTGTCCCTTTTTTGCCAGTACAGGCGTCGCACGTACTGCCTCCCTCGTTCAGACACCAGTCCTGAACATCGCGCCCCATGTTGACCCAAATAAAAACCACGGCAGAGCCAATATGTTGTTTGGTCCTGCCTAAATGGCCGCCGGGGCGGTACGTGACTTCTTCCAAAATTTTGGTTTTAAATTGGTCAGGACTACTACGAGCCAAGAAGTTCTCTCTGAGGGATCTCCACCCACTGCGGTACAAGATGTTGTCTCTCATTCCAAAGTTTTCCATTGAGCCCAGTAACACCTTTGTTCACTGCTGCGAATGGGGTGACCTCTCCCCACTGGTCTGCTTATTTGGCGCGACCCCTGTACATGGGCCCTACCATGGGTCTTCCCGCTGGGCCGTGTTCCACGCCAAATCGCCAAAATCCTCATCTGCGGTTAGTGCAAAATTGGGCCCACACCCGGGCTGCACGGGCTCGGAACTTTTTTGGGGAGGTGTCTGCCAATTGGTCCCTCTCTCGTGCCTCGTGCAATACTTACAGTTTTCACCCAGACAGGGGCGTCGAGAGAGCGCATCGGCATTTCCCATGAGCCTTACCGGCTCTATGGCCACATTGAATCGTACTGCTGCAACTTTTCCAATCACCTTGCCAATTTGGCCCTCCGGTTCCTTGAACCGTAAGAGCCATTGCAAGAGGAATGGTCAGTTCGAACCAAAAATTTCCTCGCCGTAACAGTACGGGTGGAAATGGCTCATGGCAGACAAGCATGTGGAATAGTTCCTTGCAAGTAACGCCAATAATTTCGTTCGGCGCCGACTCATGGCCAGACTGTAAATACGCGATCACTTTTCCATGCCCCCTTGTGTCTGAGACAAGACTGCACCCAATCCTTCCTGGCTTGCATCCCGTGTCCAGGGTATACATCCCGTCATCGTGGGGTATGCTAAAACGGGTGCGGATGTCAAACACCCCTTTAATTTGAGAAGGGCCGATGGCATTCCCCCTGTCCAATTAAATCTCGACCCCTTCTCTGTAAGCCGGTGAAGTGTCCTGGGTATGTCCGCAAATTTTGCACAAAGCACGGAAGTAGGAGCAGAGACCCAAAAAAAACCCGTACCTGTTTAACGTTACGGGTACGGCCACTCCTCTACCGCTGGTAGATTTCCCTGGGTCGGTTTTCACCCCATCGCGGCCGATCACGTGTCCGAGATCGGCCCACTTCTTTTGCGAACAAAGTAACATTTCCCAGGCTCAACCTCAATCCTGCCTGCCTGAGGCACCCAAAACACCTGGTCCAAATTAGTCTATTGCCTGGGAAAATGTTTTAGCGTGTACCAGGACGTCGTCCAGGTACACCAGGCATGATGCCATGGCATGCCGCCCAGCACACGCCCATCAATCGCTCAAAGGTGGCGGGGCGTTGCAAAACCGAACGGCATCACAGTGAACTGATGCAGTCCCTTTCCTGTAGAAATGCCGTTTTCTCCTCTTCCCAGTCTTATCCATCTCCACCTGCCAATACCCACTCTTGAGGTCCAAAGTTGAAAACATTTTAGAGCCTGAAACGGCGTCAAAGTATCATCAATTCGAAGCAGGGATAGGAGTCTTTGAGTGTCACGTTGTTAAACTGGCTGATAGTCCACACAGAAACACGTGGTCCCATCCTTCTTTTGACTAACACAACGGTGACATCAAGGACTTCCCGAGGGCTCAATGACACTGCAATTGAGCATCTTTTCTGCCTGTTCATTCAGCTTTCTCTCTCTTTCTGCTCTCTCTCTCTCTCTCTCTCTCTCTCTCTCTCTCTCTCTCTCTCTCTCTCTCTCTCTCTCATCTCTCCAAGGGAGCCATCTAGCGGGCTGACGGACAGGCCGCGCCCCATCGGTGTGGATCTGATGTTTCACCAGGCCCGTACGTCCAATATCCTCGGGTGACAAGGAAAAGATTTCTATATGTCGGTCGACCAGTTTATGTAAGGTCCTCCTGCTGGGCGTCCTCCAAATCTACACTACTCCGCTTTACCATCTCGCAAATGGGATCGGGCCCAATTCTAACAGGCTCTGGAGACCCCCTCTGGGGCGGTCCGACTCGATGTTCTCGTCCCTCAGCTCTGCGACCTACAGTATCTGCCACCTTCGTGACCTCCAGTATCTGCCACTGGGGTGCAATCTGCCACCTTCGTGCCATCCAATAGTGCGTGGTTCCGTGCTTACATTTATTACCCTGACGGGCCACGATAGGCCCGTCAGTATTTACCAGGGTGCGTCCCACGACTAAACCGGGTCGATTGCCCCGCCAGTAGTTCGGCCAGCCGCAGGAGCCATGCCAGGTTGGGTGTGCCCGCCACAGTGCCGGAATTACTGCCTCGCACCCGGGGGGATGACCATGGAGTTGGAGCCTCCAGCTCTACCTTCTCATCCCTGCTCAGCCCCCCCCCCCCCAACGGCCACTCCTCACCACCCAACTGCATGACTCCTCGGCCCAAGTCCATTTTTCAACCACGACGGACCGGCCCCAGAGGGGGTCTCCAGAGCCTGTTAGGAATTGGCCCGATCCCATTTGCGAGATGGTAAAGCGGAGTAGTGTAGATTTGGAGGACGCCCAGCAGGAGGCCTTACATAAACTGGTCGACCGACATATAGAAATCTTTTCCTTGTCACCCGAGGATATTGGACGTACGGGCCTGGTGAAACATCAGATCCACACCGATGGGGCCCGTGCCTGTCCGTCAGCCCGCTAGATGGCTCCTTGGAGAGAGAGAGAGAGAGAGAGAGAGAGAGAGAGGAGAGAGACGAGAGAGAGAGAGAGGAGAGAGAGAGAGAAAGCTGAGGAGAACAGGCAGAAAAGATGCGCAATTGCAGGTGTCATTGAGCCCTCGGGAAGTCCTTGATGTCACCGGTTGTGTTAGTCAAAAGAAGGATGGGACACACGTGTTTCTGTGTGGACTATCGCCAGTTTAACAACGTGACACTCAAAGACTCTATCCCTGCTTCGAATTGATGATACTTTGACGCCGTTACACGGCTCAAAAGGTTTTCAAAAACTGTGGACCTTCAAGATGGGTATTGGCAGGTGGAGATGGATAAGACTGGGAAGGAGAAAACGGCATTTTCTACAGGAAAGGGACTGCATCAGTTCACTGTGATGCCGTTCGGTTTGTGCAACGCCCCGCCACCTTTGAGCGATTGATGGAGCGTGTGCTGGGCGGCATGCCATGGCAATCATGCCTGGTGTAC
>CM068960.1:89978-99997 GCA_035128595.1 Eptatretus atami | reverse complement strand
TACACGCTAAAACATTTTCCCAGGCAATAGCTAATTTGGACCAGGTGTTTGGGTGCCTCAGGCAGGCAGGATTGAGGTTGAGCCTGGGGAAATGTACTTTGTTCGCAAAAGAAGTGGCCGATCTCGGACACGTGATCGGCCGCGATGGGGTGAAAACCGACCCAGGGAAAATTACAGCGGTAGAGGAGTGGCCCGTACCTCGTTAACGTTAAACAGGTACGGGTTTTTTTTGGGTCTCTGCTCCTACTTCCGGTGCCTTTGGCAAAATTTGCGGACATACCCAGACCACTTCACCGGCTTACAGAGAAGGGTCAGAATTTAATTGGACGGGGGAATGCCATCGGCCTTCCTCAAATTAAAGGGGTGGTGTTGACATCCGCACCCGTTTAGCATTACCCCACGGGATGTATACCCTGGACACGGATGCAAGCCAGGAAGGATTGGGTGCAGTCTTGTCTCAGACACAAGGGGGCATGGAAAGAGTGATCGCGTATTACAGTCTGGCCATGAGTCGGCCCGAACGAAATTATTGCGTTACTTGCAAGGAACTATTCACCATGCTGTCTGCCATGAGCCATTTCCACCCGTACTTGTACGGGAGGAAATTTTTGGTTCGAACTGACCTTCCTCCTTGCAATGGCTCTTACGGTTCAAGGAACCGGAGGGCCAAATTGCAAGGTGATTGGAAAAGTTGCAGCAGTACGATTCAATGTGGCCCATAGAGCCGGTAAGGCTCATGGGAATGCCGATGCGCTCTCTCGACGCCCCTGTCTGGGTGAAAACTGTAAGTATTGCACGAGGCACGAGGAGAGGGACCAATTGGCAGACACCTCCCCAAAAAAGTTCCGAGCCCGTGCAGCCCGGGTGGTGGGCCCAATTTTGCCACTAACCGCAGATGAGGAATTTGGCGATTTGGCGTGGAACACGGCCCAGCGGGAAGACCCCATGGTAGGGCCCATGTACGAGTGGGTCCGGGCAAATAAGAGACCCAGTGGGGAGGAGGTCACCCCATTCGGAGCGTGAACAAAGGTGTACTGGGCTCAATGGAAAACTTTGGAAATGAGAGACAACATCTTGTACCGCAAGTGGGTGGAGATCCCTCAGAGAGAACTTCTTGGCTCGTAGTAGTCCCTGACCAATTTAAAACCAAAATTTTGGAAGAAGTTCACGGTACCCGCCCCGGCGGCCATTTGGGCAGGACCAAAACAACATATTGGCTCTGCCGGTGGTTTTATTGGGTCAACATGGGGCGCGATGTTCAGGACTGGTGTCTGAACGAGGGAGGCCAGTACTGCGACGCCTGTACTGCAAAAAAGGGACAGGCACGGAGGATGAGGGCCCCACTTCAACTACATCAGGTTGGGGCACCCCTTGAGCGAGTGGCCATGGACATTTTGGGACCACTGCCCCACACTCGCCAAGGTAATCGATACATCCTCGTGAATATGGACTACTTCACTAAATGGCCGGAGGCCTATGCCCTTCCCAACCAAGAAGCCGGGGTTGTGGCACAGGCCTTCGTAGAAGGATTTGTATGTCGGCACGGGATTCCGGAGGAGCTGCACACCGACCAGGGAGGAAATTTTGAAAGTGAATTACAAAAAGAAATGTGCAGTCTCCTATCAATTCGAAAGACCCGTACAACGCCCCTAAGGCCACAATCCGACAGAATGGTGGAGAGGTTCAATAGAACCATCATACAACAATTGGCCCTCTTCACCGCCGATTGTCAGGATGACTGGGACGAACATCTCCCATATTTCCTAATGGCCTATCGTACGAGTCAACACGGAGCCACCGCCTGTAGCTCGGCGCTGCTCATGTACGGGCGGGAGCTGCGAGCTCCCGTCGATTTGCTGTGCGGCCCGACGCCTGAGTGTCCCGCTAGACCCCCAGGGAAGGGATACGCACATCAGTTGTAGGAAGGCATGGAACGAGTCCATGCCTTCGCTCGCCGCCAGCTCCAACAGGCGGGTGTGAAAATGAAGCGCAGCTACGACCACCGGAGCTAGGCGAGTGAGTACTCCCCGGGGATGAAGATTTGGTTCCTCAATCCCAGAGGAGGAAGGGCAGATGCCCGAAACTCTCCTCGCCTTGGCAGGGCCCGGGGGTCGTCCTGGCGCAAATTAGTGACGTGGTCATAAAAATTAAGATGGGACCACGGGCCCTTCCCGGTATCGTCCACGCGGACCGCCTGAGACCCTATCAGGGCGACCTTACGCCCTCAGGGATGGATCGGACCGGAGTAGCAGGAGCTAGGACCACCGCTCCCGCGGAGACGCAAGGCTCGTAGAGCCTTGTCACTGGATGTCAATGTCACTGGATTCAACCACCCATTATTTTGAGGTCTTAAGGTCAAAAGGTTGACATCGGCCAGATTTCTAAAATCGTCAAATTTTCATCTGATTGACTTGAAATTTGAACAGGATTTACATATTTTGTCATTTAATTAAACCACGGATTTTTATTTTATCATTATTATTTTTTGTTTGGAAGGTCAAATTTGTTTCATGGATTTTGCAAGTATTGTGCTGTGCATGACATCTTTCTTGCTTGTTTGTTTGTCTGTCTGTGACCAGGATGTCTCATAAAGTTGTGGACGGATTCGCACGAAATTTGGTGAAGAGGTTGGGTGTGTGACAAGGACGAAATGATTCGATTTTGGTGAAGATTCTGATCTGAATCCTGACACAAGAATTTCTTCAGTGATTCTTCACTTAAGAAATGTGGTGTGGCAGCCATATTGGATTGAAAAACGAACCTTATCCGATCAAAACGAAACTTCACCCATGTGATCCTCTCCCAAATCATGGGCACAGTCCAAATTTTCAATACCGTATGTTGTGTGCTTTGGCAGCCATGTTAGCTTCTCTGAAAACCGAAAATTAAAAAACCTTTTTCTCCAAAACCGTTTTATAGATCAGTGTGAAACATGTTGCACTACATGGTACAAGGGCAGCGGATCACAACTGCAAAATTTTTCTTCGATCGCGACAGCGGTTTCCAAAATATAATTTTTTTATATTGTCCATGCAACCGATGTGGCTGCCACACCACGTGACTGATGACATCATTGTTAAGTCTAATGTATGCAGCAAGAGTAGTGGATCATCACTGCAAAGTCTAGTATTGATAGGTTAAATGATTTCAGAGAAATAATTGTTTAATTCTTTCCTTAAAACCAACATGGCTGCCACATCATTTGACTGATGAAGGCATTGTCAAATAAAATATTTGCAGCAACAGTAGTGGATCATTACTGTAAAGTCTTGCATTGAGAGGTTAAGCGGTTTCAGGATTGTTTTTTTTAATTTTTAATATGATTGATTTTTCATGGGGAATATTGGTTGAAAATTTCAACATCATTGGTCACATGGTCTCACAGTCATGTTGGACAAAAAAAACCTTATCCAAGCAACGCGATGCTCCAAAGACGTGATCGGCCACCCATTCTGAATTTGATTTGATAAAGAGGAAGTCGTGGGTCAGGTGTCCGATCGAAGCGGGGTGGCATGGATTTTTTTATTTACCAATAGAGATGTTACAAAATTTTCACCAAAGATGCGATTACTCATATAGAATGGTTTTGTGATAATTATCACATCATAGTTCACGTGGTGTGGCAGCCATGTTTGAAAAACGGGAAAACTTTGGACCTCTATCTCCGAAACCGCTCCATGGAAAATATTGAAACTTGGCACATATGCAGTACTCCCCATGGGAAACAAGTGTGATTTTCTTTTGATGATGTCATACGTGGCTTCGTTATGACGTCATAATTGCATATGTCAAACGCTTTATCTGATCAGTATGACAATATTTGAGGGTCTTGTTGTACTAAATTGTAATTGGCAAAAAAAATTGATGTCATCGATCACGTGATTCGGCGGCCATATTGTTTTTTAAAAAATAAAACCTTCAAAAATCTTCTCCAAAACAGCTGAACAGATCGAGGCGAAACTTTGCAGGTATGATCGCCTGTCCGTGAGGAACGTTTGGTAGCCATATTGGATTTACCCTCAAACATTAAAAAATAATCTTCTCCAGAATGGCTTGATAAATCAAGGGTAAGCTTCACCTACATGTTCCTCAATCCTTGGGGATATCAGGGAGTTCACGAATAATTAATAGGTCACATGGTCTGGCAGCCATTTTGAATTGAACAAAAATCTTTGAAAAATTCTTTCTCTTGAACCACTTCCTCATTTGACATGAAAAGTCACAATTATGATATAGTGGTCATGGGGAATATATGTTTCACATTTCAACCTGATTGGATGCATGGTCTGGCAGCCAGAATTATATAATATTTTGAATCTGGGTTCAGTGAAGAAGTCATTGGTGGCTTGTAATGATGTTGTCATTGCACACGTCAAACGCTTTATCCGATCAGTATGAAAAATTTTGAGGGTCATCCTGGGCTAAATTGTATGCGGTGGGAGGGGTGGGAAATTGATGACATCATCAGTCACGTGGTTCGGCAGCCATATTTGTTTTTCATTTAAAAACCTTCAAAAATCTTCTCCAAAACAGCTGGACATGTTGAAGCAAGACATTGATATGATCACCGATTAATGAGGAACAAAAAGTTCTTCACCTATGACATCATCGGTCACATGGTTTTGCAGCTACGATTTTTTGAAGAATAAACATTTTGAAATCTTCTTCAGAACGGCTTGACAGATCGAGGGGAAACTTCACTTGCATGTTCCCCAAGCCTTGGGGATACCATGGTGTTCACGACTAATTAATAGGTCACATGGTCTGGCAGCTATATTGGT
This sequence comes from Eptatretus atami, assembly GCA_035128595.1. Lineage (NCBI taxonomy): Eukaryota > Metazoa > Chordata > Myxini > Myxiniformes > Myxinidae > Eptatretus > Eptatretus atami. Next base: position 95,216 of record CM068960.1, on the reverse strand, counting down.
TTGAACGAAAATCTTTCTCTTGAACCGCTTCATCAGTCGATGTGAAACGTCACTGATGATCTTGTAGTCATGGGGAATATGTTTTAAATTTCAACCTGATCGGATGCATGGTCTGGCAGCTGGAATTATATAATATTTTGAATCTTCGTTCAGGGATTTAAATCAAACTTGGTACAAGTATGTATAACTAGCGATACCCGTGCACATGCACGGGATAGCAGTACAACATAGCTGGTAGCAGACGACAGACCGTACACGGGGAATGACAAAAATACGCATTGTGCAAAATGCAAGTGGTACTATGGAACGCCAAGACTTCCCAAACATTGTCGGCATGTCTGCTAAGTACCACAGCAATTTCATAGGGATTGTGTGATGGCGAGCCGAGTTTTTAGTGTGCAAGCTTGGTATTATAATAGAGATGATGTGAAAATGTGGGCGGAGGCATATCTGGTGACGTGACGTTGAAGAGTGCCCTTCTAGCTTTTTTAACGTTTGTTTTCATTACGAGGCAAAATTGCAAGCGCGACCAATTGGCTAATATTACGAGTTTGCTATACCGGGAACCATCAGCAATCTCCAATCACAGCCCTTGAGTCATTAATGTGTTTGCAATTTAATTTTCACCAGCAGACATAGACAATGATATAGTTGAAAGGAATTCTGGAATTTGTAAAATGCTGGAATTGGTGTGCACCCTAAGATTGCCTGGGAGACCTCAATTTCCCACAATTGCTTTTTCTCATTTGATCCAAGTGTATGAAGCTTGCAACTTGATTAAAGTCATAATGTTTTCTTGTCATAATTACAGCTGGAACATTTTCATTATCCTTGCCAGGTATGACTACATGTGTGTGATCTCCGGCTGGGATGCGCACTGTGAAATGGGCCAGGAGTGGCAGAGGACTATGGGTGTGGATCGACTCCCCGGGGGTGCCGCCCAACCTTTCTACAATGTTCTGGTGGAGGACAGCTCTTGTCGCTACGCTGCACAAGGTGGTACACTTCCTCTAATGGCTGCTTTCTGATTGTTTTGCTGCTTTATTACCCTGTGTAGACACACCAAAGATTCTGTTCCATAATTTGTACCAAGGCAGGTAAGAGAATGGCTTCTTGGCCCATTGTTCATAATTTCATTCACACATTCCATGTAGTTTACCTATTCTCTTATCTTGCATACAAAACTTGATTGGATGAACCTGCTTGTCCTTCACATCTGAGCACATAGTGCATCATGTGGGTATTTTAGGCTGGGCTAACACTTGGGTGGTTATTTCCAGAACAAGCTGCCACCATTCGCTGTTTGTCATGACAGTCATTATTTTTTAAACGTGTTGTTCAGATTTCATAAAAGAGTTGGACAACAAGGGACTGAGACAAAAAATGGGGAAGAGGAGAGAAATGATGAGAACCTATCGACTCACCACATCATAAGGAGAAGAGTTGTGAAAGAGGGACAGGGTCTTGGTGGCTACACTAAAAGTGGTAGTGACGAGCAGATTTCAGGTTCAGGAGGGAGGACACAACAGACTTGGGAAGATTACTCGCTGTATGAGAGAATAGGAAGATAAATGAATTGAGGTGTTAACCTTCGACTTTGGGAGAGTAACTAATTCTAGTAGCACATGTGACCTGGTGTACAGTGGTTGGGGAGAAAGGTGAGACGGCAATAAGAGCAAGACAAAAACGGAACCGGAAAAAGACTGCAAGGCTTTTTCCGATTCTGCTTGTCTTTTTCCGGTTCCAACCTGCACTTGATGAAGAAGAAAATTGTGAGACTCTGCCTCCTTTCACAAGATGTCATTGTCACTGAAGGCCTGACACTCCATGGCCTAAAATAGAAAACTGTATTCCATGGCACTAATTAAAGGTGTATCCAGTGTTTGTGTAATTTGCAGGTTGTAATTTTAGTTATTTATTTATTGCCGATTAGAATTAGTGTCGTCTTGGGAATAGGAATTGGCACGGCAATGATTCTTTTGCTTTGTGTGCTATGTGGTTCACCAGTGTCCTCTGGAATTGGTGGATCGGATCTGTGTTGGACACTTTCGAGGGTTACGTCATACAATACACCGCCATTCTCCACCGGACCTTGGGTCGGTATCATGCTAAAGAATAATCCCAATCCATCCAAATCGCAATGAGAGCTTTAAGCTTTGCAGATCACGTGATCTCAGCAATGATCCAATTGACTGATGTCCAAGATAGCAATGCTTGGATAGCCAAGGTTGCCATGTTATTGGTACTGCATCACCATGTAAACAAGAAGAGCACATCAAAGAATTCTGAATGAGTCTTATTAAAATCACAGCAGCAAGTTCGGGCAATAAAATAAGGTATAAGTAGGTACTGACATTTTGATGTCGGTGCTCATTCGTAATTATTATTTTTTATTTATTTAAAATAAACCCCCAGTGTGAGGCTGGACTCTTACAGTTGATATAGAAGGTGTCCTATGAATTATGCCTGCTGTTGGCTCAATGGTGAGGGTGGCTGGCTTTGGATCCCAGGGTCCTGAGTTCACATCCCGCTCAGCTGTTGAAATAATACCTGGTGGGGTTGACTCTGCCTGTCATCCTTCCGAGGTCGGCAAAATGAGTGCCAGCATGCTGGTATATCTGTGTGGAGTGCTGACCATCCAGGATTGTGCCCAATCGCCAAGGAGACTGCTGAAGCAGCACCAACGCTCTGCACAGAGTATGGTCCCAATCAACTCCTCTCTCCTCCAATGAATTGATCACGTGTGTGTGATATTTTTTGCACATATGTATAATGTGAAGTATAAATTATACTTCCCACTATTAATGTGTGTATATAACATGTGCATTGTATCACGCATAACATGTGTAAATAACGTGCAATATGTCACGTGTAATGTATAAATAACGTGCTATGTCACGTATAACGTGTGTATATAACATGCAATATGTCACGTATAACGTGTGTATATAACATGCAATATGTCACGTATAATGTGTGTATATAACATGCAATATGTCACGTATAACGTGTATATAACGTGCAATACGTCACGTATAATGTGTGTATACAACATGCAATATGTCACGTATAACGTGTGTATATAACATGCAATATGTCACGTATAACGTGTGTATATAACATGCAATGTTGTTACGAATTTGGAAGCCTTGTGCACACAGACAGACAGCAGTCCCCAAGTTTAGTTATCTCGATAAGTATTGATTTTAAATAGGTTAGGGTCCCCTACCTGTGTCTAACGGGAATTACATGTGTGCGCTGCGAAGTTTATTTTACAACAAATCTCCTTCACTTCACTTCGCACACTGACGCCATTGCCCACGTGCGTTCGACCACGTACGTTGGCGGAGATTTTCATCGCATCAGCTCCGACTCCACCCCTTGTCCAATCACGCACAGAGGGCGACTTTCCCACGACACCCCGACTAATGAGGGTTGAGATGGCCACAGAGGGTGACTTTCCCACGAAACCCCGGCCAATGAGGGTGGAGATCAACTCAGATGGCGATTTTCTCACCCCGGAGAAGAAAGATATAAAGGAACGCCAGGCTGGGGAGGTTGGTCGTCTTGGGGTCGCGGGTCTTGGTGCTGGCTGTTCGTCGGTCCTGGGTCATCGTCGTCTCTGATCTTCTCCTTGGTCTTGGTTGATTGGTGCGTGGCGGTTGGAGAGCGCGGTCCCTGGTGCTTGGCGCTGCGTGAAAGCTGTGGGTTCGAGTCCCACCACGCGACCAGATCGTCGTACACCGCAACGAGGCGGACAGGTGCAAGCCAGACCCTGGCCTTCGGCTCGCCTTTCCTTCCGAGCTGGAGGTCTCAATAAAGGCCGGCCGTCCCAGTTCTTTTGTGTTTGTGCGTGTGTGTGGCGCCAGTCCGTTAAGTAGAATTGTTTAAGTGCCTTGTACATACCTGCATCGCTTTTAGTCAGTTAAACTCTGCTCTCTGTGTCCCCCTCCCTTATAAATAAACCCCTGTTAAATGTACCAGCTCGTTTTCTGTGCCTTTCTTCATTGGCCGAGCATGGTGCGTATTGAGAAGTAGGAAGGCCGTTTGGGCGGTAATTGTTCATTTGGGTCCGATGGACTCTGGTAATTCCGCTCGGTTATACTGGACCGAGGTCGCTAGAGCGACCCGGTTCGACAGAGCCCGTCGAGGATATGGTTTTCCCCGGTAGTTGGCCGACGTGGGTACTTAGGTATATTGAAATTTGGCAATTAACCCTACCCCACACCGTCGAAATATTGGCGACCACGGTCCGCTAAGGGAGGGACCCGTGACCTTTCGGACTTATCCGAGAGTCACGACCTAAATTCCGGGGTGTTCGGTGGAAACGACTCTACTGCTCCACCCAGTGGTCGTTTATCGCCACCGAACCCCGGCCCACAACAGTTTGGTGTCAGAGGCGGGTTCGAACCCCTTCCCCCCCCCCCCCAGAGAAATTCACGGGATTCAGATCAAGGGTGAACAACACCCCCCCCCCCCCACCGTTCCCTCCAAATTACGAGCATTTTTAAATTGTTCTCAAATACGCACCATGGCGGGCCAAAAGGAGCTGGAGCAGGTGGGGTTAGAGGTAGGTTTAGAGGAACCGATGGCCCAGGATGAAACCCCATGCAAGAACTTGCCCCACAGCCAAACCCAGAAGGGGATTGGGAGTGGCAGGGGTGGCTATGCCCCCCCCCCTCCGTCAAACTTCCCCCCGACCCTTCGTTCCGCACACCATCATGGCGGACCGGCTCCGGCGAGGTCACTTGACATGAACCAGTTCGTGGAAATAATGCGAAGCATGATGATAGACATGAAGAACGAAATAAAAATGGATGCGCAAGCACTGAAAGGGGATTTGGAAAACAAAATGGACGCGAATGCGCACCGTATGGAAAGCATGGAAAACCGAATGAGGGGAGATATGCGAACACTGAGGGGTGAGATGCAGAGCATGGGGTTGAACCTGCAGGCAGGTCTGGAGGGCATGAAAGGCAAAATGGCGGTTTGGAGGATGGCGCCTGCATGTGGGAGAACGATCGAGTCAGGAGGGAGTGTGGAGGTTTGTCGGTCCGCAATGGAGACTGGCAAGGTCGAGAGGACGACGGAAGAATTAAAGGAGGTGACGGAGACGCAGAAAATAAAAGACACGAAAAGCCAGAAATTAATAGAAATAATAAACGAGGTGACGGAGACGCAGAAATCAAAAGCGGGGGACAAATTGTATGAAACTGAACAGGGACACACACAAGTAGA
>CM068960.1:33185-50414 GCA_035128595.1 Eptatretus atami | reverse complement strand
TAAAAAAAACTATACAAAAACAAAAGAGCCCTCTTCCTACACGTTTGGTATTGAAATGTGTCGATTGGACAGGAGAATAATGTAGTATCACAACCACATCATTATATGTAAATTTATATGCCTTTATTGACAAAATACGATAATTTTCTAAATTTTTAGGACCACCAGAAGGAAAATATCAGAGAAGGCGATTTTTAAAACCGATGTTGACATTGCCAAGTTCATAGTCATCCTTTACAATATAAAGAAGATATGATAAAACGTATTACATAATTATCATCCTCACCATCGTTCTCATCCATGCACTGAGGTTGTCCTGATGGTTGTGCAAAAATGGACACTACTGAAAGGCTATAGCTAAGCAATTAGTTAAACCTAATATATCTATTTTTTCTCTTCCAGGGTTGTAGAACGCCAATGCCAATTGTATGGACACATCATAAATGCTCTACCCATTATGCAATAACGCTTAAAAGTGGTCTTTCGTTAATCATTTAACGGAATTTTCAATTTATCTTTATTAATTATAGAACTCCAACATGGCTGAACGGTGTCCAATGAACCGGGATCGAGTCCATTGAAGTTACAGTTGCCAAAAAAGAAGCGAAGGTTGTCGACAGAATGGGAAACACGCATCATATGTCAGAATTCGTAAAAATGAGAAGGTCAGCAAAGCTGGGAGCACGGGTTTGGAAGCTTTGAAGTCATCTTCACAAATATGGAACGATGAAATTGGCCAGTGTTTGGAATCACGTAAGGGAGGAACGGATATGTCTATATTCTACCACCACGCAGTTGCTATCAGTCGTACACCAGTAAGAGGACTTATCCTTCTTCTCAGAACATGCATCACAGGAGAAACCAAAGATTGTGGAGCCTAAACACACGCGAGCAAATACCCACAAGATGACTGATTGGTCAACCTGTTTCATCTGCCATTCCAGGAAACGTGATAAACTTCACCGTGTCCGACAGACCGAGACAAGCAACAGTTCGCAAAGCAGCAGAAGCACGTGACGATCAGGATATGCTTGGTCTTCTTGAAGGCAAGGAACTGTTTGCAAAAAATGCTATATATCATAGTACTTGCATGCCTTCATACATCAGCACCCACAACATGAGCTCTGGGCAATACCAGCAAGATGTACATCAAAATGCCTTCTCCCATCTTGTTGATGAAATAGATAGGACCTTAGAGGAGGGAAAGCCTTCAAAATGAAGAATCTAGTACATCGATTCAAAACTATCTTAGGGGACAATGAAGAAACCTCATAAACTACGATCTCCAGGAGGCAGTGGCTGCTTCAAGACATTTAGTCAGTGCCATGTATGATTCTCAAGGGAATATATGGATGCACACACAAATTTGAATGATCTTCGGGAGAAACTCGGAGCGACCAAAGATGTCCCCGTGCATTAGTTGCCTCCGTCCGAACCAGCTTTTCTCGAACATGTGAAGAGATCCGTTCACCAAACCCGAGTATGTTGAATGCCCACCTGGCAAATCCAGAAATTCCCAGACCAGAGGGTCGTGGATGGTACAGAGGAGAAGGTGTGCTGCATCCCACATTGTTTGATGGACCCACATCAGCGGAGATGTTAGATGGTCTTGTGTGTTCATGCCGTGGTAGTGAACCATGTACCAACAGCTGCAGCTGCTCACAAGACAGTTTGCCTTGCACTAACAAGTGCATGTGTGTGCCACCAGTGACAGGCAGTGTGGCAACGAACTGTCACATGGTGACCAAAATGACACGGACAGTGATGGTTGAACATATCGAGGACACTCGCTCAAAATATATGTTTTAGTTCATTTCTCATAGAACAATGTATTGGTGTAACATATAGTTATCACATCACTTGTGCAAACTTCAGTCACTATATCGTATAATTTGCGCGTAGAAATTTGTTTCAAAATATTCTCATTATATTGATATGGTAAACTGAACACATATAAAAAAAAGAAAAAATATGACAATTGGCAGATGTTTGTTTCTATAGTTGATGATTTTCGAAGTTAGGGGTCTGGAAATTACGTCTTTTTTCTATTAAAAGCACTCAAATGTACATATATTTATCTAGAAGTATTCCATTAAGTAACTAGTAGTATTCCCCTGTTCATTCTGCACATTTCAATACCAATCATGTAAAAATAGGGCGCATTGCTTTGTAGTTATGGCTAATTCACTGATTTTCGCAAATGGTCAAAATTTTCTAATGGGGTATCCTCCAGGTGTGAATATTTCATGGGCCGCACACCAAAAAATGAGGACAACAGGGCAAAATGAGTTACTGAGATCCCCATATTTCATATGAGAACTCTTGTAGCTTTGTGTCAAGCCGGTTGATTAAGTACCAAAAAATCTGACCTATACCGCTGGCCTACACATGCTGGTCACACGAAAATTTGACTCGGGACGAGTCTTTAAAAAGGGGAGGGGGTAGTGTTACAAATTTGGAAGCCTTGTGCACACAGACAGACAGCCGTCCCCTATAACTCAGTTATATCGGTAAGTGTGTGTTTCTAGTTAGGGTCCTGTCCCAAGTCTAGGGGATTGGATGTTCATGCGCTGCGGAGTTATTTTGATAGTTAGGATTTTCATAACAACAACACCGACATCTGCCTTCGCTTCCTTCCACCATCCTACACGACGCCATTGCCTACATGCGTGTCAGCACGGACGTGGGCGGAGTTCACGAGGACCTGACGTCTCTCTCGCCCATTAGGTAGATGCGAGCAAGTTCCCCGCGGTCGGCAAATGGGCACAACCCACGCAGGTAATATTCCTCTCTTCTTTGAGGGGCGGTCCACCGTGACGCCCCGACACGCCCCCCGACCAATCACGGGGACGACCGATTTCCCCCGGCCAATGAGGAGGCGAGTGGCCAGAGAGAAGAAGCCCCTCCCTCCGGAGAAAGAGAATAGACGGGACGGCGCGGTGTCCGCAGCTCTGGTCTCGTGTCGCTGTTTCTGGTCCTCTGGTCTCCTGTCCCTGCTTCTGGTCTCGCTGGCTCTGGTTTCCTCGCATGCCGGAGGAGCGTGCTGGAGCCCGATGCTGTCCTCCGTACCCGGTGCTCGCAGCGGCATCGAGTTGCGGGTTTGAGTCCCGCCGACCGGGACGTCGAGACCGCACGAGGTGGGAGGTCCGAAAAGCTCTGGTTCTCAGCTCATCTGTCCTCGAGCTGGAGAGCCGAATAAAGACCATTTTGGGTCCGTTTCTTTGTGTGTGCGTGTGTGTGTCTGTGGGACGAGTCTATAAGTAGGAATTTTAAAGTGCTTTTTGCCAAGTACATACTTGCACTGCGGTTCATGATAACTCTGCCCTTACGTCCTTCCCTGTTCCCCCAAGTACTGTTAATAAATACCCCTATTGTTAAATGTTTCAGCTCGTCTTTGTCCTTTCCTTCATTGGTTTAGCACGGTGCGTGTTGGGTAATTAAAAAGGCCGTTGCTGCTGTTGATGTACATTTGGACCGACGGGACCACGGTAACCATCCGCTCGGGTACGCACGGGTCGAGCACGCTAAGCAACGACTCGTCCTGTTCGAGCCCCGTCGAGGGTGTGAATCTCTCGGTAGCTCGCCACGTGGGCCTCTAGGTATTTTGAAGTTTGGAAAATAACCCTGTGCCCACGCGGTTGATTTATTGATGATTCACGGTCCTGTAAGGGACCCGTGCCCTCGGAGTTATCCAAGGGTAAACAACTGAATTCCGGGTGTTCGGTGGAGCCAACTCTACTGCTCCACCTAGCAGTCGTGCTCGTCGCCGATAACCGGCCCACAACAATATTGCACGTTATATGTTGCGGATTTGGAAAACTATCGCACACAACATTAGGTTCCTATAGCTCAGGTATATGGGTAAGTATGTGTTTTATAGATAGCTTCCTTTCCCTTGTCTAGTGGGGAGATAATGTTCATGTGCTGTGAAGTTATTTTAATAGTCAGGTTTTCTTTTCGTTATTTTTACACCACCAACAACTACAACAGCGCCAGAATCGTTTTACCTTCATCTCGCTTCTTGCGACCAACGCCATCGCTCACGTGCGTGTCAGCGCGTGCGTGGGCGGAGGCCACGCAGAATACACTTCCTCTGGCTGTTTGGTGGACGGAGCACACGCAGAACCATGTTGCTCAACTTCCTGTTGGAGGGGCGGTCCTTTGGAAGAAGGCGGAGTTCTGGAGGAGCCGCGTGGCAGCCCTCGACCAATCGGTGTGCAGCGGGGAGGGTGGAGACTCCCCACTCGGGGGACGAGGAAATAAGAGCGTAGATGGCTAGTCTGAGAAAGGAGAAGAGAGATTTCCGAGAAGAGATTTTAACAGGGGAGATTTTGCAACAGTCCTCGTGTCATCAGCCCTGGTCCTCGTCCGCCTCCGCTGCCTCCTCCTCCGAATGATCGCAAGCTTGGTCGATCACCTCGACTCACCTCAACTGGGTTCGGCTACGCTAGTCTGTCCTTGGGTGACCGGAGCTCCGGGAGGAGTGGACGCAAGCCGCGCGCTCCCGGCCAGGTAGCCAGCTTCCCTGATCTTCAGCTCGACTGTCCTCCGGGCTGGAGAACCAAATAAAGACCAATTGGTCCGATTCTTTGGGTGTGTGTGTGTGTGGTGTGTGTGTTTGTGGCGCCAGTCTGGTAAGTAGTAAAACTGTTAAGTGCTTTTGCTATATATATTTGTATTTTCATTTCTGTTATTCGGTTTAGCTCTGTCCTTACATGCTGCCCTAGTTCCTCCCATTATTGTATAAATAAACCCCCATTTGTTAAATGTTTTCAGCAGTCGTTCGTGTCCATTCTTGCATTGACTGAGCGTACTGCGTGTTGGAGAAATAGTAAAGCGTTACGTTGTAACGGGACAATCGGACCGACGGTTCTCGGCGATTAAACCGCTCGGAATCGCACACGGAACGAGTGCGCTAAGCGGCTCGTTTTCGTACGAGTTCCGTCGAGGGTGAATTTCCCTGGTAGATTCCCCACGTGGGTTACATAGGTTTATAGAAATTTGGCTATTCACCCTATTCCACGCGGTGACCTGTTGGCGATCTTCGGTCCAGTCAGGACCCGTCAGCTCCGGACTGACGACCTATAATTCCAGGCGATCGGTCGGGCCGACTTGCAGCTCCATCTAGCGGTCGTGCTCGCGGCCGATACCCGGCCCCGCAACATTGGTAGTCAGGAGCGGAATTCGAACCCTCCGTCACCGTTGCGAAATTCACGGACTCGGATCAGGGGTGTAGGGAGCGAACCCCCCCCCCCCCCCCCCCCCCGTGTTCCCCAAATTACGAGAATTTGAAAATTTATTTTCCAACACGCGACATGGCCAGCCAAGACGAGCTGAGACAGGTGGGTTTAGATATAAATATAGATGAACCTATGGCCCAGGACACCCCATGCAAGAAGACGTGCCCCCGCAACCGAACCCAGAGGTTGTAAGGGGTGCAGTGGCTGGGGCGGCGCATGAGCGCGCCCCACGTTCAATTCCCAGCAGGACCAGATGTTGGAAATGATGGGACGATTGATGCGGATATGAACGAAATGAAAACGAATGCGCAAAACAAGGGAAACCGCATGGAGGTTATGAAACGATTTGTGGAGAACGTGAATGCCAAAATGGATGCGATGAACGCAGACAGGCAGGCACGGAGAGAGGAAAGTCGGGTAGGGATGCAAGATGGTGGCACCATGTGGCAGAGACACCGAACCAACGAGGGGAGTGTGGAATGTGTCCGGCCCGCGATGGATACGGGTAAGGTCGGGATGAGAGATGCCGTCACGGTAATTGGGGAGACCGAAACGTGAAGGGTGAGACACGAGGGGATGACGGAAAAATTAAAACAGGAGATGGAGAACTCAATAGAGGGGGACGAATTAAATGAAATGGACCAGCACACACAGGTAGAGCTAAGAGGGGACGAGGAGGTTGAGCTTGGGGAGTGTCTCGTGACTCGATGCAAGCAGCAGGATAGCCTCCTTAAGGAACAGGGGGAGGAAATACGCTCTCTAGGGGCAGATGGCGACGAGGTGAGTCCGGTCGTGCCGAACGAGGTGGAGGCGGATGAGTGCTGTTAACGGGTAACACGCGCAGCTTGGGGGTATGGAGGCCCCGGGAGTGCTTTGTGGTAGCGCGAATCCCCAGCTCGATTGTCCCGGTGTGTGTGGTAAAAAGTGTGGGTGGAGCGAGTGTGTTGAAATGTGCACATAGTGTGAGTGTCATGGTGTGCATGAGTAAAATAGCATGCGTGAGTGCATGCATGAAATGGGCTTCGGACGGATTCAGACGGAAGTCGGGTGTGGTGAGCCTTCTGCGCCGTGTAGGGTTAATTTGGTTACCGCGCCAGGTTCGCGCGACGGCGTGTGCGAGGTCCGTGGCGCACTTCGCGCACGACCTGCACGTGCGCGTCTGCGCGATCCGGCCCGGAAACGTTCCACATCGGACACAAGCCGCTGCGTGGACAGTTAAAATGTAGGCGAGGGTTGTTGGGTGAATATCGGCAAACAGGGGTTCCCATGTGCGCGCCTGTGCAAAGCTCCACATGCTGCATACCGCGCGTTCTGTTTCGCGGAACGCGTGGAGCGGGTTTCGGACGTTACGCGCGTGCCAGCCTGCACCGGAAACCGCGCAGGCTCGGTGTGCGAGTGACGTCACCGGGAATCTCGCAGCACGAATGCCGGAAAAACAGCGCACGTCGTCCCGTGTGGGGAATTCCCGGAAGCGAGCGCTGATTGGAATGTGCAGGGTGACGTCAAGGCCGCATTGATCGGCCTTCGGAGGGGACGTTGGCAACGCCCTAGGGACAAACGGGCATGCCGAAAACCGCCACCATGGCGCTGCAGAAAATAAGGAAAAGCCTCGCTTCGTACACAGTCCTGGCAATGTGGTGGACATCTGTGAATTAGGGCAAAGGAAGCACTAGTTAGTGGGATGGGTTAGTTTAGTTAGACCGCTTCATGGGGACATGAGTTGTTCCTCATGGAGCCCGTGGAATGGGTGAGTTAGAGGGATTTTAGGATAGCTTTAGAATGGATTTGTGGGTTCTTCTGAAGAACATGGACAGACATGGAATGTGTAGAGGGGACGTAGCTTAGCTACATAGATAAAGGAACGTGCATTAGTGTAAGGGACGAGAGGGAGCACGAGATATTAAGGGAATTTAGTAGCAGAATGGCAGTGTGGAGTTGTTGGTGTGAGTGGAAAAGTGAAAAGTGTACAATGAGTGAATGTGGGACAGCGGCCCAAGTGTGAGTAGAGTGAATGTGGAATGCATGGTGAGAATGACTGATTGGGGGGAGGAGTGAACCCAACCAAGGGACTCCAGGGTCAGTATAATGTTAGTTAGTGGGTTAGTTAAATTTACCAAAAGGAGGTAGTTTTGTTGTTGGTGTTGAGAGAAGGCACAAACCATTTGGAGGGTGCAGGAGTTCATGGACTGGCTGGAGCGTGGCTGTCGGAAGGTGAGTATTGTTTAGAGGGCACCCCGGGCACCGGACGAGTCGGCCAGAGGAGGCCAAGGGTCCAAGGACCGGGATAGTGTAGTGGGCACGGGCGACCCTCGGAAAGGGACCCGTAGCGCCAAAGTGCAAGAGGGCATCGGAGGGGGGCAATGCCAGAGAGGGCAACCCCCCACGTTCATAGGGAGCTGGTAGGCTCGGAGACATCCTCAGGGCCCGGGGTGCCATAGATAGAGTTCGGCAGAGGGGAAGTTCCTGCCAGTTGAGCCACGCTGCCCAGCCACGACATTTTGCAAGGGCACGAAGAAACCTGAGGGCTTCCCCAAATTTATAATGGACACCAACACAGGTGACGGGAATCATGGTTTAGAACCAATAGTTTAAAGTGACAGGCGTTTTGAAAAGCCCCGGGGTAGTTTAAGTTAATAAAAGTGGATAGTTAGGAGATGTACCCCTTCGCACCATCCATCCCTTCGCTCCTGTAGGCCGCTGGACCCACCTTGGTGAGATGACTGCTGAAATCTGAGGAGGCCATTCTGAGGCTTTGTTGGGCCTCGAGACAGGACGCTAGTTTCTTCCCTATTCCCTCCAAAAATAGGACGTGGGGGTTGGGAATAGATTGACATGATAGGTTAGCCGGACAAAGACAATAAAGGGGGTTTGGAGACGAAGATTATAGAGAAAATAGATAAAAAGATAAAATAAAATAAATAAAATAAAAAAGGGGCTAAATTTGTTTTGTGTTGCAAATTAGGGAGTGGGTATGGACAGACAGGCAAAGGCGATAGGTTGGGGGGAGACAGTAGGTTAGGTCGGAGCCCGCCTTCGGAGCGGCCGGCACCACCGCACTCCCTCCAGACCCACAAGGAACGAGACAAGAGGCGGCCAGCTTCACCTGCCGGCCTGTTGTGCTGGATCGCCTGTTCCGTATGGGGCCTTGCCATGCCTTGTTTGCCTGCCTCTGCCATAACCCCATGCTCTGCTACCCTTGTTTGCATTGCCCCTAATCCTCATCACCATGTGTGCCAGGATCGCCAGTGTTTTTGCAAGACTTGCCCTGCAGGCAGCCACATCCACGGGGACTGCATTGAGCAGCCGTGCACCGTGCTGGCATCCATCCAGTTCATTTGTTGTTTTGCATCTTCCATCCAGTTCACTTCAAGGAGGAGCTAGGGACTGCATTGGGCAGCGGCTACCTCCTGTTCTTGCACAAGGGAGCCAGAGACTGCATTTGGGCAGCCTGCCTACCCCCTTCAAATGGCCTGTGTGGATGGCATATGGCATGCCGGGTTAGAGTGAGTTGCCTCCAGCAGCTGAAAACTGAAAAAGAAGGTTCAGTGACCAAAGGAGGGACCTTTTGAGCAGGCCCTGAAGACGCCTGACCTTCAGCTGCGGAAGGCACTCACCCTCGCATAACTGTTGACATTGCTATGCCTTTTTCCCACAGAAGCCAGGTCCTGGGCCATCGTCAATGTAAATAAATAGATAAGTTAAGGTTGTAAATAAGTTCTTACCCCACCTGCCTGTTTGGCCTAGCGCCGGCAATGTAGTTAAGTCGTCCGAATGAGTCTGCGTGAGTGTGTTAGTTAGTTACGCAGCGCATTCGGTTATTTATTTTTGGGACACGTATTTAAAAGTATAAAAAAAGAAAAAGAAAAAAAAAGAAAATTTCGAACTCAGGGATCCGTAGGTAAAACGTACGAGGGGGAAAACTTACACATGCTAGTCACACCGGAATTGACGACTCGGGGCGAGTCTGTTAAAAGGGGAGGGGGTAGTGTTGCGGATTTGAAAAACTATCGCACACAACATTCAGGCCCATAGCTCAGTTATATCGGTAAGTATGTGTTTATAGAAGAGCTTCCTTTCCCTTGTCTAGTGGGTAGATAAATGTTCATGCGCTGTGAAGTTATTTTAATAGTCAGGTTTTCTTTTCGTTATTTTTACACCACCAACAACAACTACAACAGCACCAGCATCGTTTTACTTTCATCTCGCTTCTTTGCCACCAACGCCATCGCTCACGTGCGTGTCAGCGCGTGCGTGGGCGGAGGCACGCAGAATACACTTCCTATGGCTGTTTGGTGGCGGAGCCCACGCAGAACCATGTTGCTCAACTCCTGTTGGAGGGCGGTCCTTTGGAAGAAGGCGGAGTTCGGGGAGGAGCCGCGGGGCGGCCCTCGACCAATCGGTGTGCAGCGGGAGGGCAGAACGAGCGCGCTAAGCGGCTCGTTTTCGAACGAGTTCCGTCGAGGGTGAATTTCCCCGGTAGATTCCCCGCGTGGATACTTAGTTATATAGAAATTTGGCTATTCACCCTATTCCACACGGGTGACCTGTTGCGATCTTCGGGTCCAGTCAGGACCCGTCTTCTCCAGAGATGACGACCTAATAAATTCTGGGCGATCGGTCGGGCCGACTTGCAGCTCCATCTAGCGGTCGTGCTCGCGGCTGATACCCAGCCCCGCCCATCAATATACCACATTATACGTGACATATTGCAGGTTATATACACACGATATACGTGACATATTGCACGTTATATACACAAGTTATACGTGAACTATTGCACGTTATATAAACACCATACATGTGACATATTGCAGGTTATATACACACGTTTAACATGACATATTGCACGTTATATACACACGTTATACATGACATATTGCACGTTATATAAACACATTACACAATGACATATTGCACGTTATATACACACGTTATACGTGACATATTGCACGTTTATATATACACACATGATACGTGACATATTGCAACGTTATATACACACGTTATACGTGACATATTGTTACGAATCTGGAAACATTCGCTTCACACATACAGTTGCCCAAAGTTTAGTTATTTCGTTAAGTATATGTGGATAGTTAGAATCCCTCCCTTATGTCTAATGGGAATTTCATGTGTGCGCTGCGAGTTTCTTTCCAGTTAGTTTCTTCATCAATCCCCTCCACTCCTTCAGCTCCATTACGCACGTGTTCAAGGCCACGAACGTAACGGAGTTTCCATCGCTTCAGAGCAGCTCCGCCCCCGCAAGATGGAATGTTCTCTGTCCAATCAGGGGTGAGTCACTTCAGCTCCAACTCCGCTCCATCAAGAAAGAATGTCTCCCCTGTCGACACGGGGAAGACAAAGGCGCCTCGGAGCTCTGGCTCCGCCCCTAGAAGAAAGAATGTCTCTTCGGTCCAATCAGGGGCGGACACCGCAAACAGCCAAAAGAGACCGGAGGCGGCATCGCCAATGAGGAGAGGACACGATCACCACGCGCCCCCCCCCCCCCGACCAATAAGAGGGTGAGTTACCAGAGAGCCCGATCCCTTGACCAGCACGAGGAGATGAGGATTGACGGCGCGATCCTGACAGAAGGGGTCTCGTCTCGCTTTTGGTTCGTGGTTGGATTGTGCTGGCTGGCGTCTGTCTTTTCACCCTCGATCTTGGTGCCTGGTGCGTCGTTGGTTGTGGGTTCACAGTCCCACCATCCTTGGTGTGCCTGGTTTGTCGTAAAGCTGTTCCACGGTCCCCGAGCTCACAAGTGTGGGTCGGCCAGACCGCATGAGGCGCCCAGTTACCCGACCAGACTCTGACCCCCAGCTTGCTTATCCTCCGCGGCTGGAGGATCCAATAAAGGCCAGCCGGCTTCATTTCTTTTTGGGTGTGTGTGTCTGTGTGTGGTTGCCAGTCTGTAAGTAAAACTGTTGAGTGATTGCCATTGTACATTTGCCTACATTTTATTCGTGATTAAGTCTGCTCTGTGTTTCCCTATCTATTGCCTATTGTAAATAAATAACTGTTAAATGTTCCAGTTCGTTGTCTGTGTTTTCTTTCATTGACCCAGTATGGTTCGGGCTTGAGAATTAGTGAGGCCGTTGTGCCGTAAATTGCTATTTGGACCGGCAGGTTTTGGTAATTCCCGCACGGTTACGCCGAACCCGAGTCGGTAACAGCGACTCAGTTCGGACGAAGCCTGCCGAGGGTGTGGCTTCCCGGTAGTTAGACGGCGTGGTACTTAGGTAAATTGGAATAGACAAATAAACCCTTCCCCACGCCGTCAAAATATTGGCAACCACGGTCGATTAAGCGACCCGTCAGCTTCGGAGTTATCCGGAGCGACGACCTTTCCATTCGGGAGTCGCTGGGAGACAGTCTAACAACTGCCCATCTAGCGGTCGTCCTTGCCACCGACCGGCACCACAACAATTGGTGTCAGGAGCGCGCATTCAAACCCCTTCGCCTCCATAGAGAAATTCACGGGACTCTCAGTCAGGGTGTGCGAAGCACACTCCCCATTCCCTCCAAATTAAGAGCATTCAAATTTCTCAGGACGAGCCATGGCGGGCCAAGACGGGCTGGAGAGGTGGAGTTAGATTTGAGCTTAGAAGAATCCATGGTCCAGGACGATACCCCCATGCAGGAAGACATTTCCCCGCAGCCAAACCCAGAAGTGGTATTGGGAGTGGCAGGGGCCGGCGCATGAGCGCCCCCGACTTCAAATTTCCCTCCGGTCCCTGGCGGATCCACGCCCAAATAGAGGCGAATCGGCTTCGTCAGGGCCATCTGACTTCAACCGGATTATGGAGGGAATGAAACAATTGATGCAAGAAATGAAGGGGGATTTGGAAAGCAAAATGACCGGATATGCGAAAGAACAGAAAACAAAATGGATGAGATGAGGGGGTGGTATGCGAACACAGAAGCGGAAATGCAGAGCATGGGGTTGAACTTGAAGCGGGTCAGGAAAAATGAAGGCAGGGCTGGCAGAGGTAAGGGCGAAATTGCAGGCCATGGATTGGAAATGGCGCCTGCACGTGAAGAAATTACCGAGTCCAGGGGGAGTGTAACGGCTGTTCGGACCGCAATGGAGACGGGCAAGGTCGATGGGGACGAGTGACGCCATGATAATTAAGGGTAAAACCTGTAAACTCGGGCAGTAGAGACACAGAGCCAGGATTTAGAAATAATATGACGGAGACGCAGAAATCAAAAGAGGGGACAAATTGCACGAAACTGAAGTAAAAGAGGAGCACACCCAAAGAGCTGGTAGGGGACATTGGGTTGAAGCTGGGGAATGTATTGGACCCAATTGAGGGTCAGATTAACCTCCCACAGGAACGAGGGGAGACGGTATGCTACCTCGAGGCAGGCCGTGACGAGATGAGTCCGGTAAGCCGTACGAGTCGAGCGGGTGCATGGTGCGAAAGGCACATGCCGAGCTTGGGGGGTATAGAACCCCGGGATATTTGGGCTAACACGAGCCCCCGATGTGAATGTCTCAAAATGTGTGCCCGAAGGTATCGTGCAAATGACATGGAATGTGTGGAAATGGGACACAGACCGACCCAGATGGGAGACGTGGTCGTGTAACGGACGGGAATGGCGAGCCTAATGGGCCACACGGAACTATTCGGAAACTGCGCCGGCTCTGTAGGACGCTGCGTGCGAGGTCCGTTCCGTGTTTGCGAATGGCCCAGCCCGCACGTTTGCGTGATCGGGATCGGCTTAAAATGTTCCGCGCTTGGTACAAGACACCAGCGCGGATGGCTAAAATGGCGCGGTTGTGTGAATTTGGAAAGCACGTGGTCCATGTGACCACGTGTTCGGAGGCAGACGGCTGCACGCCGCGAGAGGTGATCGCAGACGCACGGAGCGAGTCCCGATGGCGACACTGCCGGGCCCGTGTGCGTGGTAAAGCCTCGCATGGTCGGTGTGCGAGTGACGTCACCGGGGATAGCGCAGCACGAATGCCAGGTGGGTAGCGCACGGTGGCTCACATTGGGAACCGCAGAAGCGAGCGTTGTTGCAATCGACGGGCGACGTTACGCTCCCATGTATCGCCCGAAAGGAAGGGACGTGCGAACTGTAAACCGCCGCCCTGGCGATGCAAAGATGGCCGAGCCTTGCACGAGTACACGATGCCCCAGCCAGGATGTGGCAAACATCCTCGCCCGGGCAAAGGAGCACTGTTGAGGGGAAGGGTTTAGTGTTAGCTAGACCGGCTCTCATGGGGGCAGGGACAGTTCCTCATGGGGCCGGTGGAACAAGTAGTGGGACCTAGATTTTAGAATTTAGAAATTGGATTTTGGGAGACACGGACGGACATAGAATGTGTAGTGGGGATAGTAGTCAGCTAGTCGAGTTAAAAAGAATACGTGCATTTGAATAAGGGATGGCGGGGAGCCGAGCAAGTTTAGGGGAACGTAGCTAGTAGAGCTGCCAGTGTCAGTGTTGGGTGGAAAAAGAAAGAGAAAAATCTAACAATGAGTGAATTGGGACAGAGGGACCCAAGTGCGAATTGGAGTGAATGTGGAATGCATGATGTGAATGAAAGATTGGGGGGAGGAGTGAAGTCCCACCCAAGGGAACCCGGGGTCAGTGTATGTTAAGTTAGGGGGTTAGTTAATTTACCAAAGATGGTCGCTTGTTTTTGGTGTTGGGAAGAAGGACACGATACCTTTTGAAGGGGGCAGGAGTCCGTTTGACCGGCTGGGAGCGTGGCTGTGGAAAGGTTGAGTACTGAGTAGAGGGCACCCCGGCACGGAGAAGTCGGCCAGAGTAGGCATGGGTCCAAGCGAACTGGGATAGTGAAATGGCACAAGACGGACCCTCCGGAATGGGACCGAGCACCAAAATGTCACGTGGGCATCTACGGGGAGTAGCCCAGGAAGGGCACTCCCCCGCGTTCATACGGAGCAGCTCGGTCGAGACAGCCTCGGGCTGCCCGGGGGTGGCGTAGTTCGAGTTTGGCAGACGGGAATCCTCCAAGTGAGTGGTTTCCCAGCCAGAAATTGTGCAAGGGCACGAGAGAAAATTGTGGGCCGGGCAAAATTTTAAAACGGAACACCAACACAGCGACGGGGATCATGGTTGCTGGAACCGATAGTTTAAAGAGACAGGCGTGTTGAAAGCCCGCGGGGATCGTTTAAGTTTAAATAAAGGATAGGACAGATCGGAAATGTGGTCACCCCTTCGTGCAACCACCATCCCTTCGCTTGCCCGTAAACTGCTGACCCACCATGGGAAATTGCTGAAAATCTGTGGAGGTTATTCTGAGGCTGGCAATGGCTCGAGACAGACTCGCTTGTCACCTCCTCAATGTCCCCTCAAAGAGGGAACTTAGGGTTGGGGGATAAGACAGTGTAGGACAGGTTAGCCGGACAAAGACGATAAAGGGGTTAGGGACATGTGATTATAACAAAAAATTAATAATAATAAAATAAAATAAGAATAAATAAAAAAAAGTCTAAACTTCGTTGTTGTTTCTGTTGCAAACTAAGGAGTGGTATGGACAGAGGCAGCACGGCGATAGGTTGGGAGGAGAACAGTAGGGTAGGTCCGAAACCCGTTTCTGAACCGGCCGGCAACACCGCCCTCCCTCCACAACCTCACGGGACCGAAACAGACCAGAGGCCGGCCAGCTTCATATGCCGACCTGTTTGTGGCGGTCATCTGCCTGTTCTGGCATTTGCTTACTTGTTTAATGCCTTGCCTTGATCCATGCCCGCATTGCTCGCGTCTTGTTTGCAATTACCCTGTTCACATCTCCACCCATGTGCACCAGGAGCATCCGCAGCAAGTAATTTGCCAGGACTGCGCTGGGCAGGCAGCCAAACCACGGGACTGGCATTGGTGCTAGCCCGTGCATCCAATCCATTTTGTGTTTTGCATTCCATTGCAGTTACATTCCGGGACTGCATTGTGGGGCAGCCCCGGCTACCTCCTTGTCTCTTGCATAAAGGCCAGTTCAAATGGCCTGTGGAATGTGTATGGCCTGCGTGTTAGGGTGAGTTTGCCTCCAGCGCCAGGAAATGAAACAGAAAGGTTCAGTGAACAACAAGGGACCGTTGACAGGCCCTGAGGGTCGACCATCAAGCTGCTGTGGCACCACCCACACAAAATGATTACTGTACTGTGCCTCTTTTCCACGGATCGCAAGTCCTTGGCCATGGTTAGTGTGGATAATAGTATTTGTAAATAATTGTAACCCACCTGTTTGTTTTTGTGTTAGTGCCCGGCAGTGGATTAAGTCGTCTGTGTGAGTCTGATAGTTTAGTTACGAGCGCACTAGGTTATTTATTTTGGAACATGTATCAAATGTCGCACTCAGGGATCCGTAGGTAAAACGTACTCGGAAAACCTACACCTGCATGGCACGAAAATTTACGACTTGGGACAGTCTATAAAGGGGGGGGGGGGTAAGTGTTAGGATTGGAACCATTCGCATTCACACAAGCAGTTGACCCAAAGATTATTTAGTTATTCGTTAAGTATACTGTGGGATTAGTTTTTAAAAATCCTCCCTTATGTCTATGGGAAATTTCAATGGTGTGCG
This sequence comes from Eptatretus atami, assembly GCA_035128595.1. Classification (NCBI taxonomy): domain Eukaryota; kingdom Metazoa; phylum Chordata; class Myxini; order Myxiniformes; family Myxinidae; genus Eptatretus; species Eptatretus atami. The sequence goes on along the minus strand of CM068960.1, from coordinate 34,619 downwards.
CTGCGAGTTTTTTCTTTCCCAAGTTAGTTTTCCCATCAATCCCCTCCACTCCTTCAGCTCCATTAACGCACGTGTTTTCAGGCCATGGACAGAGACGGAGTTTCCATCGCTTCAGAGCCGACTCCGCCCCAGAAAGATGGAACGTTCCTCTCGTCCAATCAGGGTGAGATCGGCTTCAGCTCCAAACTCCGCCCCATGAAAGAAAGAATGTCCTCCTGTCCAACACGGGGAAGACAAAGGCGCCTCGGAGTCCGCTCCGCCCGAGAAGAAGAACTGTCTCTCGGTCGCAATCAAGGGGCGGACACCGCAACAGCCCACCAGAGACCCGGAGGCGGCCTCATCCAATGAGGAAGAACACCATCACCCACGCCCCCCCCGACCAATGGGAGGGGGAGTTACCAGAGAGCCCGATCCCTCGACCCAGACGGGAAATGAAAGGATTGACGGCGCGTATCCTGACAAGAAGGGGGTCCTCGTCTCGCTTTTGGTTGGGTTTGGATTTCGTGCTGGCTGGCATCTGTCTCTTCGCCTCTGGATCCCTGTGGTGGCCTGGTGCATCGTTGTTGTAGTCAATTCCCCACGTCCTTGTGTGCCGGTTCGTACGTAAAAGCTGTTCCACCACGTCCCCAAGCTCACAAGTGGGTCGGCCCACCACGAGGCGGCCAGGTACCCCGACCAACTCTGACCCCCAGCTTGCCTATTCCCTCGCGCTGAGGGTATAAAGGCCCCGGCTCCATTTATTTTTGGGGTGTGTCTGTGTGTCGTGCCATTATGTTTAGTAAAAAAACTGTTAAAGTGATTGCCATTTGTACATTTGCCTACATTTACATTCGTAATTAGTCTGCTCTGTGTTTCCCTCCCAATTACCTTGAAAGAACTACTTTAAAATGTCCAGTTCGTTGTCTGTGTGTTTTTTCAATTGACCCCAGTAATAGTTCGGGCTTTAGAATTAGTGAGGCCGCTTGTGCGTAAATTGCTATTTGGACCGGGCAGTTTTTGGTAATTCCGCCGTTACCCGGCCCGAGTCGGTGACAGGGACTCAGTTCGGACGAAGCTCCGAAGGTGGTGGCTTCACCGGTAGTTAGACAGGCGGAGTACTTAGGTAAATTGGGAAAATAGACAAATAAAATAAAAAAAATAAACCCCTACCCCACGCCGTCGAAATATTGGCGACCACGGTCCGATTTAAGCGACCCTTCGGCTTCGGAGTTAATCCGGCGCGACGCCTTCAATTCCGGGAGTCCGTGGGAGACGGTGGGAAATTATGTGATTTTCTGAAATGGTCCAAATATTCAGATGGGTGTATCCTTCAAATGTGAATATTTAATGGACCGCACACCAAAATATGAGGACAACAGGGCTGAATGTGTTACTGAGATCACCATCTTTCATATGAGACTTGTTGTAGCTTTGTGTCAAGCCGGTTGATTAAAC
>CM068960.1:18460-32485 GCA_035128595.1 Eptatretus atami | reverse complement strand
AACAAAACAAATTTAGACCCCTTTTTATTTTTTTATTATAAATTCGTCTCCCTAACCCCCTTTCTGCCTTTGTCCGGCTAACCTATCCTGTCGACCTAGCCTACTCCCAACCCCTAAAATCCTTTCTGGAGGTGAATAAGGAAGAGCCTAGCATCCTGTCTCGAGGCCCAACAAAGCCTCAGAATGGCCTCCCACATCTCAGCAATCTTTCCCAAGGTGGGTCCAACGGCCTACGGGGAGCGAAGGGATGGATGGTGCGAAGGGGTACATTGTTTCCTAACCACCCTCGCATTTATTACACTTTAAACTATCCCCGGGGCTTTTCAAACGCCTGACTCTTTCAATTATAGGTTCTAACAACCATGATTCCCGTCGTCTGTGTTGGTGTCCTTATAAATTTGGGCCTGGCCCTCAAATTTTCACTCGTGCTCTTGCACAATTTCATGGCTGGGCAGCGTGGCTCAACTGGCAGGGACTTCCCCTCTGCCGAACTCTAATCATGGCACCTCCGGGCCCTGAGGCTGTCTCCTAGCCTACCTGCTCCCTCTGAATGCGGGGGGTTGCCCTTCCCAGCATTGCCCCCCTCCGATGCCCACGTGGAATTGTGGCGCTTCGGGTCCATTTCCGAGGGTTGCCCGTGGCCACTACACTATCCCGGTCCCTTGGACCCTTGGCCTACTCTGGCCGACTGCCTGGGGTGCCCTCTACTCGATACTCACCTTTCAACAGCCACGCTCCCAGCCGGTCCATGGACTCCTGCACCCCTCCAAATGGGTTTCGTGGCTTCATACACCACCAACAACAGAACGACCTCCTGTTGGTAAATTTGACTAACCCACTAACTAACATTACACTGACCCTGGGGTCACTTGGGTGGGATTCACTCCTCCCCCCACTCATTCATTCGCACCATGCATACCACATTCGCTCCACTCACCCACTTGGGCCCACTGACCCACACTTACTCATTGTACACATTTTTCATTTCACTTTTCACACCACACTCTACCTATGATCCCCTAACTATCTCGTGCTCCCTCTTCGTCCCTTACACTAATGCACGTTCCATTTAATCTACGTAGCTAAGCTCCGTCCCCACTACACATTCCATGTCTGTCCATGTCTCCCAATATTCATTTCCCATTCTAAATTCCCACTAACTAGTCCACGGGCCCCATGAGGAACTATTCCTGCCGCATGAGGCCGGTTTAACTAAGCTAAACCCATCCCGCTAAACTATTGCTCCGATGCCCAACCATCGGGCTGTGTACTTGGAGCAAGGGTTCTTATTATTATTTTTTTTGCACGGCCATGGTGGCGGTCAACGGCTCACTCACTTTTCCCTTCCAGTGGCCGATAATCGAGGCCTTGTCGTCGCCCTGTCAAGCGCTTGCCTTTGAGGGCTTCCCCACGCGAGCCAACGTGTGCTGTTTGCCCGTAACCCGCGCCGCAAGGTCCGTGCCGATGATGTCACCCGCGCACCGGTCCTGCGCGGTTTCCCGTGCAGGCCAGCATGAGCGCATCGTCCCGGAAACCTGCTCCGCGAACAGAACACGCGGCATGCAGCACGTGGAGCTTCGCACACGCGCTCGTATGTGGACCCCTGTTTGCCGAATTCAAACAACACTCGCCTACATTTTAACCGTCTGCGTGATGGTTTCTTTCGCGGGACGTTCCCACACGCGGGACGTTCCCACACCGGAATCCCTCCACGTAGTCACGCGCGCGAGGGACATTCGCGAAATGCCGAACGAGCCTCGTACGCGGCGTCTCGCAGGACCGGCGCGGTTACCAAAATAACTTTACACGGCGCAGAAGGCTCGCCACACCCGTCTCCCGTCTGGCTCAGGCCGTCGTCCATTTCCATGCAAGCACTCACGCATGCCACGACACTCACACCATACGCACGTTTCAACACACCCGCACCACTCACACACTTCACCACACACTCCGGGACAATCACATTTGGGATTCGCATTACCACAAGAAATCCTGGGGTTTCCATACCCCCCAAGCTCCGCGTGTACCCGTTCACAGCACTCATCCGCTCAACCTCGTTCGGCCCGACCGGACTCACCTCGTCGCGATCTGCTTCGAGAGAGTATTTTCTCCCTCCGTTCCTGAAGGAGGCTATCCTGCTGCTAGCACCGGGTCTCGACACATTCTACCAACTCAACCCCATTGCCCCTCCCTGACTCTATGTGTGTGTGCTCGTCTTTCTTTTCATTTAATTCGTCCCCCTCTATTGATTTCTCCGTCTCCATCACATCTTTCATTATTTCCGTTTCTTCCTGGCTCTTCGTCTCTGTTAATTTCTCCGTCTCCGTCACCTCCTTTGGTTCTTCCGTCGTCCCCTCGTGTCTCACCCTACACGTCTCCCCATCAATCATCGTGATGTCGCTCGTCGCCTCAACCTTACCCGTCTCCATCGCAGGCTGGACACATTCCACACTCCCCCTCATCGGTTCGGTCGCTCCGCCACGTGGTGCCGCCATTTTGCTGTCCATTGTCCGCATTTCGCCACGTGCAATCGCCCTTATTGCCACTTTCCCCGCCTGGAGGTTCAACCCCACACACAGCATCTCACCCCGCTGCGTTTGCATCCATATAGCGCGCACACGCATCCATTTTGTTTCGCAGATCCTGCATGTTTGCATCCATCTTGTCGTTCATGCTGCGCATATCGCGCGCGTTCGGGTCCATTTTATTTTCCATTCTTTGTGCATTTTCTTTCATTTCTTCCCTCTTCGCATCCATTTTGCTGTTCATTCCTGCTAGCATTGTCATCAACTGGCCCATGTCAAATGTACTCGGCGGAGCCGATTCGGCAAGGATCGGGGTGGGGGGGGAGGAATTTGATGGGGTGGTGTCATATGCACATCTGCGCCCATTACAGACTCTTGAGTTTGGTTGCGGGGAAAGTTCCTGCATGGGGGTGGTGTCCTGGACCATGGATTCGTCTAACGCTACATCTACCTCTAAACCCACCTGTTTCAGCCCGTCTTGGTTAGACATGTTGCGTGTTTGGGAAAAATTTTTCAAAACGCTCGCAATTTGGGGGACACAGGGGGTTTGCTCCTTCCACCCCTGGTCCGAATCCCGTTAATTTTCGACGGAGCCGGAAGGGTTCGAAACCGCTCCTGACATCAATTTGTCGCGGGCTGGGCGTCGGCTGCGAGCATGACCGCTAGCTGGAGCAGTAGAGTCGGCTCCACCGAACACCCAGAATCTAGATCTTACCTTTCGGAAAACTCCGAGGTTACGGGTCCCTTACCGGACCGTGAATCGTCAATAATTCCACCACGTGGGACAGGGTTATTTGCCAAACTTCAAAAACTAGAGACCGACGGGGCGAGCTAACCGAGTATTCACACCCTCGACGGAGCTCGAACGGGACGAGCAGTTTCCGTGCTCGAACCGTGCGGAACCCGAGCGGATGGTTACCGAGATCCGTCGGTCCAAATGTACATCTACAGCAGCAACGGCCTTTTTAATCACCCAACACGCACCGTGTTAAACCAATGAAGGAAAGGACAAGAACAGAAAAGACAAAACATTCAACAAATGGGGTATTTATTAACGAAGGTGGGGAAGGAGGGAAACACGTAATGGCAGAGTTATCACGACTACGCAATGCAAGTATGTACAATGCAAAAAGCACTTAAACAATTCCTACTTATAGACTGGGCCCACAGACACATATACACCACACACACACACACACACACACACACACACACACACACACACACACACACACGCACACCAAAAGAAACGGACCCAAATGGTCTTTATCGGCTCTCCTCGCCGAGGACAGTATGAGTCTGAGAACCAGAGCTTTCTCGGACCTTCCCGCCTCGTGCGGTCTTCGACGTCCTGGGTCGGCGGGACTCAAACCCGCAACTCGATGCCGCTGTGAGCACCGGGAACGGAGGACAGTGTCTGGCTCCAGCACGCTCCTCCGGCATGCGAGGAAACCAGAGCCGGTGAGACCAGAAGCAGCGACAGGAGACCAGAAACAGCAACACGAGACCAGAGCTGCAGACACCGCGCCGTCCCATCTATTCTCTTTCTCTCGAGGGAGGGGCTTCTTCTCTCTGGCCACTCACCTCCTCATTGACCGGGGGAAATCGGTCGTCCCCGTGATTGGTCGGGGGGCGTGTCGCGGCGTCACAGTGGACTGCCCCTCAAACAAGGAGAGGAATATTATCCTGTTTGGGCTGTGCTCATTGGCCGACCGCCGGGGAACTTGCTCGCATCTCCCTGATTGGGCGAGAGAGACATCAGATCCTCGTGAACTCCGCCCACGTACGTGCTGACACGCACGTAGGCAGTGGCGTCGGTGTAGGATGGTGGAAGGAAGCAAAGGCAGATGTCGGTGGTGTTGTTATAAAAATCCTAGCTATCAAAATAACTCCGCAGCGCATGAACATCCAATTCCCACTAGACTAGGGACGGGACCCTAACTAGAAACACACACTTACCGATATAACTGAGCTATAGGGGACAGCTGTCTGTCGGTGTGCACAAGGCTTCCAAATTCGTAACAATATGTCACGTATAACGTGTGTATATAACCTGCAATATGTCACGTGTAATGTGTTTATAGAACGTGGAATATGTCACGTATACCGTGTGTATATGTGGAAATCAGGTGCAGTCCGTACTGATTGGAATCAAGTTCTGTCCACACCGATCTTGGTAGAGAAGAGTTTATTGCTCATCAGAAGACATGTGCACATGGAGAGAGAGGCGACGAGCATACACACAGTAGTCAGTCCAGCCCATTTCTCTGGCAAACTCAGTTTGGCTTTGCCTTGTATACAATTTTACTCTGACCCTTGTATGACCACCTGTCAACATGATTCATCCTGTTCCCTCCCTTATCTTTCATTAGGAGAGTTAAAAGCACAGATTTTAGTTCTTTTCCCCCCTGGCTTCTGCAGCTGTCTGCCATTATCTTGACTAATAGCAAGGCCTATTTCCTGCCATTATCTTGTTAAAGCGAGGCTTAGTACAAAGCAAGATTACTCCACTTAAATGTTGGGACACTCAGCCTTTTGTTACTTTCTAAGACTTCAACAAGGGCAGCTGTCAGGCTTCAATAGTCAGCGTTTTGTTACTTTCTAAGTGTTCAACAAGGGCAGCTGTCTGGCTTCAATAGTCAGCCTTTGTTGGCAGGGTCAAGGAAAGGCTTGACCCTACAAGGGCAGCAGTTCTGTCTCTCCCCGAAAGAGCTAATTATTGACAAGGTTTGTCCTTTTCTTGACCCTGCAAGGCAAGGATGTTTTAGCACTGTCTTGTTTGTTGGTTAGGACATATACAGTGTCTCCACATATATAACGTGCAGTATGTCACGTATAATATGTTTATATAACGTGCAAAATGTCACGTATAACGTGTGTATACAGTGTGCAATATGTCACGTGTTACGTGTGTATATAACGTGCAATATGTCACGTGTTACATGTGTTTTACATGCAGTATGTCACGTATAAGTGGTATAACGTGCATATATAACATGCAATATGTCACGTATAACGTGTGTATGGAACATGCAATATTGTTACGAATCTGGAAACCATTCGCATTCACACATACAGTTGACCAAAAGTTTAGTTATTTCGTTAAGTATATGTGGATCGTTAGAATCTCTCCCCTATGTCTAATGGGTTAATTTCATGTGTGCTGCGGGTTTCTTTTATAGTCAGGTTTTTTTAACATCTTTAAATCTACCAACGCCAACAGAACCCCCCACTTCACTCCTCCTCCCACTCTGCGGGTGAACAAGTGCTTCACCCGCCCAACTTTCACTTCACACCACGGCGCCATAACGCACGTGTTTCTGACTACGGACGTGGGCGGAGCCACCTCGCCTCGGAGATCTGACTCCGCCCCATCAAAGAAGAATGTCTCCCCTGTCTACACTGCGGAAGGCAAAACTCTCTTGGGGGAGGAGCACCGAGACGCCGACATGCCCCTCCTCCAATCGCGGCTAGCCACCACGACACCCGAAAACGCCCCGTCCAATCAGGAGGCGAGTTACCCGAGAGCGGATCCCTCCACCCTGCACAGGGGAGGGTTAAGAAGGATCGCGAGCTGTATCCGGGGGGTGTTCCTTGGTTCCTTGGAGGTCATAACTTGCTTCTGGTCTGCTGGCCTCTCCTGGTCGTCGCTCATCGTTCATGGCTGGCCAGGTCATTTGTAGGATCCTGGCTGCGCTCGTTGGATTCTGGTTCGTGGTTTCGAGTCCCACCGTGGTGGGTTGTGTTGGAGCGCTCGAGCTGGGGATCCCCGTTCCCTTCCACGGACTCCGAGCTCCACAAGTGTGAGTCGGTAAAACCGCACGAGGCGACAGGTACCCGACCAAACTCCTAACCCCCAGCTTGCCTATCCTCCGCGGCTGGAGGGTCCGAATAAAGGCCAGTTGGCGCCATTTGTTTTTGGGTGTGTGTTGTCGTCTGTGGCCAGTCTTGTAAGTAAAACTTTATAGTGATTGCCATTGTACATTTGCCTGCATTTATATTCGTGATTAAGTCTGCTCTGTGTTTCCCTCCCTTTTGCCTATTGTAAATAAATAACTGTTAAATGTTCCAGTTCGTTGTCTGTGTTTTCTTTCATTGACCCAGTATGGTTCGGGCTTGAGAATTAGGGAGGCCGATTGTGCCGTAAATTGTTATTTGGGCCGGCGCGGCTTTGGTAATTCCCGCTCGGTTATGCCGGATCCGAGTCAGTAACAGCGACTCGGTTCGGACAAAGCCGGCCGAGGGTGTGGCTTCCCCGGTAGCTAGATCGCGCGGCTAATTAGGGAAATTGGAATCAGACAAAAGGACCCTAACCGCGCGGTCGAAATATTGGCGTCCACGGTCCATTAAGCGACCCGTCGACTTCTGAGTTATCCGGAGTGACGACCTTCAATTCCGGGTGTTTGGGGGGGGGGGGAGGGAGACGGCCCAACTGCTCCATCTAGCGGTCATTCCCCGCCCCCGTCACCACAACAATATGTCACGTGTAATGTGTGTATATAACGTGCAATATGTCACGTGTAATGTATGTAAATAACGTGCTATGTCACATATAACGTGTGTATATAACATGCAATATGTCACGCATAACGTGCTTATATAACATGCAATATGTCACGTATAACATGTATATTACATGCAATATGTCACGTATAACGTGTGTATATAACATGCAATATGTCACGTGTAATGTGTGTATATTGTTACGAATTTGGAAACTTACTGCACACAACAGCCAGAGTCCTTATAGCTCAGTTATATCGGTAAGTATGTGTTTCTAGTTAGGGTCCCATCCCGTCTAATGGGAATTAAGTGTACGTGCGCTGTGGAATATTTTATAGATAGGATTTTTAAATCACCAACAACAACAATAACCCTCTGCTCTCGGCATTCTCCGCGCGCTCGCTGGTATGCGGGCGTGTGTGGAATTCTTCTGGAATGGAATTCCATTCCAAATATGGTTCGCTTTGGCTGTGTGCCAAATAAGGGTATGGGTCATTTTCCGGCCAATGGGTTTCGAGCAGACCAGAGTCGGGGCGGTCCTTAGCAGGAAAGCGGAGCCGCGACACGCCGTCCACCCAATGAGAGCAGGCCACGGACGAGAGGACTGCACCCGCGAAGGGGAGAAGGAGAATGAATGATTGTGTCCCGTCGGCTCCACGCGCTTCGGTCTGGTCTGCGCTGACGGCATCGCGCGCTTGCGTCCAGTCTGCTCGAGTGCGCGTCCAGTCTGCTCGAGTGTGTGTCCAGTCTGCTCGAGTGCGTGTCCAGTCTGCTCGAGTGTGCGTCCAGTCTGCTCGAGTGCGCGTCCAGTCTGCTCGAGTGCACGTCCAGTCTGCTCGAGTGCACGTCCAGTCTGCTCGAGTGCGTGTCCAGTCTGCTCGAGTGCGCGTCCAGTCTGCTCGAGTGCGCATCCAGTCTGCTCGAGTGCGAGTCCAGTCTGCTCGAATGCGCGTCTCTGTCCGGGTCTGGGCCCGACTGCATCGCGTGGATCCGAGGCATCTCGTCTGGCGCTTTGCTGCGGGCGGTCGACCATCTCGACTCGGGAGATCATCTTGTGTCGCCTGCCTGCGAGCCGGAGGATCGTGCCAACGCCTGACGCTACCCTCTGTACCTGAAGCTTGGAGCGGCCTCTGTTGCGGGTTCGAGTCCGTTACCCCAAGATCGTCGAGAACCACACGAGGTGGACAGGTCCATGTCTTTCTGGGCATTTGTGTGTGTGTCCTTGGGCCCCGTCTTTAAGTAACAACTGTGTAAGTGCTTTCTTTGCTCATTGTGCATTGCATTTCTTATAGTCGTGATAACTCTGCTCTTGTGTGCTTCCCCTCCCCGATTATTGTAAAATAAATGCCTCTATTGTTGAATGTACCAACTCGTCCTTGTCCTTTCTGCCATTGGTTTGCCACGGTGCGTATTGGCAATTAGGAAGGCCATTGCCGTAGTTGTACATTTGGACCGGCACGGCTCTGGTAACACCACTCGGTTACGCCGGTTCCGAGTCGTTACCTGCGACTCGGATCGGACAGAGTCGGCCAAGGGTGTGGTTCCCCTGTTAATTTGGACGACGTGGGTATTTTGGTAAATTGAAATTGGCAATCGACCCTATCCCACGTGGTCGACCTATTGGTGATCTTCGGTCCGATAAGGGACCCGTGACCTTTCGGATTTATTTGAAGGGTGCGACCTAAATTCCGGGTGTTTCGAGCCGACTCTACTGCTCCATCTAGCGGTCGTGCTCGCCACCGAGACCCGGCCCCACAACAATATAACGTGCAATATGTCACGTATAATGTGTGTATATAACGTGCAATATGTCACGTAAAACGTGTGTGTATAACATGTGCAACATTTCATGCATAACATGTATATAACGTGTTTGTATAATGTTATGTATAACATTTGTGTCCATAGCAATATGTATGATCACAAGTCTGTGTGCGTGCGTGCGCGCGTACATGCCTCCGCCACTGGGCATCATCTCGAATCACCAGTCTCTCAGGCTTAACGGAGCCTTCCTCGGTCCTGAGCATCCATCTTCACCACAGCAAGGAACCATGATTCATGGACCAAACTCTCTCCTTCTCCATGCTGTGCCCAACGATCTGCTCCGATGGATTTTGAGTTTATTAGAATGGATTACCTTCTCATAGACGTACCATTGAATAATATATCTGATTGAGATGGACCGCTTGTTTATTGTCCCCTCCATTGGATGGTATGCTTGGTGCAACACCAGATACAAGTTTTTAATTGGATTTTTTGTGGAGGTTCGAGCCAAGCACCTGATGCTCAGAGGAGAGCACAACACTGACCAAATTTTCTTGTTCCTCTACCAGCCCCTAACTCTTCCCTCCCCCACCTACCCAGCTATGATTTGAGGGCATCACAAATTGACAATGATGAAAGTTAAAAGGCAAACCTCATATTTTGCTTTGGTTCCTTGTTCTAGAAACAGCAAGTTGTTACCATGAGAGGTCAGCAGTGGTCTTGTCGTTGACAACCATAACAGTAGTCTTGTCGAGCAGTAGTACCTTAACACAAACTCTCATTTGTTACCCACCCACCCTGGTCCTGTGTGCAGAAAACCTGCAGCTGCACCCTGATCCAAAGCCCATATCTCATCCAGAGGTCGGTCGATACTTCTCGGGGTTTTTAAGAACGTGTTATACCCTCAACCCAGAGATGTCTGTGTTGTACCCAGATGATCAAAAGCAAGTGAAGCAGCTTCTGAATGTAGCAAGTAAATGAATGTGGAAGGCCGCGGTACTCTGTAACGGAGCTGCTGCACGGGGTGAGACCGATGAAAGCACATTATCAGTACAGGACCGATGTGGCCAACACACTACAATGGAGTTTGTCATGATGATCATGACGATGATGATGATGATGAAGAGGATAATGAGGAAGACTTTTGCACTGCTGTTGTGTTGTTGTGTAATCATGAAAATGTTTTTCTGTTCTTCATCTTTGTTTGATGAGCTTCCATCCAGGTAATCGTATTATAGAAAAAAAGGAACTGCGGTTACTTTGATAGCTCACTTTCAGACAACTACCCACATGGTGTAACCAAAGTCGATCTTGGCACTGCCAGCATGAGCAGTGTCACTCTTTATACATCTCTGCCCACATTTGTGGAACTGTTGGACTCCACATGGTATTACCATCTATGGTGTCTAACCTACACGAGGTTCACGTCTAACCCACACAAGGTCAGAGCTGGGTGCAAACACATCGACGGCATCAACCTATGGAAAGCACATCAAGACTTGTACCACAAAGATCTGGAAATCTTGCTTGTATTTTCTTGATTACATTGTTGTGCGACAGGTGTGATTGTTTATGAAGATTTGTTCATTTACTCTGTGGGTTGATTACAAAGTGTGTTGTTTCACCTGACTTTTGGTGTTTTCATTTTTGCATAATGATGAAGAAAGTTTTCACAATTAATCATTAATTGTTGTGGGAAACACCCTTTTATTTAAAATGATCCACCTGTCACATTTTTAGCTCGCCTGTTCGAAGAACAGAGAGCTATAGCGATACCCCCGGCATGAGCGTGAGCGTCAGTGTCAGCGTTGAGCGTGAAAAGTTAAATTTGGTTGCAAGTTATTAGAAGCTTGCCATTCATTTAATATGTGTACTAGGATGCTGATATTTGGCATGGAGATTCCTTTGGGGTATATGATTGATGTGGTGAAGTTGAAATTAACAAATAATTTCAAATGTTTTAAATTTTTGACCTGTTTTGAACTTTAACTTTTTTGAAGCACCTCAACGTTAAAGTTTTTGGTGCAAGTTATTTAGAAGCTTGCATTCATTTAATATGTGTACTAGGATGCTGATATTTGGCATGGAGGTTCCTTTGGGGTATACTATTGGTGTAGTGAAGTTGAAATTAAAAAATAATTTCAAATGTTTTAAATTTTTGACCTGTTTTGAACTTAACTTTTTGTAGCACATCAACGTTAAAGTTTTTGTGGCAAGTTATTTTTTAGAAGCTTGCCATTCATTTAATATGTGTACTAGGATGCTGATATTTGGCATGGAGGTTCCTTTGGGGGATACTATTGGTGTAGTGAAGTTGAAATTAACAAATTATTTAAAAAAAAATTAAATTTCAACCTAAGATGGTGTCAAAGCCACCCAATGCTCGCCTGTTTATACTAGACGCTTGCCATTCATTTAATATGTGTACTAGTTTACTGATTACAATATACAAATACATATCTTCTTCTTCTTTCGGCTGCTCCCGTTAGGGTCGCCACAGCGGATCATCCATTATGATCCGCATACTGATTTGGCACAGGTTTTACGCCGGATGCCCTGCCTGACGCAACCCTGGTCGCCTCTTACGACACAGGGATATGGATTGGGTTTCGCCATGATTCCGGCTGCCCTACACCCTCTCATAGCGCGGCCCAGCGCAGAGCAGAGCTCCCGTCCGTTCAAGGCGATCCTCCAACCCAAGCCTCGGAGTAGCCGGATTACAGGCGCACGCCACTACGCCCTGTACAATATACAAATACATATATTGCTTTAAAATTATTTGGATCAGACTTCACTGCAATGCTTTATTAAAAATATTATTAGAACTAGTCTTTTAAAAACGATAAATGTATAAACAGGCGAGCATTGGGTGGCTTTGACACCAACTCTCTGGTTTATTTTGTTGGCCAACAGGCCCTCCTCCTCCTCTTCTTTTTCTCTCGGCTTCACCGATTTTACTTGGGGTCACCATAATCCTGGTTGATCACCCTTCTCTATCTCCTTCTGTCAGTCACCCATTCTTCTTCCAATCTCACAACTTCTAAATGTGTCGCCACTGCATTCTTCCATCTGCTTTTTGGCCTTCCTACCCTTCTTCTTCCTGGCAATCCCATATCCATCACTCACCTCACAACATTCTCTCTCTCTCCATCTCTGTCTCTCCTCATCAGATGACCAAACCAATTCATTCTCTTCTCAGCTACTTTCTTTGATGATGCTTGCACAATCCTCACTTGACCCCCTGATATTCTAGCTCCTGCTCATGTCCTTTCTTGTCACTCCACACATCCATCTCGGCATCCTTATCCATTTACATCCAGTTTCTGTTCCAATTTTCTTGATGTTGCCAAGTTTCCACACTATATAACAAAGCCGGTCTCACAACTGTTTTCTAAATTCTTCCGTTCAGTTTCAGCAGCACTTTTCCATCACACAACACTCCAATGCACTTCCTACAATGATAACTAATCCATTGTTTAATTTCCATTCCCATATTTCCATCTTCTATCACCATTGACCCCCGATACTTGAAGCTACTCACTTTCTCCAGATCTTCACCCATAATATTTATACTTCCAGGCCGATCCTCTTCCTTCGGCTCAAACTGACAATCCATATGGTCTCCTGGTCTTCATACCCCGAACTTCCAGCACTTTTCTGCAATTCTCCAGACACTCGGTCATATTCTCATCATCCCCACGACATAGCTCAGGCATCTGTAAACATCATTGACCATGGAACTTCCTGTTTCACTTGCTCAGAACATCCACAACAATCAGGAAGAGGAAAGGACTTGTTGCTGATCCTCGGTGCAATCCAACTTTAACTTAAACACTCTAACGCTCTTCCACACTCCTCATTCTTGTCTGGCACTCCTTCTACACATCCTGTAATAGTCGTACATACTTCTCAAGGACTCCATGAATTCTTGCTCATTTCCAGACTTCCTCCTGAGACACCCCGTCATAACCCTTCTCTGTATTTTTCAATGCATACAATCTTTGTTCTTCTGATCTTACTGGTATGTCTCTATCACTTGTCTCAACACAAGAAGGGTATCCGTCATGCTTCTTCTGAGCATGAATCCTCCATTTGACATTTCGACGAAAGTAAGTGTCATCAAAGTTGTGTTGTGTGATGTTCAGTTCAAACGCTACATTGTTGCTCTGTCTTTGGGAACAGTCCATGGATTCAAATGCTCAAAATCCCTCCCAGTATTTATTTATCGAAACCGATCCTGGTGGAGTATTGTTCTCCACGACAATAGGAACTTCTTTCACAAGAACACAATGTACTCCACTGCTCACAGGAGTCATCTCCAATATTATAATCTGCATTGAGGTTTCTCCACCTGGATATATTCCTGTGCCTCTTCCTTGCTCCCTCTCCCTACTAGCATCCTCTTTCTTCCTGTGTGGCTCTTTGGTTGATTTGTGTAGTGCTGCATTGGCTGAGGCACCACACCCTCACCCCGACTCAATTACATGTGCACATTGAGCATGTAACAGCATCATTGAGATACCTACATCTTGTGTCCCAAACCCATCCCTTTCTGTACCCACCTTACCCAGTCGCACCAAAGCTGTTCCTGGACTCTGTGTCCTTTTCTCCAGATAAGGTGGAGAGTTTGCTGTCAAGCCTTGACACTGATTCTGCAACCAGTCCAGACTGCATCAGCCCACGTGTCCTAAAAACCTGCTCTGCTGCTCTTGCTCACTCTCTCTCTGTTCGACTCACCCTCTCATTTGCTCATGGTCATCTGCCATCTGCTTGGAAATCAGCAAACATTGCCGCCCTGCATAAAAAGTGCAAAACCAGATCCCTGCAACGACAGACTAATCAGCCTTCTCCCAATCATCAGCAAGGTTATGGAATCCATCATTGCTTCCGACATTTAATCCTTCCTCTTTTCCAATGGCCTGATTTCCGATCATAAATTTGGCTTTACACCAGGTCACTCAACCCTGCACATGCTGCTTCTGCTCTCACAACAACGGATGGAGGTCCTAAATGTCAAACATGAGATCAGAACTATCTCCCTCGACATACCACGAGCTTTCGATACGGTCAGCATCCTGCATTGCTTACCAAACTCTCTTCTTAAGGTATCCAAAGATATCTCCCCTCATGGAGCGTGGGCGTCGCCTTCTGTCACAGTCAACGCGTGGCTCCAAATGGAATTCTCTCATCTCCCCTTCCTGTCCAGGCTGGAGTTCCTCAAGGCAGTGTTCTG
>CM068960.1:0-17902 GCA_035128595.1 Eptatretus atami | reverse complement strand
CTGTGATGAGGCTGTCTTTGGGTCTCTCACCGCAGGGAGGTCGGTGGTATTTCTGTTTTCTACCGTCTCCTCTTCGGCTTCCCACCCCGCTTTTCTCTGTCTGTGATCTGCCCCCCCCCCTATATTTCTGCAGGGCGCTCAAGGTCACCAGCAACCCTCTTCTGGTAAAACTACCAAAATCAAGAATCACTACTCACCTTCACTCTTTCATTCCTCTTTTTCCCACCTTTGGAATAAACACTCTCACACTTTTCAATCCCACTCTTCCCTCCAGGTCTTCAAAACAGCTGTTCACCACCATCTCTTATCTTCCCCCATCCAAAACCATGATCTTTTCTTCCCCTGTTAATCCACCCAAAACCCACCTCCTTCAAATTGCCTGCTTTCCTGCTTGAAAGTCCCTGGAGTGTCCATCTTGTTTACCGTTTACTCTGCCCCATCCCTCTCCCTTCCACAGATGTCTTCATGTCTCTGTTCTCCACTGTTTTGTGCTTTCTTCTCCCACCCCTCTTGTCTCCTGCTCCCCTTATGCATTCTGTGTGTTAGCTCTCATATGAGCCTCGACATTGTAAACAAAAAAATATATATCACTTAACATGGCATGTGTTTAAACTTGTGAATTATGCTGGGTTCTTTGTAGTTATTTAACCTAATGAACTCAAGAGATCATGACGATCATTTTGGTGTATCCCATTCCACATCAGACCACTCCAACAGAACTCCATAAAAACATGACACACACACACATACACACCAGACGTTGCGGGGGAAGAGAAATGTGAATAAGTAACACCTTGCAGCTAATCACAATGATTGATTAATTGATTGGAGCTCTTAAAATTTCCACGTGCTTCCGTCCCTGAATACACCTGAAGAAGAAGACGTCTGATTACAAACGGATTTGCATTTTGAAATATGGACGGGCTTTCCATTTTTATTTTGATCTTCCTCTTGTGGTGTTGGACGGATGTTCCAAAAAGACCTGGACTACTCTGGTTGGTAAATGATACTGTCCACACTATATTGATGTAGATTTTTCTCCTGGCTCCTCGTAGTGATCGTTGTAGAATTCTTCAGTTTGTTGTGGAATCTTATTTAACTTGTGAGGGTTTAACATTTAGCCGATTCGGTTTTAAAATCCTGTTTCAAATCACGATACCGATAAATCAATGTCCACAATGAAGTACTTTTCTTTGAGAACAATTTTATTCTAATTTCAATCCACCAGTTTATTCTCACCCTTGTACAGCTTCTTTCTCTCTCACAATTAACCTCTCCCTCATATATATATATATATACATTTTGAGAGTGGAGAGGGTTTTTGATAGCATATAGGCAAAAGTACAGTCTCATCAGACCAGTCACCCTGGACTAGCAAATAATTAAACAAAAGTCCAGAAGTGGCAAAGAAATACAAGATTAACACTAGGTCTTAGGCCTTAACAATTTTAATAAATGATTAAGTAGAGAGGCAAAAAAACAAACACTTTAACCTAGTCAGACTGAAGCAAAAGCCACTTGTCTAAAAGAGGAATAATTCCCCAACAACATGTATGGCATGGTTTACAGTTATGTTATGCCGTACAGTTATGTACAGTTATGCCGACATGTTTCTTTCTCTCATTTCTTCAATAATACCTTTTTAAAACATTTGATGAAAAGCCATGTTCATATTTATTTACCGTAAAGACGACATCTCCAACATCTACATAAATTTACTTGAGAAAAAAAGTTGATGTACAATCAGCAATTCTATTTCATCTTAATGCAATATTTTCTCGACTTGGAGAGGTTTGCAGCCATGGAGCAGCCTTGCTTTTCAAAAGTGATGCACCTGCCAGGGCAGGGCTCACATTAAAGCCCTGCAGGTGGAATGTGGCTTACAGAAAGGAGGTGTGATGATCTTTAATAAATGTAATCTTTATCAGGTTCTTTGGCCTTAAGCAAGTACAATAAAAGCATCCTCGGTGGTGTCATGATGGTTAAATTGTCCGCTCTGAGTCGAGGAGGTCGGTGGTTCGATCCCTGTCCAAGTTACACCAAAGATTTTAAAATGGTTCATGCTGCTTACTTGCTTTACACTCTGCATTTAACAGGATAGAGCACTGTCAATCAATGCTGGGAAGGCAATGGCAAACCATCGAGTATAACCCTTGCAAAGAAACTGCTTCGGCAAGCACTGATGCTCTGTAAAGAGTACAGTATTGCACATCACATCAAATCAAAAAGGACAATAATCATTGAGATGTAATGTGATTTAAAAAATTAACATTTTTTAAAAACTATAACGAGCAAACCTGGCAGGGTTTCACGGCTTCCCTTGCTACCTCACCTGTGGACGGCTGCACCAAGGGGGCTCTCGTACCCTCTATGCGTACTTGCGTGGAACTTACCTGATCATGTGTAGCCGAGCGGTGTTGCCAAGTTGGCACCGCCTACAAGAGCCTGTCGGTGTGATAGAACTTCCTGGCAAGCTGCGTATGGACTATCCTGGACCAATGGAGGAAAAGATGGGATAAACTAGCATGTGGAACACGCGTGACGAAAAGCATGTGGAACAATTGAAGGTTTTATGACAAAGTCAATCTGTACAGCAGGGGAAAGGAAGGATTTGTGGGGTGCAACAAAAGAAATGCAAGGATTTACAAAAGAGGACACAGTACAGAGCTAACCCTACACTAAACTTCCATAGGCTTATCTTATACGAACACGACAGGAGCCATCAGACGCATACTCGAGGAAATCAGAAAGCAAAGAAAGAGATAGAGAAAGGATGAGATGTTTGTGACCTCTGTTACCTTGCGTGGTCGATGGACAAATGCAACCCAGTAATTTAGGCGAGGTAGGAAGAGGAAGGAAAACTGAAGGTCTTGAAGGTGCATGATTGGAGGAGATGTGATGAGGTGTGTGGTGATTGGCAGATATGGAGAGGAAGGTGTAAAGATATAGGTCATGGGGATGGAAATAGAGTAAAGAACTTGTGAGAAGATAGACTTAATGTGAGTGCAAAGAGGTCTGTATGTATAAATGTTTATGGGCTAAGGTGGCACGCGGTCTGGTGTCTGGCTTCCTTGCTTGCTCGTCCAGCACTGCTCCGTGGACTCCAAGAACAATGGAGCACTGACAATCAATGTGGAGGATAGGGGGCGGATGTCACTGCCAGATGACAAGAGGAGAGGGGGCTGGCCAGATGATGAGAAGGACGGGCAGAGAAGAATGTGGGCCAGCTCAGAGAAGGGTGGGCAAAAGCTTTCTTTTAAACTTCCCCATTGGGGGCGGCACTTGAGAGTGGAACAGGCGGAGCGGGTGTTGTTTCCCCACGCGTTTATTGCTGAATGGACTCGAACCACTGTGTTGACCCCGCCGCAGCGAGGATTTCACACCGGAAATGGCCTCATTTGCTCCACGCTTTGCCACGCGAAGGAGCTCAGAGGTTTAACATGGGGCGTGGTATTTCGTTGCACGGCTCCGCCGGGAACGCTCCTCTTCATCCACGCTGGTCCAAAAGGTGGTGGTGGTCATCAGAGGCAGTGGTGACCTTTGGCATGGTGGTCGAGACATCGTCATTTTGGCGGTTAATGGTGACGGTAAGCGAGCATAGATTGTTGTGTGGATTTTTAGGAAGGTGTGGTTGTATGAGGGTTGCGGCGTTGTGGTCAGAGTACGTCAAAGGTCCGATGTGATGTGCAGTTGGAGAATGGCGGGAGTTGTGAATCCGTTTTGGCAGAGTATGCAAATGAGGTGCTCCTGTTGCTCTGGAATGTGGCGTGCATGCTTGCGTAACAGAAGGATGTTTGAAGTAAAATAAAGATGACCTGTGCATGTGCAAAGATGAAAAAATGGGAAAAATCAGTTTCGGTGAAAAATTAATGAAAAATAATCACTTCTGGTCACTAAAAATGAGTAAAAAATCACTTCTGGAAAAAGTTATAAAATCACTTTTGGTGAAAAAGTAATGAAAAATAATCACTTCTGGTCATGAAAAAATGGAAAATTCATTTCCAGAAAAAGTTAAAATCACTTTCAGTGAAAAATTATTGAAAAATAATCACTTCTTTAATGAAAAATTATCACTTCTGATCATGGAAAAAATGGAAAAAAACACTTTCAGTGAAAAATTAATGAATAATAATCACTTCTGGTCATGAAAAAAAATCGAAGAAAATCACTTCCGGGAAGATTATAAAAATCACTTTCAGTGAAAAAAAATAATGAAAGATAATTATTCCTGGTCGTGAAAAACTGGAAAAAAATCACTTCCTGAAAAAGTTTAAAAATCACTTTTGGTGAAAAATTTATGTAAAATAATTTCTTCTGGTCATGAAAAAAGGGGAAAAAATGACTTCCGGAAAAAGTAAAAAATCACTTTCGGTGAAAAATGTATGAAAAATAATTTCTTCGCGTCACGAAAAAAATGGAAAAAATCACTTCCAGAAAAAGTTTTAAAATCACCTCCAGTGAAAAAAAATGAAAAATAATCACTTCTGGTCAAAAAAAAGAGGAAAAAATACCTTCCAGAAAAAGTTTTTAAAACACTTCTTGTGAAAAACAATGAAAAATAAACTTCTGGTCTCCAAAAAAAAGAGAAAAAAATAACTTCCAGAAAAAGTATTAAAAACACTTCTGGTGAAAAACAATGAAAAATAATCACTTCTGGGAACCAAAAAGGAGGAAAATATCACATCCTGAAGAAGTTTAAAAATCACTTTTGGTGAAAAATTTATGAAAAATAATTTCTTCTGGTCATGAAAAAATGGAAAAAATCACTTCCGGAAAAAGTTTAACAATCACTTTTGGTGAAAAATAGATGAAAAATAATCACTTCTCATCATGAAAAAAGGGAAAAAATCACTTCCGGAAAAAGTTAAAAAATCACTTCTGGTGAAAGAAATTGAAAAATAATCACTTCTGGTCAACAAAAATAGGAAAAATCACTTCCACAAAAGTTTAAAATCACTTCGGTGAAAAAGAAAGAAACGAATAATCACTTCTGGTCAACAAAAAAAGGAAAAATCACTTCCAGAAAAAGTTTTTTAATCACTTCCGGTGAAAAAACAACATGAAAAATAATCACTTCTGGTCAACAAAAAACTGAAAAAATTACTTCCAGAATTTTTTTTAATCACTTCCGGTGAAAAAAGAAAGAAACGAATAATCACTTCTGGTCAACAAAAAAAGGAAAAAATCACTTCCAGAAAATGTTTCAAAATCACTTCCGGTGAAAAACAATCGAAAATAATTACTTCTGGTCACTAAAAATGAGGAAAATCACTTCCAAAAAAGATTTAAAAACACTCCTTGTGAAAAACAATGAAAAATAACCACTTCTGTCACTAAAAAAAGAGGAAAAATCACTTCCAGAAAAAGTTCTAAAATCACTTCCGGTGAAAAACAATCGAAAATAATCAGTTCTGGTCACTAAAAATGAGGAAAAACCACTTCCTGAAAAAGTTTCAAAATCACCTTGGTGAAAAATTTATGAAAAATAATTTCTTCTGGTCATGAAAAAAGGGAAAAAAATGATTTCCGAAAAAAGTAAAAAATCACTTCCGTTGAAAAATAAATTTAAAATAATCACTTCTGGTAAAGAAAAAAATGGAAAAAATCACTTCGGGAAAATTATAAAAATCACTTTCAGTGAAAAATTTATGAAAAATAATTACTTCTGGTCGTGAAAAAATGGGAAAAAATCACTTCCTGAAAAAGTTTTAAAATCACCTCCAGTGAAAAAAAACTGAAAAATAATCACTTCTGGTCAACAAAAAAAAGAGGAAAAAATCACTTCCAGAAAAAGTTTTAAAAACACTTCTGAGAAAAACAATGAAAAAATAACCACTTCTTCACCAAAAAAGAGAAAAAATCACTTCCAGAAAAAGTTTTAAAACACTTCTGGTGAAAAACAATGAAAAATAATCACTTCAGTTCACTAAAAATGAGGAAAAATCACTTCCAGAAAAAGTTTAAAAACTGCTGGTGAAAACAATGAAAAATAACCACTTCTGGTCACTAAAAATGAGATAAAATCACATCCAGAAAAAGTTTAAAAACACTCCTGGTGAAAAACAATGAAAAATAACCACTTCTGGTCACTAAAAATGAGGAAAAATCACTTCCAGAAAAAGTTTAAAACACTTCTGGTGAAAAACAATGAAAATAATCACTTCTGGTCAACAAAAAACTGAAAAAATTACTTCCAGAATTTTTTTTTAATCACTTCGGTGAAAAAGAAGAAACGAATAATCACTTCTGGTCAACAAAAAAAGGAAAAAATCACTTCCAGAAAATGTTTCAAAATCACTTCCGGTGGAAAAACAACGAAAATAATTACTTCTGGTCACTAAAAATGAGGAAAAATCACTTCCAAAAAGATTTAAAAAACACTCCTTGTAAAAACAATGAAAAATAACCACTTCTGTCACTAAAAAAAGAGGAAAAAATCACTTCCAGAAAAAATTCTAAAATCACTTCGCCGTGAAAAACAATCGAAAATAATCAGTTCTGGTCACTAAAAATGAGGAAAAACCACTTCCTGAAAAAGTTTCAAAATCACCTTGGTGAAAAATTTATGAAAAATAATTTCTTCCGGTCATGAAAAAAGGGAAAAAAATGATTTCCGGAAAAAGTAAAAAAATCACTTCCGTTGAAAAATAAATTAAAAATAATCACTTCTGGTAAAGAAAAAAATGGAAAAATCACTTCCGGGAAAATTATAAAAATCACTTTCAGTGAAAAAATTTATGAAAAATAATTACTTCTGGTCGTGAAAAAATGGGAAAAAAATCACTTCCTGAAAAACTTTTAAAAATCACTTTCGTTGAAGAAATTTATGAAAAATAATTTATTCGCGTCATGAAAAAAATGAAAAAATCACTTCAGAAAAAGTTTTAAAATCACCTCCAGTGAAAAAAACTGAAAAAATAATCACTCTGGTCAACAAAAAAAGAGGAAAAATCACTTCCAGAAAAAGTTTTAAAAACACTTCGATGAAAAACAATGAAAAATAACCACTTCTTCACCAAAAAAAGAGGAAAAATCACTTCCAGAAAAAGTTTTAAAACACTTCTGGTGAAAACAATGAAAAATAATCACTTCAGTTCACTAAAAATGAGAAAAATACTTCCAGAAAAAGTTTAAAACTTCTGGTGAAAAACAATGAAAATAACCACTTCTTGGTCACTAAAAATGAGATTAAAATCACATCAGAAAAGTTTAAAAACATCCTGGTGAAAACAATGAAAATAACCACTTCTGTCACTAAAAAGAGAAAAATCACTTCCAGAAAAAGTTTTAAAAACACTTCTGGTGAAAAACAATGAGAAAATAACCACTTCTGGTCACTAAAAATGAGGAAAATCACTTCCAGAAAAAGTTTAAAAACACATCTGGTGAAAACAATGAAAAATAACACTTCTGTCACTAAAAAGAGAAAAATCACTTCAGAAAAGTTAAAAACACTTCTAGAGAAAAACAATGAAAGATAACACGTCTGTAACCAAAAAAGATGAAAATTGACTTCCAGAAAAAGTTTAAAACACTTGTGGTGAAAAACAATGAAATAAACCCTCTGTCACCAAAAAAAAGAGGAAAAAATCACTTCCAGAAAAGTTTAAAATCATCTGCAGTGAAAAACAATGAAAAATAACACTTCTGGTCACTAAAATGAGAAAAAACACTCTCCAGAAAAAGTTTAAAAACACTCCTTGTGAAAAACAATGAAAAATAACCACTTCTGTCACCAAAAAGAGGAAAAAGCACTTCCAGAAAAGTTTTAAATCACTTCGGTGAAAACAATGAAAAAAATAATCACTTCTGGTCACTAAAATAAGAAAAAATACTTCCAGAAAAAATTAAAACACTTCTGGTGAAAAACAATGAAAAATAACCACTTCTGGTCACTAAAAATGAGGAAAAATCACTTTCAGAAAAAGTTTAAAACATCTGGTGAAAAACAATGAAAAAATACACTTCTGTCACTAAAAAAAGAGGAAAAAATCACTTCCATTAAAAGTTTAATAAAACAACATCTAGTGAAAAACAATGAAAAATAACCACTTCTGTCACTAAAAGAGGAAAAATCACATCCAGAAAAAGTTTAAAAACACTTCGGTGAAAAAACAATGAAAAATAACCACTTCTTGTCTCCAAAAAAGAGGAAAAATCACTTCCAGAAAAAGTTTTAAAATAATTTAGTTGAAAAATAATGAAAAATAATCACTTCTGTCCTAAAAATGAGGAAAAATCACTTCCAGAAAAAGTTTTAAAAACACTTCTGTGAAAAACAATGAAAAATAATCACTTCTGTCACCAAAAAGATAAAAAAATCACTTCCAGAAAAAGTTTTAAATCACTTCTGTGTAAAAACAATGAAAAATAATCACTTTTGTCACTAAAAATGAGGAAAAATCACTTTCAGAAAAAAGTATTAACTTCTGCGTGAAAAAACAATGAAAAATAAATCACTTCTGGTCACAAAAATGAGGAAAAATCACTTCAATAAAAGTTTTAAAATCACTTCTGGTGAAAAAAAACATGAAAAATAATCATTCTGGTCACTAAAAATGAGAAAAAAATCACCTCCAGAAAAAGTATTAAAAACTCTTCTGGTTAAAACAATGAAAAATAATCACTTCTGGGAACCAAAAAGGAGGAAAATATCACATCCTGAAGAAGTTTAAAAATAACTTTGGTGAAAAATTTATGAAAAATAATTTCTTCTGGTCATGAAAAGATGGAAAAATCACTTCCGGAAAAGTTAACAATCACTTTGTGAAAAATAGATGAAAAATAATCACTCTCATCATGAAAAAAGGAAAAAATCACTTCCGGAAAATTTTAAAAATCACTTCTGGTGAAAAGAAATTGAAAAATAATCACTTCTGGTCAACAAAAATATAAAAATCACTTCCAGAAAAATTTTAAAATCACTTCCGTGAAAAAGAAGAACGAATATCACTTCTGGTCAACAAAAAAAGGAAAATCACTTCAGAAAAAGTTTTTAAATCACTTCCGTGAAAAAACAAACATGAAAAATAATCACTTCTGGTCAACAAAAAACTGAAAAAATTACTCCAGAATTTTTTTAATCACTTCGGTGAAAAAAGAAAGAAACGAAGAATCATTCTGGTCAACAAAAAACAGGAAAAATCACTTCCAGAAAATTTCAAAATCACTTCCGGTGAAAAACAATCGAAAATATATCACTTCTGGTCACTAAAAATGAGGAAAAATCACTTCAAAAAAGATTTAAAATACTTGTTAAAAACAATTGAAAAATAAACCACTTCTGTCTAAAAAAGAGGAAAAAATCACTTCCAGAAAAAGTTTAAAATCACTTCCGGACAAAAACAATCGAAAAAATCATTCTGGTCACTAAAAATGAGGAAAAACCACTTCCTGAAAAAGTTTCAAAATCACCTTTGGTGAAAAATTTATGAAAAATAATTTCTTCTGGTCATGACAAAGGGAAAAAATGATTTCCAGAAAAAGTAAAAATCACTTCCGTTGAAAAATAAATTTAAAATAATCACTTCTGTGTAAAGAAAAAAATGAAAAAATCACTTCGGAAAATTATAAAAATCACTTTCAGTGAAAATTAATGAAAAAATTAAGTCTGGTACGCTGAAAAAATGGGAAAAATCACTTCCTGAAAAAGTTTAAAATCACTTTCGTTGAAATTTATGAAAAATAATTTCTTTGCGTCATGAAAAAATGGAAAAAATCACTTCCAGAAAAAGTTTTAAAATCACCTCCAGTGAAAAAAAACTGAAAAATAATCACTTCTGGTCAACAAAAAAAAAAGGAAAAAATCACTTCCAGAAAAAGTTTAAAAACTTCTGATGAAAAACAATGAAAAATAATCACTTCATTCACTAAAAATGAGAAAAATCACTTCCAGAAAAAGGTTTAAAAACTTCTGGTGAAAAACAATGATAAATAACCACTTTGCGTCACTAAAAATGAGATAAAATCACATCCAGAAAAAGTTTTAAAAACACCCTTGGTGAAAAACAATTGAAAAATAACCTACTCTGGTCACTAAAAATGAGGAAAATTACTTCCAGAAAAAGTTTAAAACACTTTGGTGAAAAACAATGAAAAATAACCACTTCTGTCACTCAAAAAAAGAGGAAAAAATCACTTCCAGAAAAAGTTTTAAAACACTGCCATGGAAAACAATGAAAAATAATCATTCTGTCACTAAAAAGAAGAAAAAAATCACTTGCAGAAAAAGTTTAAAAACACTCTTGTGAAAACAATGAAAAATAACACTTCTGTCACCAAAAAAGAGGAAAAATCACTTCCAGAAAAAGTTTTAAAACACTCCGTGAAAAACAATGAAAAATAACACTTCTGTCACCAAAAAAAAGAGGTAAAAAATCACTTGCAGAAAAAGTTTTAAAATCACTTCTTCTGAAAAACAATGAAAATAATCACTCTGTCACTAAAAATAGGAAAAATCACTTCGAAAAAAGTTTTTAAAACACTTCTAGTGAAAAACAATGAAAAATAACACTTCTGTCACCAAACAAGAGGAAAAAATCACTTCGAAAAATTTTAAAACACTTCTGTGAAAAACAATGAAAATAACACTTCTGGTCACAAAGAGGAAAAATCACTTCCAGAAAAATTTTAAAAACACATCTGTGGAAAAACAATGAAAAATAACCACTTCTGTCACTAAAAAGAGGAAAAATCACTCCAGAAAAGTTTTAAAAACACTCGTGAAAAACAATGAAAAATAATCACTTCTGGTCACTAAAAATGAGTAAAAAATCACTTCAGAAAAAGTTTAAAAATCACTTCTGCTGAAAAACAATGAAAAATAATCACTTCTGCACTAAAATGAGGAAAAATCACTTCCAGAAAAAGTTTTAAAAACACTTCTGGTGAAAAACAATGAAAAATAACACTTCTGTCACAAATGAGAAAAAATCACTTCCAGAAAAAGTTTTAAAAAATCACTTCCAGTGTTAAAAAACAATGAAAAATTAACCACTTTCTGTCACCAAATAAGGAAAAAAATCACTTCCAGAAAAATTTTAAAATCACTCGTGGAAAAACAATGAAAAATAATCACTTCTGGTCACTAAAAATGAGAAAAAACACTTCAGAAAAAGTTTTAAAAACACTTCTGGTGAAAAACAATAAAATAATCACTTCTGGTCACCAAAAATGAGAAGAAATCACTTCCAGAAAAGTTTTAAATCACTTCCGGTGAAAAACAATGAAAATAATCACTTCTGGTCACTAAAAATGAGAAAAAATCAACCTCCAGGAAAAAGTATTAAAACTCTTTGGTTTGAAAAACATGAAAAATAATCATCTCTGGACGCAAAAATATTCACATCCGGAGAAGAAGTTAAAAAATTTTTGCCGTGAAAAATTTATGAAAAATAATTCTTCTGGTCAAAAAGATGGAAAAATAAACTTCCGGAAAAAGTTTAACAATCACTTTGGTGAAAAATAGATGAAAAATATCACTTCTCATCATGAAAAAAAGGGAAAAAATCACTTCAGGAAAAAGTTTAAAAATCACTTCTGGTGAAAAGAAAATGAAAATAATCACTTCTGGTCAACAAAAATAGGAAAAAATCACTTCCAGAAAAGTTTTAAAATCACTTCGGTGAAAAAGAAAGAAACGAATAATCACTTCTGATCAACAAAAAAGGAAAAATCACTCCAGAAAAAGTTTTTAAATTCACTTCGGTGAAAAACAATGAAAAAATAATCACTTCTGGTCACTAAAAATGAGGAAAATAACTTCCAGAAAAATATTAAAACACTTCTGGTGAAAACAATGGAAAAATAACCACTTCTGGTCACTAAAAATGAGGAAAAACGACTTCAGAAAAAGTTTTAAAAAACTCATCTGGTGAAAAACAATGAAAAATAAACCACTTCTGTCACTAAAAAAAGAGGAAAAATCACTTCCAAAAAGTTTAAAAACACATTCTGGTGAGAAAACAATGAAAAAATAACCACTTCTGTCACTAAAAGAGGAAAAAAATCACTCCAGAAAAAGTTTTAAAAACACTTCTGGTGTTAAAACAATGAAAAATACCACTTCTGTCTCCAAAAAGAGGAAAAAATCACTTCCAGAAAAGGTTTTAAAAATA
Source organism: Eptatretus atami (assembly GCA_035128595.1). Lineage (NCBI taxonomy): Eukaryota > Metazoa > Chordata > Myxini > Myxiniformes > Myxinidae > Eptatretus > Eptatretus atami. Next base: position 5,786 of record CM068960.1, on the reverse strand, counting down.
AAGTTGAAAAATAATGAAAAATAACACTTCGGTCGCTAAAAATGCATGGAAAAATCACTTCCAGAAAAAGTTTTAAAAACACTTCTAGTGAAAAACAATGAAAATAACCATTCTGTCACCCAAAAAGATAAAAAATCACTTCCAGAAAAAGTTTTAAATCACTTCTGGTGAAAAACAATGAAAAATAATCACTTCTGGTCACTAAAAATGAGGAAAAATCACTTCAATAAAAGTTTTAAAATCATCTCTGGTGAAAAACCATGAAAAATAATCACTTGCTGGTCACTAAAAATGAGAAAAAAATCACCCTCCAGAAAAAGTATTAAAAACTCTTCTGGTGAAAAACAATGAAAAATAATCACTTCTGGGAACCCAAAAGGAGGAAAATATCACATCTTGAAGAAGTTTAAAATAACTTTTGGTGAAAAATTTATGAAAAATAATTTCTTCTGGTCATGAAAAGATGGAAAAATCACTTCCGGAAAAAGTTTAACAATCACTTTTGGTGAAAAATAGATGAAAAATAATAATCACTTCTCATCATGAAAAAAGGAAAAAATCACTTCCGGGAAAAGTTAAAAATCACTTCTGGTGAAAATAAATTGAAAAATAATCACTTCTGGTCAACTAAAATAGGAAAATCACTTCCGGGAAAAGTTTAAAAAATCACTTCTTGGTGAAAAGAATTGAAAAATAATCACTTCTGGTCAACAAAAAACTGAAAAAATTACTTCCAGAATTTTTTTTAATCACTTCGGTGAAAAAGAAAGAAACGAAGATATCACTTTCTGGCAAACAAAAAGGAAAAAATCACTTCCAGAAAATGTTTCAAAATCACTTCCGGTGAAAAACAATCGAAAATAATCACTTCTGGTCACTAAAAATGAGGAAAAATCACTTCCAAAAAAGATTCAAAAATACTTTAAAAACAATGAAAAATAACCACTTCTGTCATTAAAAAAGAGGTAAAAATCACTTCCAGAAAAAGTTCTAAAATCACTCCCGGACAAAAATAATCCGAAAATAATCACTTCTGGTCACTAAAAATGAGGAAAAAACCACTTCCTGAAAAAGTTTCAAAATCACCTTTGTGAAAAATTTATGAAAAATAATTTCTTCTGGTCATGACAAAAGGAAAAAATGATTTCCAGAAAAAGTAAAATCACTTCCGTGAAAAATAAATTAAAAATTATCACTTCTGGTAAAGAAAAAAATGGAAAAAATCACTTCCGGAAAATATAAAATCACTTTCAGTTGAAAAATTAATGAAAAATAATTAAGTCTGGTCGTGAAAAAATGGGAAAAAAATCACTTCCTGAAAAAGTTTTAAAAATCACTATCGTTGAAAATTTTATGAAAAATAATTTCTTGCGTCATGAAAAAAATTGAAAAAATCACTTCCAGAAAAAGTTTTAAAAATCACCTCCAGTGAAAAAAAACTGAAAAATAATCACTTCTGGTCACAAAAAAAAGGAAAAAATCACTTCCAGAAAAAGTTTTAAAAACACTCTGATGAAAAACATGAAAAATAATTCACTTCAGTTTCACTAAAAATGAGGAAAAATCACTTCCAGAAAAAGGTTAAAAACTTTCTGGTGAAAACAATGAGAAAATAACCACTTCTGGTCACCTAAAAATGAGATAAAATCACATCCAGAAAAGTTTTAAAAACACTCCTGGTTAAAAAAAATGAAAAATAACCACTTCTGCGTCACTAAAAATGAGGAAAAATCACTTCCAGAAAAAGTTTAAAAAACCCAGATCTGGTGAAAAGCAATGAAAAAGTAACCACGTCTTGCTAACCAAAAAAGATGAAAATTGACTTCCAGAAAAAGTTTTAAAACACTTGTGGTGAAAAACAATGAAAAATAACACTTCTGTCACCAAAAAAGAGGAAAAAATCACTTCCAGAAAAAGTTTTAAAAATCCTGCCTGTGAAAAACAATGAAAAATAATCACTTCTGGTCACTAAAATGAGTAAAAATCACTTGCAGAAAAAGTTTAAAAACACTCCTTGTGAAAACAATGAAAAACATCACTTCTGGTCACTAAAAAGATTAAAAAAATCACTTGCAGAAAAAGTTTAAAAATCACTTCTGCGAAAAACAATGAAAAAATAATCACTTCTGGTCACTAAAAAATAGGAAAAAATCACTTCAGAAAAAGTTTTTAAAACACTTCTAGTGAAAACAATGAAAAATTAACCACTTCTGTCACCAAACAAGAAGGAAAATCACTTCCAGAAAAAGTTTTAAAAACACTTCTGGTGAAAAACAATGAAAAATAACCACTTCTGGTCACTAAAAATGATGGAAAAAATCACTTCCAGGAAAAGTTTAAAAAACATCTTGGTGAAAAACAATGAAAAATAACCACTTCTGTCACTAAAAATGGGAAAAATCCTTCCAGAAAAAGTTTTAAAAACACTCCTTGTGAAAATCAATGAAAAATAATCACTTTTTGGTCATAAAAAAATGAGTAAAAATCACTTGCAGAAAAGTTTTAAAATCACTTTCTGTGAAAAAAACATGAAAAATAATCACTTCTGGTCATAATAATGAGGAAAAATCACTTCCAGAAAAAGTTTTTTAAAACACTTCTGAGTGAAAAACAATGAAAAATAAACCACTTCTGCACCAAACAAGAGGAAAAAATCACTTCCCAGAAAAGTTTTAAAATCACTTCCAGTGAAAAAAACTATGAAAAATAATCACTTCGTCACTTAAAAATGAGAAAAAATCACTTCAAGAAAAAGTTTTAAAACACTTCTGGTGAAAAAACAATCTAAAATAATCACTTCTGGCACAAAAATGAGGAAAAATCACTTCCAGAAAAAGTTTAAAATCACTTCGGGGAAAAACAATGAAAATAACACTTCTGGTCACTAAAAATGAGAAAAAAATCAACCTCCAGAAAAAGTATTAAAACACTTCTGGTGAAAAACACTGAAAAATAATCACTTCTGGAACCAAAAAGGAGGAAAATATCACGATCTGAAGAAGTTTAAAAATAACACTTTGTAGTGAAAAATTTATGAAAAATAATTTCTTCTGTCATAAAAAAAGATGGAAAAATCACTTCCGGAAAAAGTTTAACAATCACTTTTGGTGAAAAATAATGAAAATAATCACTCTCATCATGAAAAAAGGGAAAATCACTTCCAGGAAAAAGTTTAAAAATCACTTCTGTGAAAAGAAATTGAAAAATAATCACTTCTGGTCAACAAAAATAGAAAAATCACTTCCAGAAAAGTTTTAAAATCACTTCCGGTGAAAAAGAAAGAAACGAATAATCACTTCTGGTCAACAAAAAAAAGGAAAAAATCACTTCCAGAAAAAGTTTTTAAATCACTTCCGGTGAAAAACAATGAAAAAAATAATCACTTCTGGTCACTAAAAATGAGGAAAAATAACTTCCAGAAAAACTATTAAAACACTTCTGGTGAAAAAACAATGAAAATAACCACTCTGTCACTAAAAATGAGGAAAAACGACTTTCAGAAAAAGTTTAAAAATACATCTGGTGAAAAAAACATGAAAAAAACCACTTCTGTCACTAAAAAAGAGGAAAAAATCACTTCCATTAAAAGTTTAAAAACACATCTGGTGAAAACAAATGAAAATAACCACTTCGTCACTAAAGAGAGGAAAAAATCACATCCAGAAAAAGTTTTAAAAACACTTCTGCGTTGAAAAACAATGAAAAATAACCACTCTGTCCCAAAAGAGGAAAAATCACTTCCAGAAAAAGTTATAAATAATTTAAGTTGAAAAATAATGAAAAATAATCACTTCTGGTTGCACTAAAATGAGGAAAAATCACTTCCAGAAAAGTTTTAAAACACTTTATGTGAAAAACAATGAAAAATAACCACTTCTGTCACCCAAAAAGATAAAAAAATCACTTCCAGAAAAAGTTTTAAAATCACTTCTGGTGAAAAACATATGAAAAATAATCACTTCTGGTCACTAAAAATGAGGAAAAATCACTTTCAGAAAAAGAATAACTTCCGGTGAAAAACAATGAAAAATAATCACTTCTGGTCACTAAAAATGAGGAAAAATCACTTCAATAAAAGTTTTAAAATCACTTCTGGTGAAAAACCATGAAAAAAAATCACTTCTGGTCACTAAAAATGACGAAAAAATCACCCTCCAAAAAGTTATTAAAACTCTTCTGGTGAAAAACAATGAAAAATAATCATTCTGGGAACCAAAAAGGAGTGAAAATATCACATCCTGAAGAAGTTAAAATAACTTTTGCGTTGAAAAATAGGATGAAAAATAATCACTTCTCATCATGAAAAAAGGAAAAAATCACTTCCGGGAAAAGTTTAAAAATCACTTCTGGTGAAAAGAAATTGAAAAATAATCACTTCTGGTCAACAAAAATAGGAAAATCACTTCCAGAAAAGTTTAAAATCACTTCCTGTGTGAAAAAGAAGAAACGAATAATCACTTCTGTCAACAAAAAAAGGAAAAATCACTTCCAGAAAAAGTTTTAAATCACTTCCGGTGAAAAAACAAACATGAAAAATAATCACTTCTGGTCAAAAAAACTGAAAAAAAATTACTTCCAGAATTTTTTTTTAATCACTTCCGGTGAAAAAAGAAAGAAACGAAGAATCACTTCTGTCAACAAAAAAACAGAAAAATCACTTCCAGAAAATGTTTCAAAATCACTTCCGGTGGAAAACAATCGAAAATAATCACTTCTGGTCACTAAAAATGAGGAAAAATCACTTCCAAAAAGATTTAAAAAACTTGTTAAAACAATGAAAAAAACCACTTCTGTCATTAAAAAGAGGAAAAAATCACTTCCAGAAAAAGTTCTAAAATCACTTCCGGAGAAAACAATCGAAATATAATCACTTCTGGCACTAAAAATGAGGAAAAAACCATTCCTGAAAAAGTTTCAAAATCACCTTTGGTGAAAAATTTATGAAAAATAATTTCTTCTGGTCATGACAAAAGGGAAAAAAATGATTTCCAGAAAAGTAAAAATCACTTCCGTTGAAAAATAAATTATAAATAATCCACTTTGGTAAAGAAAAAAAATGGAAAAAATCACTTCCCGGAAATTATAAAACACTTTCAGTGAAAAATTAATGAAAATAATTAAGTCTGGTGTGAAAAAATGGGAAAAATCACTTCCTGAAAAAGTTTTAAAATCACTTTGTTGAAAATTTATTGAAAAATAATTTCTTTGCGTCATGAAAAAAAATGGAAAAAATCACTTCCAGAAAAGTTTTAAATCACCTCCAGTGAAAAAAAACTGAAAATAATCACTTCTGGTCAACAAAAAAAAAGGGAAAAAAATCCACTTTCCAGAAAAGTTTTAAAAACACTTCTTGGATGAAAAACAATGAAAAATATTCACTTCAGTTCACTAAAAATGAGGAAAAAATCACTTCCAGAAAAAGGTTTAAAAACTTCTTTGAAAAACAATGATAAATAACCACTTTCTGTCACTAAAAATGAGAAAATATCACATCAGAAAAAGTTTTAAAACACTCCTGGTGAAAAACAATGAAAAAATAACTGTTCTGGTCAGTAAATGAGGAAAAATCACTTCAGAAAGTTTAGAAACACCATCCTGCTGTGAAAACAAGAAAATAAGCCACTTCTGTCACTGAAAAGGATGGAAAAAATCACTTCCAGAAACAAGGTTTAAAACACATCTGTGTGAAAAGCAATTGAAAGAGAACCACATCTGTAACAAAAAAAGATGAAAATACTTCCAGAAAAGTTTTAAACACTTGGGTGAAAACAATGAAAATCTCCTCG
>CM068959.1:139921780-139932217 GCA_035128595.1 Eptatretus atami | reverse complement strand
GGACACCAAAAGGATTTTGTTTATGGTTTATCGCCTGCGAGAAGGCCAGCAGTACCTGCACAACAAACAATGTTGCAGTTGCAAGTTGCATAGGCTGCGCCAATAAACGCAAGGGATAGATTGTGATTTAAGGAACAAGTGTTACAAGATTGGTGGAGGAGGTTAATTTACCACCTAAGCGTGAGATGGTGATGGAAACGACAAGCAAAAACAGCGGTATGTAGGAGAATTTGAGTTAGAAATGGTTCTCACAGGAGTTGTTGGACCCGACATTGACAATGATGTGGGTCATATCATGCGGGGCAACGCCGCCGAGTGGTAAAACTCAAACCGGAAGCCTTGGCCGAATGTGCGCCAATACCCTCTCCATAAGGAGCAGAGGCCGGGGATACACCGCGTGATTATATATATATATATATATATAATATATATATATATATATATATATGATATATATATATATATAATATATATGATACATATATCCTGTGTTGCTTAGTGGTTAGCGCGTTGCCGGCTTGGATCCAGGGTCCAGAGTTCAAGCCCCGATTTGCCAACTGAAACTTAACACCAGAGGTTTGACTCAGCCTGTCATCCTTCCGGAGGTCGGCGAAAATGAAGTACCGTGTCTGGGTCCGGTGTATGCCCCGGTTTAGAATATGTGCTACCTTATCCCAGTGCTGTCGTAAGAGCGTGACCAGGTTGGCGTCAGGAAGGGCATTCGGGCCATAAAAGATCGCTCAAGAAAAGTACCCCTGCTCGCAAGGGAAAATGGCTGCTTTAAAAAACGGCTGTTAGATATAGTATATTATAATGGTACAAATAAACACGACATAGTGACAGAAGCTGGTTCGTTGCCTGCACTCTTTCAGGGTAAAAATCGCAGCAAGCTGAAGAAGGATAGTGAAGGCGTCTGCTTATATTTGCACAGGCTCAATAAGGTAGATGCTGATTGGTTCGGCCGATAATGACGTCACCGGTTAATCTGAAGCGCCATGGTTGGCTCATCATCTGCACCTCGATCTCCCATTGGCTGGAGCAGAGTTCGCGATGCATTACGTTTGCAACCACATCCTGGAGAGAGGGGGGAGCAGGGCCTCCCCTTAAGTCCATTCACCATTTGTTACTGCCACTTCCCTTGATCTTTCATGCCTGAAAGAGACCACAGAGATAGTTCAATTCCGTTTGACGACATAGTATGATCGTGGCTAAGATGAAGGTTGTTCCAACTACGTAATGAAACGAGCTCCGCACCTCGGACTCAATATCCTGAACATCTCTGCATTGTACTATCGCTGCCACAGATCAGGGGGGGGCAACAGTTGCTGTGCAATAGCAGATGAAGCAGGACAGGCGGGTGGTTGCTGGATTGTTTCTGCATGCCTCGCACTGGCTGTGATCTAACCCTCATCAATCTTTCTCATCGCCAAGGGGATTGCTTGTTTGATCCCGCCAGCCAATCTTAGGTTTGGCGCGCCACGTACCGGAGCTTCACATCGGCACTGTAAAACTATAAATAACATTGTGGTTTGTGAGGGGTAGCACATCCTTGTTTGCTGACGTCAGCAAACGCGAGAAGTAAAATTACCTAGGGTTGCAACAGCCAGAAACGTGTTGGGCACAATACGTTTGATTTACTTCAAAACCTTCTTGATGATTCCCTTTCCAGGGCATCCTGATATTACACGGACATTTGTCGCGCGACCCAATCTTCCGATCTTCTGTCGTGCTTAGAAAGTTGTGTGTGTATCTCTTAACTATACTGCCTCCAGGATAACCATTCTCACCAGTATATTTCATGATTTTGCAGATTTCAGCCTGGCAGATTACAAGGTGAACAAATCCTCTGCTGCTTCTTTACCAGGATTATTGGATCAAGGCAATTTGATGTCGCTGGAGCGTAGGATTCCCACCGAGTATATTTCCCTGTGAATCCCAATGACCGTCACGGATTTTCACATGCCATAGGATGCCTTCTGTCCTGCGCAAGACAAGGATTGAGAGGAATTGCTTGCCATTCACATCTGTAAACCCGGATAAAGGCACCGGAGTGGGGTAATCATGAAGAAGATTAGATCCTGGACAGATGATGCCACATCCTGTGAAAGACGAAAACCAAATTTAAATATCTGGGCATTGTAACGGAACATGATCGCCCTCAGGTGGAAGGTCAGACGTCAAACCAACTGTTGCAGCTCTCAACGTGGAGAACTATCAAAGGAGGTGCTACAACAGAATTTAAACTTGTTGGAGCCCAACGTCCAAGAATGTCACGGCCTGCCGAAGATCTCACAACGCGAGAATATCCCTCTAAGCCGAATGTCCATGTGCGATCTGCCAAACATGAACTTGCAAGTGGTTGGGAGAGTTACTGCCAACACGTATTGGATTCACTTTCTCATTCAGGGTTAAGGATTCCTTCACACTTTACAGAACTCAATTAGAGCTAAAGACCGACAAGTGAGGACAACGATCATGTCATCTTTGATATTAAAGCTTTTCACGAATGTACCATTGATGGAGACGATTGAGAGATATGCCCCGCACATTTGCCTGTATCACACCGATCTGCGACCAACCGATGATATTCGGAGCCACATCTTCATGAATTAATTGAACACAGCCAACGAGGAGGTGATTCAAGTTTTAACAACATGATGTATGTTTCAAACGGACGGTGTGGCCATGGGTTCTCCATTTAGGCCCAGCTCTGCAAATATTTTTGTGGGCTGTCACGAAATGCCAGAAACTGACTGCTTCGCAAGGTCTGTCTGATTCCCCCATCGAACTATCGGTATCATGTTGTGTGCGTCGTATGGCAGCCATAGCTGCCGGGGTGCTATCATTATGAAGCACAACTGTGTTCGCTGATGCAGTGCCCTCTACCAGTACACACACTGGAACTGGTACTCATTTCGCCGACCTCGGAAGGATGACAGGCTGAGTAAACCCCTGCGTGTTATAATTTCAGTGGCCGACGGGGCTTGAACTCAGTACCCTAGGATCCCAAGCCGCCACCCCCGAACCACTGGAGCCACACCATGCTATCGGTATGTTGATGACATTTTGCTTGTGACTCTTCGGACGGCAGAACATTTCCAGGCAGGCTCAACACTCTCCATCCAGCAATGAATGAAGTTTCCACGGAGCTGGATCGGTCAAACACGTTACCGTTTTTGGAGGTGTTGGTTGACAGATTGGCAACCTTGTTTCAGCAACATCCGTTCGGCGGAAGCCGAGCTTTCACAGGCAGTATATCGCGTGGGACTCTACAGCTCCACGAGTACAAAATTTCTGAATTCAATATCTTGTTAAACAGAGCACAGAGGATTTTGTTCACCTTGTAGATCCTTCCAGCTGAAACTACAAAATCGATGAATATCTTGGTGAGAATGGTTATCCTGAGCAATATATTAAGAGATACAACAACACAAGTTTCTAAACACGACAAGAGATCGGATGATTGTCCGACAAATGTTCCCAGTCTATATCAGGCTGCCCTGGAAAAGGGCAATCATCACAAAGGTTTGAGTTACAAATCAAACATATTGTGTCCAACAGTTCTGGCTGTGCAACCCGATGTAAACTTTACTCTCGCTGTTTGCTGACTTCACGTCAACAAGATGTGCTACCCACCTCAAAACCAGCAATGATTATTATGGAGTTTTAACTTGCGATTGTGAGCTCGGTACGTGGCCGCACAATACTAAGATTGGCTGATCGGATCAAAACCAACACACCCTTGGCGATTTGAAGAAAGATTGTGAGGGTGAGAACACAACCAAGTGCGAGCATGCAGAAACATCCGAGCAACCACCGGCCACATGTAGCCTGCTTTCATCTTGCTATTGCCACACACCTGGTTGCCAACCCTATCTGTAGCCCAGAGCAGTACAATGCAGGACGTAAGTTTCAGGATTATTGAGCAGAGGTCGGAGCTCTTTCATTTACGGTATGACGGAAAGCAACCTTCATCCTTACCACCGATCCAGATTACTATGCGTCAAAAGAATTTGTACGATCTCCTGTCCTCTGTCAGCATGAAAGATCAAGCCGAAGCTGCCCGAGCTAACAAATGGGAATGCGACCTTAGGGAGGCCCCTCCCCCCTCTCTCCAGGATGTGTTGCCAACGAATGAATCATCGGCAAACTCTGCTTCCAGCCAATGGGAGCTCGAGGTGAAGATGAAGAGCCGAACAATGGGGCTATTCTGATTAACGATTGACGTCATTACGGCCGAACCAATCAGCATCTACCTTATTCGAGACCTGGCCGTATAAAGCACACGCCTTCACTTCCTTCTTCACTTGCTGCGATTTTTACCCTGAAGAATGCAGCCACGAAAGCTTCGCGTCCACTGTGTCGTGTATTGTTTGTATCCATATAAAGTTTCATGTAGTACCAAACATCTGTTTATGGATTATATTATTATATATTATTTATATATATTATATAATATTATAATATATATATATATATTATATATACCCGGTTAAATATATTTAATATATTATACCCCGGTTAATATATTTATATTATATATACCCCGGTGTATACCCGTTAAATAGGTGACCAGAATCCCTGTTGCCCTAGAGAGGCGACCAGGGTTGCGTCAGGAAGGGCATTCCGGTGTAAACTGTGCCAAATCACTATGCGATCAGTATGGATTGATCCGCTTGTGGCGACCCCTAACGGGACAGCCGAAAGAAGAAGAAGAAGATAATATATATATACATACATACATTATATACATACGATACATTACATATATAGTATAATACATTATATATATAATACTACAAAATTATACATACATACATTATACATACATATATAATACATATATATACATACAAATATAATATACAGTACAAATATATATATATTATAATATATTATAATATTATAATTATATATTAAATATATACATATACATATATATTGTTGAGGATTCAGCAAGTGGCGGGATTCGGACGGATGGCGTCAATCACTGTCCGTAACCAGTTTGGGTTTTCGCACCCTACTTCGACAGCCAAATGCTTACCAGATTCGGGCCACACTCACTACCGCCGTCTCCGGGGAATATAAACACCGGCTGGCTTCGGCACATTCTCGGGTACGCGTCTCGAACCACGATTACCAAAATACACCTGTACCTTGCCAGAGCTGGGGAATATTACCCCGGGTACAACTGGTGTCATGAGGACGAGCGGGCACCAGACTGTAACCCTTAACCATTTTTCACGTTTTATATCCAAATCGAGCGGATCCTCCTCGACGCGGCACAAATAATTTCAAAACCGCAAACTTCATAATGAATCAGCCAGATTTTATTGGGGACATCGGGGGGGAACACGACACGAGCAAAGCATTCAGACAATGTTATAATTAATCTATAACCCGTTCTTAACTAGGGCAGCCTACGGTTAGGGGTTTTCGAAGGGGACTCTTATCGAAGATAAAGCCTTAAGCGACATGCAGACAAGACGTCGGACAGCATGCAGACAAGACAGAGTACTTGCGGTGATGTTTCATGGACAAGAGGAAAGTGCTCAAAAGCACGAATTGTGGCTCCTAACCGCCGATGTCCACCGTTCGAGCCCCAAAGCTCGAGCGTGCCGCGTGGCAAGATGGCGGCGCCGTACTCTTTCCTTCTCAAGGCACCGCTTCGCACCGGCCCTCTCAGCGTTGCTTTCTGACCCCGCCGCAATGTCGACGGCACAAGACCGTCAGATCGATGGTGGGTCTCGCTGGCGTTTCTCACAAGGTCCAGCTTTCTTTTCAGCCCTGCAGACTCGACCCTTCAGTTCAATTCCTGCCGATCGCAGACTCGGCGCACTCAGGTTCACCACTGCCGATCGCAGCCTCGGCGCACTCAGTTCACACTGCGATGCAGACTCGGCGCGACCTCAGGTTCAGCTTCTGCCGGTCGCAGGACTGACCTCTGGTGCTCTCAGGTTCAGCTTCTGCGGATCGCTAGACTGCCTCGGTGCTCTAGTTGCCACCTTTTTCCCCGAGCACACTCGCTCGAGCCCCGATGCTCCATCCAGCAGATCGCGACTGACACTCAGGTTCATCTTCTGCCGATCGCCAAACTCGGCGCACTCAGGTCACCACTTGCCGATCGCAGACTCGGGACGCTCAGGTTCAGTTAACTCTCGACCTAGATGCCAGCTCTCCCACTCGATCTTTCTATAGTAGCAGGAATCTCAACTCGACACTCAGGCTCAGGTTACTCCGCTCGCAGGATGCAGACTTCGGACTCAGCGCTCTCGTGTCGCAGATCAACACTGTGCCTTTTCCTTCTTCGCTCGCCTCAAAGCCCACTCGCTCCTCCATCAGTTTCACTTCCTTCTCTTAGGCCACTCCTCTCAGCCGACTGGCGGGGCCTCGTCAGGAGAGGGGAAGGAAGGAGAAGAAAGCTGCTCGGTTACACCACCAATGCTACGAACAATAAACCTGCATCCTAACCCTCCCGACACACATGTAGCGTTCCATTTACCTAACACCTTGACTGAAACATTGCCATTTAATGGGGGCGTCTGAGCTAATTCCTATATTTTAATAGCATTACCTAAGGGCCATTTCCGCAAAACTACCCCCACCTTTCTCCTTGAAACTCTCCCGACCTTCCATCTGGGGCAGCCACAGCGTGAATGCGCCTTGTCTTGAATCACTGGTACAAAGCACAGATGTCCAATGTTACTTCTAACCCACAACATGGGAAGCACTTAACTTCAAAAATCAAAGTGTCACAGTAAGATTGGCATTGTGCCCTATCCGTGTGTGTCGGTGATCACCTAATTAACCAAACAAATTCACACTCTATGCACACTACTTTAACGTTCTAATTATGGAATTTTGAATGGCGAGGCATTCAATTTACTTTAACACCAATATTTGCATAGGAGCAAACATCAAAGTTCAAAAGTTCTTTCATGGTGTTCGCTTCCTTCATGCCCCCCTCTCGGCAGTTATTGTCCATTCACCCCTGAGGGTTTCCTCACTTCGTGACTTATTGGACTCTCAGCAGGTGAGTTGTCGCCCAGTGGCCTAATCTCACAAAGAGTTATTCGGCCCACTGAGCCCACAAAATGCATGAAATCTTTCGGCCGCAACAGCCCACAAAAGCACTTTGGCCTCAATGGCCCAAAAATGCTTCTCCATATGGCCTACTCACAAGAGCAGCAGGCAATAAGCCCTGCATTGGACAAAGCAGGTGACACAGCCAATGTGGTGGCACGGTTGATATCGAATGGTAAGCAAATGCCAGTTTGGAGGGTTTCTGAGGACGCAGGTGGGTGTGATGAGCCTCAGACAGGTGAGATGGAGTGTACCTTAACCTTTCCTTGGCCTGACTTGCTATGGCAGCGACTTGTTCTTGGTTAGTTCTCTTTTTAACATTACGAAATCTTTTAGATTTCGTAAGTATATTTGATGACTTCCGTCTCTGTTTGAGTGTTGTTTGTTTGTGTGTGTGTGTGTTTGTTTGTTTGTAGGCACGATAACTCGAGAGACAGAAGAAGCTACCAATGTCAAATTACACCACTTGATTCAGGAGGGTGGATGGCTAGCGCTATTAGATTTTGGTCAAAATCGGTCTCAAAGGTCAAGGTCACAGTGAGGTCAACATAATTCCGTAATTCATGTGGAGAAATGGAAGAATTTTTGCTGTAACACTCGGGTTGTTCGAAATTCTGTAAAAATTGGATGTTTTGGAGACGTTTTATGATTGTATAAAAAAATATTTCACTCGCGCGTCACGGGTCGTGCCAGCGCGCTCGAGCAGACGCCAAAACGGCGTTTGAGTCACGTAAAGTTTTGCGTGTACGCGCTGACGGTGTTTTCGATTAAAGATTGGTGTTTAAAAGTCTTTATCCCAATAAAGGTTATCGTGCCATGCCCTGACTCGCTAAGCCGTCGGATTAGGGCTAAAGATTGTTGGTGGAGGGCCGAATATTACGGTTTTGACTGTGATAAAATAATAGTAAGAATTAATTGCGTTGGAGGAGGAAATGGAGATTTTTGCTTCGGTCGACGTTACGAGGTTCGTTTTTTTTTAACTCGGATCGCAATCTGTCTTTCACCTCTTTGCGTAACGGTTAAGTAAGCTTAACACTCCGCGTCTCAAAATTCTTGCGTAAAAATCGGATGTTTTTGAGATTTATGTTGGGTGTCGTGTTGAGCCTTTAACTGGATTATGCTGAATGAGGGGGATTTTAACACACGGCATATACGCGCTCGTTTTAAAGTCAATCTTCATCCCTGTTTTCACTTTTGGTAATGGTAAGTATGCTTATACTCGTTTGTCGAAATTGTGAAAATCGATGTTTTTATGAGATTTATGTCGGGTGTCGTATCTGCAGGCTGAACTGAAGATGATGCCCTAAGGGGGATGCTAACACACGGCATTACGCGCTCGTTTTAAAGTTCAATTCAATCCTGTCTTTCAATTTTTGTAGCGGACGTTAAGCTATGCTTAAACCGGGTTTGTCGAAGATTCTGTAAAAAATCGGATGTTTTATAAGAGGCTTTGGTACAGAATCATGGTAGAAGAAAACTTCTGAGCGGTTTGCGTTCGCTACCTTCTCTAGAGACAAGCTTTATTAGACAAGGCTCGAGGTCAAAGTTACGATTTCGTTAAGTACGTCTATGACTGCTTGTTTTTTTTTCTTTCTCGTTTTTTTTTTCTTTTACGACAGGATGGTGTTGTTCTTACTCAACGTTTTGTTTTTGTGGGTGTGTTGCTGCATGACATACTTGGTAGCACTCTGGCACTTGGAGAGGGTGACTAGCCTTGGCCCTTGCAACAAATTTTTCCCCATCAACACGACTCGTACCAGGTGTCCGCATGAATGGCAGAGGAGAGTCCATCGAACCTACCATTTACTTTTAGCTCTAGACAATGTGCAACAAAAACCTGCCGATGGCTGAGAATGATCCTAATGACCCATTTCCCGACCTGGCACACGTTCCATTCTTTAACCTGGGCAAGGCCCTTATTTGTCTTTTCCATTTGGTGGTGCCAGGCATAACTGCGGCTGGGGAGTGTGACGTTACTACTAGCCTCTGTGCCTGCCCTTCCAATCGGGTAGTGAGGACACCCAGCGACCTCGGGGTTCACCGAGCATTCTTCTGGCGCTCCTAACTAAGGGGTGCTCTTCTAGCCCCACACTGTGCTCTCATAGCACCTATATTTGTGGCTCTTCTGGCACTAAAACCTACCGCTGCCCTCTCCTGGCACTGAACCTACCGTGCCCCTCTGGCATGAACCTACCGTGCTCTCCTGGCACTGAACCTACCGGCCTCTCCTGGCACTGAACTACCGTGCTCTGCCTGGCACTGAACCACCGTGCTCTCCATGCCGACAAACTTCTACCGTGCTCTCTGGCCACGAACCCTACGTGCCTCTCCGGCACCTCCTGACAGCCTCACCTGCCAGGAAACCCCCAAAGCCCTTGGTGACCCTAATTCCCAGACTCACAACTTCCAGATACCATGTCACGACTACCAGCCAGTATCCCCATACCTTGGCCTGCACCTACCCTAGCAGTCCGCCGTGCCACAATGGAACGAGCAGCCAGAATCCATGTAAATCCTCTAAGTCCCCCTAACCTATACTAACTTAGTTAGTTGCCGAGACTGACCTCGGTGCTCTCAGGTTTCAGCTTCTGCGACGCGACATGACCTCGGTTGCTCTCAGTTCCACCTTTTGCCCGGAGCACGCTCGCCTCGAACGCCGACTGCTCATCCAGCCAGATCGCGATCGACACTCTCAGGTTCAGCTTCTGCCGATCGCAAACTCGGCGCACTCAGGTTCACCACTGCCGATCGCAGACTCGGCACGCTCAGGTTCAGTTACTCTCAACGCAGATTCCAGCCTCCCACTAGTCATTTCTATATAGCAGGAATCCTCACTCGACACTCAGGCTCAGTTACTCCCTCGCGGATGGCAGACTCGACCTCAGCGCTCTCGTCGCAGATCAACACTGCCTTTCCTTCATTCGCTCGCCTCGAAGGTCACTCGCTCCTCCATTCAGTTTCACTTCCTTCTCTAGGCCACTCCCTTTCAGCCGACTGGGCGGGGCCTCGTCCGGAGAGAAAAAGGAAGAAGATCTTGGTACACCACCAATGTACGAACAATAAACATGCATCCTACACCTCCCGACACACACGTAGCGTCCATTTACCGAACAACCTGACTAAACATGCAGTTAATGGGGGGTCTGGGCTAATCCTATATTTAATAGCATACTAAGGGCCATTTCTGCAACAATATATACAGGGGGCTGCAAAAGTAGGTATACAGTAAGGATTATACCAGTATGAATGTGTGAATGTGAATGCCGGGGGGAAACAGTTTGAATATTTGAGGGATTAATATGTTTATTATTGATATGTTATTATTGATATGCTTGTATAATCAATAAAATACGT
>CM068959.1:139885942-139904989 GCA_035128595.1 Eptatretus atami | reverse complement strand
GAAACATTGGCATTTTATTGATGACATGTCAAGTTTTGGACCAAGATACACCATCTCATAAGTTTGTTCTTCAGTACAGAACAGCACAGGGTGCAATGTCAGCCCCCTTTCAATGGCGTGTGTGGCCACAATTGCTTTGGATACAGGCAGTGCATCGTCGGCGCATACTGCCTACCAGTCTTTGGATGGATTGCTGCTGGATTCTGATCCACTCAGTTCCTAACATGTCTGAAGCCATCTGACTTTAGGAACCATCTGACTGTCCTGCCTTCAAGTGGTGACTCTTGGCCTCCTGAAGTCGAGGTCTGTCATCTGCAGAGTTGTGGAAGGTGTCTCTGTCCACCAGGCCGATATTCGTCTGGTGTGAACAGTCCAAAGTGATGTGCTCACCTCACGGTAGGCATCAATTCCGCCTTAGTAATGCCACGGCACACTGCCTGTTGATTCCCTTGACCAATCGTGCAAATGTTTTGATTGAATGCCATTTGCACTGGCCCTTTTTAAAGCCAATATAAGAACATCTACGTGCAGCTCATGTAAAATCATCCCATAACCCCTTGGCTAATTCACTGACAGTCAAAAACGGTCTGTTCAAACAACTGTGCTATGAAGTGACCATCGTGATCAGTTTTGTCTTGACGGTGAGTGACTACTTATTATCACAAATAGTTTCACCACATTTACTACGACGCAGTGTTATTATTGTTGATATTTGAAGGTTTAAAGGTGGTAAAGTTTCTATTTGGTTGCAGTATATATAATTATATATTAATATATGATATATATATATATATTATATATAATATATATAGTATATAATAGTTATATACATAATATATATATATAACACACACACAGTGGGGAGAACAATATTTGATACACTAGCCGATTTTGGCAGGTTTGTCCCACTTACAAACGCGTAAGAGGTCTGTAATTTTTATCATAAGGTTACACTTCACTGTGAAGTACGGAATCTATAAACAAAATCCTGATATCACATTGATAATGATTTTTAAATAATTAATTTTGACATTAATATATTTGCATGAATAAGTATTTGAATAACACAGAAAAACAGAACTTAATATTTGGAAACAGAACTTTGTTTTGCAAATTACAGAGATCAGACGTTCCTATAGGTTCTTAACCAGGTATGCACACGACTGCAGCAAGGGATTTTGGCCCAACTCTCCTCCATACAGATTTCTCGCGATTCTTCAGGTTTCGGGGACTGTGCGCTGGGGCAAACACAGACTTTCAGCTTCCCTTCCAAAGATTTTCTATTTGGGTTCAGGTCTGGAGACTGCTAGGCCACTCCCAGGACCTTGAAGATGACTTCTTCTACGGAGCCACACTTTAGTTGCCGCTGGCTAATGTGTTTTCGGGTCGTTGTCAATGCTGGAGACACTAGCCACGCCCATCTTCAATGGCTCTTGTTAGAGGGAAGGAGGTTGTTGCCTTAGATCTCGCGATAACATGGCCCATCCATCCTCCCTCAAATATCGGTGCATCGTCCTGTCCCTTTTGCAGAAAAAGCCTCCTCAAAGATGATGTTTCCACCATACCATAGCTGTCACGGTTGGGAATGGTGTTCTTGTGGAGTTGTACTCTTCCTTCTCTTCTTCTCCAAACCAGCGGCGAGTGGAGTTTAAACCAAAAGCTCTATTTTGGTCTCATCAGACCACATGACTTCTCCCATTCTCTCCTCTGGATCATCAGATGGCATATTGGCAAACTTCAAGACGGCTGGACATGGCGCTGGCTTGAGCAGAGGACCTAGCGTAGCGCTGCAGGATTTTAATCCATGACGGCGTAGTGTGTTACTTATGGTTCTTGATACTGTGGTTCCAAGCTCTCTTCAGGTCATTGACCAGGTCCTGCCGTGTAGTTCTTGGCTGATACCTCACCTTTCTCATGATCATTGAGGCTCCACGAGGTGAGATCTTGCATGAGAGCCCAGACCGAAGGAGATTGACTGTTATCTTGAACTTCTTCCATTTTCTAATAATTGGCGCCAACAGCTGTTGCCTTCTCACCAGTGCTTGCCTATTGTCCTGTATAGCCCATCCCAGCCTTGTGCAAGTCTACAATTTTGTCCCTGATTGTCCTTAGACAGCTCTCTGGTCTTGCCCTTGTGGAGGGTTGGAGTCTGATTTATTGAGTGTGGACAGCTGTCTTTTATGCAGATAACGAGTTCAAAAGGTGCAGTTATACAGGTATGATGTGGAGAATGGGGAGGGCTTATAAAGACAAAACTATACAGGTCTGTGAGAGCCGGAATTCTTACTGGTTGGTAGGTGACAAATACTTATTTCATCGCAATAAATGCAAATTAATTTATTTTAAAATCATACAATGTGATTTCAGGATTTTTGTTTTCGATTCCGTCTTTTACAGTTGAATGTACCTATGATAAAAATTACAGACCTCTATCGTGTTTTGTAAGTGGGAAAACCTGCAAATCGGCAGGTATCAAAAATTACTTGTTCTCCCCACTGTATTTTATATATATATAATATTATATATATATATATATATATATATATAATATATATATATTATATTATATACATACATATATATATAATTGTTACGAATTTGGGAATTCAATCGCACACAACATACAGGTTCCCTTAGTCAGCTATGTCGATAAGTGCATGTTTCCCTAGATAGCTCACCTCCCACTTGTTTAAATGTTTTGAAATCGATTAGGTGCGCTTGTGGATCGATTTAATAGTTAGGGAAAGAACAAATGGAGACGTCCCCCCCCTCTTCTGCGAAGAGGAAGAAGAACCCTGCGGTGACGTCCCAACTCCCTCCCACGTGGTTGAGCGGGGGTGGATCACGAGGGCATGAGTCACGGGGTGCGGGGGAGGGGGTGCAAAGGATAAAGAGGACATCTTTTCTTTGTTCGAGGAGAATCCAAAAAGAGTTCGTGGAAAGAGTTCGTAGGTGAAAGTCCGTGAAGAGAATCCAAAAAAGAGTTCGTGGAAGAGTTCGCGGTGAAAGTCCCGTGAAGAGAATCCCAAAAAGGAGTTCGTAAGAGATTTCGTGGAAAGAGTCCCGTGGAAGGGCTGAAGTTCGTGGGCTGAGTTCGTGGGAGTCCCGTGGCAGAGTTCGTGTGCTGAGTCCCGTGGGAGGAGTAAGCTTTTTGCTTCGGCAAGTTGGGGGAGTCGGGAGGAGGCCAGAGGCCGGGGAGCTGCGTGGAGGTCCGGGCGTCGCGAAGGAGACGCGAGCTGGGGCACAGCCTTGCCTGCTGTGTCGCGCAAACCGCGCGTTCGTGTGGAGAGAGCCGGAGAGAGCTCGCCTGCACACGGGGGGGCTCGAGCTCGACCACGGCTACGCTCGCTGCCATGGGGAAGGAGCATCGCGGGTCGCCCAAGCGCGTTCGTGTGGAGAGAGCCGGAGAGAGCTGGCCTGCCACACGGAAGGCCCGAGCTCGACCGCGGCTACGCTAGCTGCTTGGGGAAGGAGCATCGTGGGTCGCCCAAGCCAGACACCACGAGGGTGCAGGTAACCTGCAACGGTCTCGTGGGACTCGTTCGGTCTGCCAAGTCCCACGCCATAAAGACCCAAGAGGTCAGTCTGACCCATTGCCTTTGATGGGTGTCTTTTTCCTGCTTTTCTTTCGAATGAATTTTTGTGGCGCCGAGTCCGTAAGTAAAACTGTGTAAGACTGTACATTAAAAATTGCTTATAGACGGTTGTAGTTCTTTGTTGCTTGTATAAATTGCATACGTGTTTTGCCTTATTTAATTGCATACGTGTTTCATTATAATAAATGTCCTTGTTGTAAATATAAACCTGCTCGCTTCGTCCATTCCCTCATTGACTGAACATTTTCGTGTGTTGGGAGTTAGAAAGCCGTTGGTTTGCCGTAATAGGGGACATTTGGACCGACGGTTCTCGGCGATTACGCCGCTCGGAATCCGCGCACGGACAAGCTCGCCTCGGCGGTTTGTTCCGTACGAGATCCGTCGAGGGTGGAATACCCGGTAGTTGGATCACGTGGGTATTTAGGTACATTGAAGATTGGCAATCGACCCTACCACGTGATCTGCCCATTGGCGTATTTCGGTTCTTGTACAAGGACCGTCGTCGGAGTTATCCGGGCGGCGATCTATATTCCGGGCGATCGGTCGGGCCGACTGGACTTGCGGCTCCGTTCAGAGCGGTCGGTTGGCGGCCGACCCCCGGCCTGTAACAACTGGTAGTCAGGAATGGGTGTGTGAACCCATCCACCTCCGTAAATTTGTAGGTTCGAATCCGCAACAACTGGTTGTCAGAGTGCGATTCGGCCCTCCGCCTCCGTAGCAAAATTCACAGAGTCGGATCAGGGGTATACGGAGCAAACCCCCCCCCGTGTCCCCAAATTACGAGCGTTATAAATTTTATTCCCAGCATGTAAATGTTCAGCCAAGGTGAGCAGGGGCAGGAGGATTAGGAATGGATTTGGAAATGTTAGAATCTATGGCTCAGGACGAAATGACCATGCAGGACACTCCCATTATGCAGGTTAACTATTCCCCGCAAATAAATGCAGAGTCCGCAATAGGCGCAGCGGCGGGGGCCGCGGTGTATGACACCCCCCCCCCCTCCCCTCCTCGTCAAAAATCCCTCCCCGGTCCCCGGCGATCCGCGACTGACCGAGGCGATTCGGCTTCGTCGGGGTTGGCTGAGATCAGCCAAGTGGGGGAAATGCTTGCGCGGGTGCTGCAGGCAATGAACAACATAAATGAAAATGCGCAACAAATGAAAAACAACATAAATGAAAATGCGTGCAGGATGGAAACGAGATGAAGGGCATGAATAAAAACATGGATGAGAATATGCAAAAACTGCAGGTGAGATGCAGAGCATGGGGCTGGATATCCAGGAAGGGCAAAAGGCAGTAAGTCTGGGCATAAGAGGCATAATGGCGCCTGCACGTGGCGAGATATGGGCAGTGGAGTGCAAAATGGCGCACCACGTGGCAGCTCGACCGAACGACAAGGGGGAGTGTGGACTGTGTCGGCCCGCGGTGGAGGACAAAATAATTCGGAACGCACGTTGGGCGAGACTCGTGCAGAGTGACGGAAAAAGTGACGGTGACACAGAGGGAAAATTAAATGAGGTGATGAGACATGCAGACGAGACACGTGGAGGTGACTGAGAAATGCACGAAGACGCAGGAGACAAAGGAAGGAACACCAGAGCCACGGGAATAGAACAGGAAACAGAGACGAAAAGCCAGGAAGAAACGGAATAATAAATGAGGTGATGAGATAAAGCAAGTAGAGGAGAAACTCCAGGGAATTGACGAGCACACACAGGTAGGATAGTGAGGGACAATGGGGTTCAGCTGGGGGAGTGTTTTGTGACCCGGTGCGAGCAGCAGGATGGCCTCCTTCAGGAACAAGGTGAGGGACTGTGCCCCTTGAGGCGGATCGCGACGAGGAGAGTCCGGTCGAGCCTTGCGAGGTAAAGGGGGCGAGTGCTGTGAATGGGTGCACGCGGAGCTTGGGGGTTATGGAAACCGCGGGACCCCTTGAGGTGGTGCTAATTCCCAGCGTGGTTGTTCCGGTGTGTTGGTGTCGAAATATGTGTTTGCGAGTGTGCCGAAATGCGTGCTTTCCAGCACGCATGGTGTGAGTATGAAGCACACGTGTGTGGATGAAACACCGTGTGTGGATGAAACACCGTGTGTGGATGAAACAGCCAGTGTGTGATAACACGGTGTGAAACACCGTGTGTGAGTGGTGTGGTCACGAGTGTGCCGGGGTGCGTGCTTCCCAGCACTCCGTGTGTGAATGAAGCACCGCGTGTCAGAGAGGCGGTGTGTGAGTGAAACGGTCTGTGTGGATAAACACCGCGTGTGAGTGTCCCGGCGTGTGAGTAATTTGGTGTGCCTGGTGGCAAGCGTGCCGAAATGCGGGCCTTCCAGCACGCCGTGTGTGAAGGAAACACGAGTGTGAAGGGACGGCATGTGTGAGAGCGCTGTATGTGAGGAGATGACAGTCGGTATGCGGAGAGGCCGCAACCGCATCCCCGTGTCCGAGTGCCATGGTGGAGTGTGTGAGCGTCGTGGCACGCAGGAGTGTGTGCGTTGAACGGCGACGACGACGGGACCAGATGAAGGACAAGGTCCGAGTAGCGGCCGTAGCTGAATTGAGAACCGTGCCGGGTTTGCACAGCAGCGAGTGCGGGGTCCGTGCTGTGCTGCGCACAAGGCCGCCACGTGCGCGCTGCGCAGGTGAAACCCGGCCGGAAACACCAGCGGTGGATGTTAGCCGATCCCGCGGACGGACAGAAGCTAGGCTGGATTCGGAATTTGGACCGGATGGTTCTCCACGCGAGCGTGTTTGTAAAGCTCCGACGAGCAGAGCACATGTGTTCGCGTGGGGAACCCCTCGAAACGCGAGTTTGCTTTGGATGCGTAGAGTGACGTCGTGGCTGCACGGAGGTTGGAATCTGGCAGAAGGAATTCCTGCCGGATGGTACCGTCCAAAGAGGGACGAGGTGCGCGGGCGCAAGCAGCTGCCATGACGTCACGGAAAAAGAGGCGCGGCTGTGAACTGCCGCGCTGGTGGTGCGCATTATATTAAAAAAAAAAAAAAAGAGTTGAGAAAAGCAAGCCTCGCTTCGGGTGAACAGGATTCCCAGGCAAGGGGTGGAAGACCCCTTGTTCGGGGGCACAGGAACTACTAGTTAGGAGGATGGGTTAGAGTTAGTTAGACCGGCTTCATGGGACATGGGTTGGTTGTACCTCATGGAGCCCGTGGAATGGATTAGTGAGAGGGATTTTAGTTCAGATTTAGGAATGGGAATTTTTGGGGATTTTTGGAAACATGGACAGACATGGAAATGTGTAGTGGAGACGTAGCTTAGCTACGTAGAGTAAATGGAACGTGCATGAGTTTTAAGGGATGACGAGGGAGCACGAGTTAGTCAGGGGATTTAGTTAGAAGGATGGCAGTGTGGAGTGTTGGTGTGAGTTGCGAAATGGAAAGTGTGTGAGGAATGAGTGTAGGACAGTGGGCCCAAGTGTGCGAGTGGAGCGAATGTGGTATGCATGGTGCGAATGACTGGTTGGGGGAGGAGTGATCGCACCCAAGTGACCCCGGGGTCAGTTTAATGTTAGCTAGTGGGTTATTCAAATTTACTAACAGGAGGTCGTTTTGTTGTTGGTGTCGAGAGAAGGCACGAAACCCGTTTGGAGGGGTGCAAGAGTTCATGGACTGGCTGGGAGCGTGGCTGTGGAAAGGAGAGTATTTGTTTAGTGGGCACCCCAGCACCGGACTAGTCGGCCAGAGTAGGCAAGGCCCCAAGAGGACCGGGATAGTGTAATGGGCACGGGCGACCCGTCGGAAACGGGACCCGTAGCGCCAGAATGCCACGGGGGCAGTATAGTGGGCACGGGCGACCCTCGGAAAGGGACCCGGGGCATCAACACGCCACATGGGCATCGGACGGAGGCAATGCCAGAGAGGGCAACCCACCGCGTTTATAGGGAGCAGCTGGCTCGGAGGCAGCCTGCGGGACTGGGGGTGCCATCGTTAGAGTTCGGCAGAGGGGGAGTTCCTGCCAGTTGAGCCACGCTGCCCAGCCAGGAAATTGTGCGAGGCACGAACGAAAATTTGAGGCAAGGCCCAAATTTATAATGGACACCAACACAGGCGACGGGAATCATGGTTTTTAGAACCGATAGTTTTAAAGTGTGAGGCGTTTTTGGAAAGCCCCGGGGTAGTTTCAGGTTAATGAATGTTAGGGTAGATAGGAGATGTACCCCTTCGCACCATCCATCCTTCGCTCATTGTAGGCCGCTGGACTCACCTTGGTAGATCGCTGAACTCTGAGGAGGCCATTCTGAGGCTTCGTTGGGCCTCGAGACAGGACGCTAGTCTCTCCCTATTCCCCTCCAGAGAGGGAACGTCGGGGTTGGGAGTAGGCTTGTTGGACATGATAGGCTAGCCGGACAATGACGATAAAGGGGGTTAGGGAGACAATTACAAAAGGGAAATAAAAATAAAGAGGGGCAAAATTTGTTGTTGTTTGTGTGGCAAATTAAGGGAGTGGGTATGGACAGACAGGCAAAGGCGATAGAGTGGGGGGAGACAGTAGGCTAGGTCCGAGCCCGCCTTCAGAGCGGCCGGCACCACCGCACTCCCTCCAGATCTGATGGAACCACACCAGAGGCCGGCCAGCTTCACCTGTCGGCCTGTTGTGCTGCAGCCGCCTGTTCTGCATGGCGCTTACTTGCCATGCCTAGTTGTGCCTCTGCCATGACCCCATGCCTGCTAGCCCTTGTTTGCGTCTTCCCCTGTGTCCATCCATCACCATGCGCGCCAGGACCATCCGCGTTTTGTGGAGGACTGCCCTGCAGGCAGCCTGTGCATCCAGTCCATTTTTTTGTGTTTTGCAACCATCTCCATCCATTCCCCTGCACCAAAGACTTTGCTATGACTTTTGCCATTCCCCTTTCACAGATCACAAGTCCTGGGCCATGGTCAGTGTGATGTAATAGATAAGTTAAGATTGTAAATACGTGGAACCCCACCTGCATGTTGTTTTTAGCGCCGGCAATTTAGTTACGTTGTCCGAATGAGTCTGTGAGAGTTTGTTTAGTTAGTTACGCAGCGCATTAGGTTTATTTATTTTTGGGACACGAATAAGAAATGTGGCACTCAGGGATCCGAAGGTAGAACGTACTAGGGGAAAACTTACACATGCTGGTCACGAAAATTTGACGACTCGGGACGAGTCTGTAAAAGGGGAGGGGTAGTGTTACGAATTTGGAATCGCACACAACATACAGGTTCCCTTAGTCAGCTATGTCGATAAGTGCATGTTTCCCTAGATAGCTCACCTCCCATTGTTTAAATGTTTTGAAATCGATTAGATGCGCTGCGGATCGATTTAATAGTTAGGGAAAGAAACAATGGAGACGTCCTCCCCCTCTTCTGCGAAGAGGAAGAAGAACCCTGCGGTGACGTCAACAACTCCCTCCCACCCGTGGTTGAGCGGGGTGTGGATCACGAGGGCATGAGTCACGCCGGGTGCGGGGGAGGGGTGCAAAGGATAAAGAGGACATCTTTTCTTTGTTCGAGGAGAATCCAAAAAGAGTTCGTGGAAAGAGTTCGCGGTGAAAGTCCCGTGAAGAGAATCCCAAAAGAGTTCGTAAAGAGAGTTCGTGGAAAGAGTCCCGTGGTAGGGCTGAGTTCGTGGGCTGAGTTCGTGGGAGTCCCGTGGCAGAGTTCGTGTGCTGAGTCCCGTGGGAGGAGTAAGCTTTTTGCTTCGGCAGTTGGGGGAGTCGGGAGGAGGCCAAGAGGAGACACGTGGAGGTCCGGGCGTCGCGAAGGAGACGCGAGCTGGGGGCGCAGCCATGCCTGCTGTGTCGCACAAACCGCGCGTTCGTGTGGAGAGAGCCGGAGAGAGCTCGCCTGCCACACGGGGGGGCTCGAGCTCGACCGCGGCTACGCTAGCTGCCGTGGGGAAGGAGCATCGCGTGTCGCCCAAGCGCGTTCGTGTGGAGAGAGCCGGAGAGAGCTCGCCTGCCAACGAAAGGCCCGAGCTCGACCGCGGCTACGCTAGCTGCTGTGGGAAGGAGCATCGTGGGTCGCCCAAGCCAGACACCAAGAGGGTGCAGGTAACCTGCAACGGTCTCCTGGACTCGTTCGGTCTGCCAAGTCCCACGCCATAAAGACCCAAGAGGTCCAGTCTGACCCATTGCCTTTGATGGGGTCTTTTTCCTGCTTTTCTTTCGAATGAATGTTTGTGGCGCCGAGTCCCGTAAGTAAAACTGTGTAAGTGACTGTACATTAATAATTGCTTATAGACGGTTGTAGTTCTTTTGTTGCTTGTATAATTGCATACGTGTTTTGCCTTATTTAATTGCATACGTGTTTCATTTAATAAATGTCCTTGTGTAAATGTAAACCTGCTCGCTTCGTCCATTCCCTCATTGACTGAACATTTCGTGTGTTGGGAGTTAGAAAGCCGTTGGTTTGCCGTAATAAGGGGACATTTGGACCGACGGTTCTCGGCGATTACGCCGCTCGGAATCGCGCACGGACAAGCTCGCCTCGGCGGTTTGTTCCGTACGAGATCCGTCGAGGGTGGAATAGCCCGGTAGTTGAATCACGTGGGTATTTAGGTACATTGAAGATTGGCAATCAACCCTACCCCACGTGATCTGCCCATTGGCGTATTTCGGTTCTTGTACAAGGACCCGTCGCTCGGAGTTATCCGGGCGGCGATCTATATTCCGGGCGATCGGTCGGGCCGACTCGACTTGCGGCTCCGTTCAGAGCGGTCGGTTGGCGGCCGACCCCCGGCCTGTAACAATATATATTATACATATATATATACATATATATATACACACACACACATATATATATACACACATATACAAGCCTGGTGTTGGCTTAGTGGTTAGGGTGGCGGCTTGGGATCCCAGGGTCACGAGTTCAAGCCCCGGTGGCTGCTGAATTAACACCAGGGGATTGACTCAGCCTGTCATCCTTCCGAGGTCGTCGAAATGAGTACCAGTGTACTGGTCCCAGTGTATGCCCCGGTTAGAATAGGTGTACCATATCCCTGTGTGTCGTTAGAGGCGACCAGGGTTGGCGTCAGGAGGGGCATCCGGCCATAAAACATTGCCTCAAGAAAAAGCCCAACCCCTGCACAGCAGGGAAAAATGGCTGTAAAAACAGTAATTATATATATATATATATATATATACATATACATATACATACATATACATACATATATATATATATATGTATATCATTTTTGCATGCCTTACTTAGCCAGCCGAAAGTGTACACGCAAGCAGCATTCTTGTGTAATAGATGGCCATGGTGCACAGACATGAATATATACATGCAAGCGATACAACACTCTTAATACACACACAAACACAGAGCATGCATGCGTTCATACATATCGTGCACGCATATTGAAATGCATTATGTGCCTGGCAACTATAGTTACCAGCAGTGGAATTGGGTTAAGTTTATACACTGGAACTGTGTGATTAGCTAGTTTTGCTTGTCATTTCAGGTTAATTGGTTTTGGTTCTGTCTGGAGACAGTTTTCCAATGCCAAATGGACTGCTGCAAATGCTCAGGAGATTGACATCACACCACACCATGATCGATACCGCACAAAACGAAGCTTTGAATCTCGGCGTTCAAAACGTGCAAAGGACAAAAAACATGCGGAAGGGTGCCACATAATAACATACGAGTTGGTGGTGCCATCAATGAAAAAGGTTGAAAACCACTGCTTTACTTCATGGTTGTTGGCAGAAAGGGCCACCACCAACCATGTGTGCCCCAGGGCCTTCACCACCATAAATCTGGCACTGGGTGAAGAATAATAAGTGATGAGACAGAAATAGTGGGGTCATTTATGTGCCCCGATACGCCTTGCAACAGCCCGGCTGGATTGCTGCCGCCCAATGATCTTGCCTGATGGTCTGCATTTCATTCCCCTCACGCTCCCTCCTGGATTCCACTCTCGACTCCGTCACGCTCCCGATGATAACTGACTGACATGATGGATTGGCAGCCTTGGCAGGAAATACTGCAGGTGAGGTGAGGTGGATAGCTCCGACGTGACCGGACAGCGAGATGAGCAACCGGGCTGAGGCAAAGGTGTGTAGGGCTTGGTGCAGAGATGTGGGTGTCATGAGGTGAAGAGAAAAAAAAAGCACACAAAGAAACGAAGAGTATGTAGAGAGCGAGCATAGCAAGTGAACTGGAAAAATAAAGGAAAGGAGAGAGAAAACGTAAAGAGAGTGTGATTGTATGGGTTGTGAGAAGGGAAGAAAATGGTGCAAAGAGCAGAGTCAAGACTAGCGGCTGTGGGCAACAAAGAAGCCCCAAGTTCAAGTCCGAAGTGAAAAAAGAGGCGTGATGTGTGCGTGGTGTCGGCATGAAATGGTCTAAATCCAGGGTGTAGAAAGGAAAGACCATGTACTAAAGCTAACTAACATTCGTAATGCAAATCCATCCACATGAATACGGTATACTGCATACTTAATAGCTAAACAGAATACGAAGACATAACTAGCTTCAATTTATGTGGATGCACTTTGTTTTCGCTGGTGATTCACAACCGTGACAATATTATACATATTATATACACACATATTGTACATATTGTTGTGGTTTTGGAAGACCCAGTGAAGTCACAGACACCACATAAGGGATCTCCAGCGTAGTTATCTCCATAGCAATGTGTTCAGCTAAAATACGACTCCCTTCGTATCAGTGGAAGGGGAAGATGCGTTGTGGATGTAGTTAGAACTATTCCCTTTGTGCTCTTCCTCATTCTCAAACACTCACTCCCCAACGCTGTACTCAAACCACATTCTCAAATCACATTCTCAAAATAATCCATTTCAGTGGAGTTCAACCGTTTTTAATCACCATTCCAGCACTACCAACGTTATTCTCGCCGAACCGTCAGCACTTCCAATGTTACTCTCACTGCGCAGTCGAGCCGCCAGCACTGCCAGGCACATTCCAGCAGACCTGCCCATTACATCCCTGGAACAAATTGCGATGACTAGATCACAATATAACAACTAATCAGCATGGTGGGATGCCGAAAGGCAGACGTCAGTGGAAGCAGTTTTAAGGGAAATAAAAGCCTGACGGAGCGGTTCGTGGGGTGCCGAGTACAGAGTTCCGGAGTTCGTGAGCCGAGTTCTGGAGTTCGTAGTGTGCTGAGTTCCAAAATAGTCTGAGTCCAAAGAGTTCATATCCTGAGTCCTGGGGAGAGACCTGGCCGATTGACCAAGTTCCCAAAGCACCAAGCAGAATGAGCGCTGCACCAAGCAGAACAGACCAAGAACTCCTTCGAACCGACTTCTCTATTTTACGCCTTTACACATGCACCTTATACCCTCGCATCTCCCAGCGCATACACCTCCTTGACTCGCACTGTTGTGCAGCATCAACATGAGTCCATAAAAGTTATTTTTGAGCTCGCACGACATGCTACCGCACCTCCCATTTGCCTGCACCTTACACCTTGTTTGCTACACAAGGCTATCTGGCTCACATATGGGTGAAGCCGTGTTAGACAATATACCCTACCCCACTCTTCCTCTATCTGTCAACCTTGCTTGTCTAATTTTCCGGATGTCCAATGGCACCTGTGGTTCAACTACTTGTGCCACGGAATTATCTGCGGCCCGTCAGATTCAGGGTCAAAGGCTCGGGAAACGGGTCCGAGTCGCCCCTCATGACCCAGCCTAATATATTATATTATATATATATATATATATATATATATATATATATATAATCACACCACACACCAACACACACACACACACACAACACACACCTTTGTGTCGCATAGAAGTCGTTCCAAGGAGAGTTGAGTCGAGACACACGTGCACTCAGATGTGTCGTGATGATGTAGCGAGGCTCAGAATCGTGCTGCGAAATTCCATTGTCTATCGCATCAATCTCTTGTACAAAACTCTCATACATCTAGGAAAAGGTATTGGGAATAAAATGGAGAAGAAAGCTACATTGTAGATGTAGATGTTGGATGGAGTAAACTCAGGATGTATATTTTCTCAAACATATTTCTGATTGGTATTTAATTTTACAATTAATGGGGAACCAAAACGCAAATATTTTTTTTCTGAAAACCATTAAAAATCATTATCATGGTCTAATTTGAAAGTCAAAAAAATCCCTGGAGTGTCAATTTTCGATTTTGCCAGTGACGTCATATCTTGAAGCCATATTGATCCGAATGGTGACTTACATAGAGAAGCAGTGCATGTCGAGCTCGGATTCCGATTGTGATTCCACCATCATTAGCAACACTGAAGGTTCTCAGTATGTTGAAACTGATCAGTGGGATTTTGAAGAGATTATTTGAGACAAAATTTGTGATGGAAACACTTTCGGGGGGATTGTGGAGCCATATTATTGAGCCTTGTGCAAGCAATTCAGAAGAAGAAGGCAGAAATGTTCGTGAAGATGAAAATGCTGGTCATATGTTCACTACAGGTTGGTATGTTTTGTTTTTCTGTTCAATTGACAGTTTAAAAGGAGTTTTGTATTAATTGATGAATCAGCTACAGTGCCTTCAGAAAGTATTCACACCTCTCTACTTTTGTCACATTTTGTTGTGTTAAAGCCTGAATATATAATGGCTTAAATTAAAAAATTTTGTCACAGATAAACACAAAATATCTCATTATGACAAAGTGAAAACATGTTTTTAGATATTTTTACAAATTAATTAAAAATGAAAAAGCTAAAATGTCATGCATCAATAAGTATTCAACCCCTTTGCAAGACACTCCAAATTGAGCTCAGGTGCATCCAATTTCCTTTGATCATCCTTGAGATGTCTCGACAACTTGATTGGAGTCCACCTGTGGCCAATTAAATTGATTGTACATGATTTAGACAGAAACAACACCTTTCTATATAAAATCCCAAAGTTGACAGTGCATGTCAGAGCAGAAACTCAACCATGAAGTCCAAGGAACTGTCCGTAGAACTCCAAGATAGAATTGTAAGGAGGGATAAATCTGGAGAAGGGTGTAAAACAATTTCTGGAGTGTTGAAAGTTCCCAAAAGCACAGTGAGCTCCATCATTAGGAAATGGAAAAAATATGGAATGACCCAGACTCTTCCTCTAGCTGGCTGTCCGACCAAACTGAACAACTAGGCAAGAAGGACCCTGGTCAGAGAAGTGAATAAAAACCCAAAAACCACTCTGACAGAACAATAGAGTTCCTTGGCTGAGGTGGGAGAACCTGTTGGAAGGACAACAATCTCTGCAGCACTTCACAAATCCAGGCTTTATGGGAGAGTGGCCAGACGGAAGTCACTCCTGAGAAAACGACACATGACAGCATGCCTGGAGTTTGCAGAAAGGCACGTGAAAGACTCTGAGAGCATGAGGAAAAAAAGAGTCTGTGGTCTGATGAGACGAAAATTGAACTCTTTGGCCTGAATGTGAAGTGCTACGTCTGGCAGAAACCGTGCACAGCTCATCAACCATCTAACACCATCCCCACCGTGAAGCATGGTGATGGCAGCATCATGCTATGGGGATGCTTTTTAGTAGCAGGGATTGGGAGACTTGTAAGGATGTAGGGAACAATGAATGGAGCCAAACACAGGGAAATCCTTGAGGATAACCTGCTTCAAAGCACAAAAGCCTTAGACTACAGCGAAGATATATGTTCCAACAGGACAATGAGTCCAAGCATACATTGAAAGCAACACTGGAATGACTTCAGAACAAGAATTTGAAAGTTCTTGAGTAGCCCAGCCAAAGCCCAGAGTGTCATTGTACATATTTGATGACAGTCATTAAATTATCCATTTAATTTAATTTGCTTGTGTCCGTGTATCTGCTGTGGGTTTGAGAGTAAAACCCCTGTGCTGTGCTACCGCCCTGGTGAAGCGCCAAGCATCTTTCCCACATGCGCATTAATTTCCGGGAGTCTCGGCTGTGGGCCTCCAAGGGAGAACTGTTTGGCCATCCGTCCAAGTTGGGGCTAACCCTCCGGACATGGCAACATATTTTAAAACCTTCGGATCATCGATTAATATGTTATTTGTGCTTCTCAATGTTGAGAAAGTGCTCTCCTGAGTGCATGAGTAATGCTCGAAACCATCACTGTACCACTCAAAGCAAACATTTCAAACCAGATGACTTTCAAACCATATCGCAATAATAATAATAATAATAATAATAGCGAATGTATAATCCCCATACTGGCCCAAGCACATCTGTGCCTGAGTGAAAGATCTTGTTATTAGTCCATGCAGAGTTAAAATGAAATATGTACCCCTCTGTTATGTTTGCTGCTTTGATACTTTAAAAATACAAGTCTGAAGACGACAATGGTTCACGAGCGCTATTTGACGATGTAGATTGTTTCAGAAGTCAAGGATGAGACAATGTGATAATTTTGACCAAGTTATAAAAATGATCAACATGATGTGGTAGGAGTGACAGGTTATTAGCTGCAAAATGTCGAAAACCTGGTTTCGTTCAACAACTTTCAAAATTTTGACCTTTGCAAAACCTTTAAAGGTCACAAAACAATGTTGTGGACATTAAAATAAGGAAACAGGATACGTGCTATAGCTTATGGAGTTAGTTCGTCGAGAAGGTCGAAAACCCGGTTCGATTCCCACTTTGAAATTTGACCTTTGTGAACTTTAAAGGTCAAAAGTCAAGGCTTATGACCTTTGGTGCAAAACTTCTCTGGAACATTCCAGGAACAATATAACGTCATATAGGCTATATGGCATTTCGCACTCCTCGGATTATCCATACTTTGATGAAATAGCGTAAAACAAACTTGAAGGGCGCCACGGGCAGGGTGTTCGAGATAGAGCAAAATGGTTCAAGACTTTAGGTGGGAATGACTCAAGATTATGCATAAAAATATTGTCATCCTAGCTCTCAAGTTTGGGCAGTCGTATGATTTTTATGTCAAATTCGCAATTTTCTAAGTTCGTGACCTTGACCTTGGACGAAATAGAAAATCGAGCTCGTGGGGCTATGCACGGTGCCATTGGGCTAACAATACTGAAACCCCTGCCAGATTCGACAAACTCCCTCGGAGAAGATGTAACTTGAAATCGGCTACTCCTAAAAAACATGTTTTGGGGCGTGGCTCCGCCCATAATGGGCGCAGCACGCCCATTCTCAGGAAAACACAGCTAGATCATATATAAACCTCCCACCCAAATTTTATCAGGAATCGGATCAAAACCCACAGAGCTATGCTCGGGACAGACAGACAGACAGACAGACACACCCATAATGAATATAGTGGTCACTTACTGACTCGTGAACCAATACTTAATGGATCATTGCATACTTGCATACCGATCGATATTTTGTAAATAAATATAGTGTGTTAGTTAACTGTGGGAAACGAGAGTTCATGGTACTCTGCAATGCCTTTGGGGCATGACTCACTGGTGCCAGCCGAAGCAGCTTAACTTGCAAATCAAATGAAATTAAAAAAAGGAAAGATTATATTGTAACACAGTTAACTAACACACTATATTTATTTACAAAATATCGATCGGTATGCAAGTATGCAATGATCCATTAAGTATGTGTTCACGAGTCAGTAAGTGACCACTATATTCATTATGGGTGTGTCTGTCTGTCTGTCTGTCTGTCCCGAGCATAGCTCTGTGGGTTTTGATCCGATCCTGATAAAATTTGGGTGGGAGGTTTATATCATGATCTAGCTGTGTTTTCTGAGAATGGGCGTGCTCGCCCATTATGGGCGGAGCCACGCCCAAAACATGGTTTTTAGGAGTAGCCGATTTCAAGTTACATCTTCTCCGAGGGAGTTTGTCGATCTGGCAGGGGTTTCAGTATTTGGTTAGCCAATGGCACCTGCATAGCCCCACGAGCTCGATTTTCATTTCGTCCAAGGTCAAGGTCACGAACTTAGAAAATTGCGAATTTTGACATAAAAATCATACGACTGCCCAAACTTTGAGAGCTAGGATGACAATATTTTTATGCATAATCAGGTCATTCCCACCTAAAGTCTTGAAACCATTTTGCTCTATCTCGAACCTTGCCCGTGGCGCCCCTTCAAGTTTGTTTTACGCTGATTTCATCAAAGTATGGATAATCCGAGGAGTGCGAAATGCCATATAGCCTATATGACGTTATATTGTTTCCTGGAATGTTCCAGAGAAATTTTGCACCAAAGGTCATAAGCCTTGACTTTGACCTTTAAGTTCACAAAGGTCAAATTTCAAAGTGGGAATCGAACCGGGTTTTCGACCTTCTTCGACGAACTAACTCCAATAAGCTATAGCACGTATCCTGTTTCATTATTTTAATGCCACAACATTGTTGTGACTTTAAAGGTTTTGCAAAGGTCAAATTTTGAAAGTTGTTGAACGAAACCGGTTTTCGACATTTTGCAGCTAATAACCTGTCATCCTACACATCATGTTGATCATTTTTATAATTGGTCAAAATTATCACATTGTCTCATCCTTGACTTCTGAAACAATCTACATCGTCAAATAGCGCTCGTGAACCATTGTCGTCTTCAGACTTGTATTTTTAAAGTATCAAAGCAGCAAACTATCAGAGGGTGACATATTTCATTTTAACCTTTGCGATGGATTATATACAAGATCTTTCACTCAGGGCGATGTGTCTTGGGCCAGTATGGGGATGGTATACATTTCTATGTATTATTAATTATTATTATTTTATGTTCGGGATATGGTTTGAGTAAGTCATCTTGGTTTGAAATGTTGCGTTTGAGTGGTCAGTGATTGTTTGGTCGTTAGTTATTGCACCTCAGGAGAGCACTTTTTCTAACATTGAGAAGCGCACTAATAACTATTAATCGATGATCCGGAGTTTTTTATATGTTGCCATGTCCGGGAGGTTAGCCCCACTTTTGCGCCAACGTTTTGGGGCCCACAGCGCGAGACTCCGGAATATATAGCGCATGTGGGAAAGATGCTTGGCGCTTCACAGGGCATGAGCACAGCACAGGGGTTTTACTCTCAAACCCAACAGCAGATACACGGGGATTGCACAGCTAAAGTTAAATTAATGAATTGAACTAGAGTTATTATGACTGTCGATCAATATGTCGTAATGACTCTGGTGGCTTTGGCTGGCTACTGGCAAAGAACGTGTTAAGTATTCTTGTTCTGACAGTCATTCAAGTTGTTGCTTTCAAGGTATTGCTTGGATCATTTGCCTGTTTTTGGAACAATATATCTTCGCTGTGTCTAATGCTTTTGTGTGCGTTTGAAAGCAGGTTATCTCTCAGAGGATTTCCCTGTTTTGGCGTCTCATTTCCATTTGTCCCTACATTCATTACAAGTCTCCCAATCCTGCTACTCTGAATAGTTCTCCTCCATTTAGTCATTATTATGCTCTGCCTATTCTCACCATGCTAAATCACGGTGGGATGTGTTTATCCATGGTGTGATCGAGCTTGTGTCACGGTTCTCGCTCTCAGACGTTAGCACTTTATTCTTTAATTGGGCTCCGCTCTCA
>CM068959.1:139857728-139871113 GCA_035128595.1 Eptatretus atami | reverse complement strand
GTTACTTTCCAACAAAAGCAAGCTCTCCAAAATAAGCCTACCCGACGCCAAGCAGGACCGAGCTCTGCTGAACAACTCCTCTGCAGAAGCAAAAAGCTTCCAGAAGCCTCAACCCCACACCCAAGCAAAGCAGGACCCGACGGCCTGCTGATACGAGCTCCATCTCAACTCCGAAACGAACAAAGAAAGGATCTCTCTTATGCTTTCCGCCCCTCCCCCGGCGCCGGTGACTCATGGCCCTCGTGTATCCTCCCGCTCACCATGGTGTGGAGGGAGTTGTGGTCAATCTGAATCTACGGAAACCGGACAGGGTTCTCTTTCCTCTTCGCTGAAGAGGGAGGAGTCCCATTGTTTCGCACCTACATTAAAGTAGTACCGCAGCGCAATCTCAATCGATTTCTGAACTTTAAACAATGGAAGGTGAGCTATCTAGGAAACAAGCACTTTGCGACATAGCTGACTAAAGAACTGATGTTGTGTGCAATCGAATTCCCAAATGCGTAACACTACCCCTCCCCTTTTTACAGGACCGTCCCGATCGTCAAATTTCGTGTGACCAGCATGTGTATTTTTCTCCCTAATACGTTCTAGCCTCTCGGATCCCTGAGTGCACATTTCTTCATATCGTGACCCAAATAAATAACCTAATGCGCTGCGTACTAACAAACAAACTCTCACAGACACATTCGGACAACTTAATAAAATTGCCGGCGCTAAAACAAACATGGCAGGGTTGAGTCCACGTATTTACAATTTTCACTCAACTTATGCCATTACTTACCATGGCCCAGGACTTGTTCGATCCGTGAAAGGGGAAAGGTAAAAGCATTGCAAAGTTCATTGTGCAGGGATACGGATGGAGATGGTGACAAAACAATGAGCATGAGGAGCACGGGCTGCCTGCAGGCAAGTCCTTGCAAACTGGATGTTCCTGGTCGCACATGGTGTGAATGGAGACAGGGCTAAAAACGCAACAAGGCTGCAGGTCATGGGGTCATGGCAAGCCAGCAAACTCAGGCAGTGGCAAGGCAACATGCCAGAAGCAGGCGGCTGCAGCACAACAGGCGGCCAGTATAAGCTCGCCCGGCTCTGGTGTGGTTCACAGTCTGGAGGAGGTGCCGTGTGTGCCTGCCGCTCTGAAGCGGGCTCGACCGTAGCCTGACTGTCTCCCCCCCCACTCTATTCGCCTTTTGCCTGTCTGTCCATACCCCCCTTAATTTGCCACAACAACAAAAATTTACTGCCCTTTTTTTATTTTTATTTCCTTTATAATCTGCTCCTAACCCTTTTCGTCATTGGTCCGGCTACGCCTATCCTCGTCCTGCCTACTCCAACCCTTACGTCCCTTTGAGGGGAATTAGGAGAGAACTAGTGCCTCTGTCTCTGAGGCCGAAGAAGCTCAAGAATGGCCTCTCTCAGACGTTCAAGCTATCTACCTAAGTAGGTCCAGTACGCCTACAAACGAGCTGAAGGATAGGTGTGCGAAGGGGTACATTCCTAACACCCAACATTTTCATTAACCTGAAACTACCCCGGGGCTTTCAAAACCTGACACTTTTAAATCTTCGCCTTTCAAAAACCATGATTCCCATGACCGTGTGTTGGGTGTCCATTATAAATTTGGGCTCTCCTCAATTCTTCATTTCGTTGCCCTCGCACAATTCCTGGCTGGGCAACGTGGCTCATACGGCAGGAACTCCACCTCTGCGAACTCTAACCATGGCACCCCAGGCCGCAGTGCTAGCTCCGAAGCGCTAGCTGCTCCCTATATACGCGGGGGTTGCCCTCTCTGCATTGCCACCGCTCGATGCCCACGTGCGTGTTGTTGCCGCGGTCCCTTCCGAGGGTCCCGTTGCCCACTACACTCCGGCATTTGGCGTATCCGTTTGACGGCCCTGCCCTCATCGCTTTGGCCCTGGCTACTCTGGCCATGACTAGTCAGGGGGGGTGCTGGCTGGGTCCACTAAACAAATACTCAACCTTTCCACAGCAACTGCTCCAGCCGTGTCCATGAAACTCTTGCACCCTCAAAACGGGTTCGGCCTTCTGACACCAACAAAAAGACCTTCCTTTTAGTAAATTTAATAACACCCACTAACTAAACATTAAACTGACCCCCGGGGTCCTCTTGGGTGGGAATTCACCCTTCCCCCAATAGTCATCGCGCACCATGCATACACATCGCGTCCAGTCACACACAGTTGGCCGCTGTCCGCCACAAACTCATTCCTCACAACACTTCCATTACAACTCACCACCAACATCTCTATACTGCATCCTTCCTAATTAAATCCCCTACTAACTCGTGCTCCCTCGTCATCCCTATAAACTCATGCAACGTTCCTATTACTCTATGTAGCTAAGCTAAGTCTTCACTACTAACATTTCCATCTGTCAGTGATCTCCAAAAATCCAAAAATTCCCATTCTCTAAACTCATAACTGAACCCTCTCACTAATCCGATTCCAACGGCTCACATGAGGACAACTTGTCCCTGCCATAAGCGGTCTAACTATCGCTAACCTCATCCCTAACTCACAGGTGCCCACAGAAAAACCAGGAAATTTGGAGAATCTTTGAGAATTAATTTTGCCGTATTTTAACCGTATCAATTAAACTACACAATACAAATAAACAATGTCACCCTTAGGGTGACCCGTATCTTGCCAAAAGGTGAACCACGTGTGCTTCTTAAGTCACACTGAGGTGAACAGAGCTGCTATCCACCATCGAGCGACTCCTTGAGATATCTGCCTACGAGAGATTCCATGAGAATTGTTCTATGACAGAGTAACCATGAAAAATATGCGTTTGCCTCATAAGGTCACCAAATGAGTCATAATGCTCAGCTTGACATAGTCTAGAAAGGGCACTCATCGAGGTGTTCAATTGTGAGGTATTACACGATACTGGTACTAAGATTTTCAAAATTTGACCTTGGGGTCAAAAACTTTACGACGCTCCAGCGCTAACAATGAAGGTCAAGGCCGAATCGCCACCAAAATTAATCAGCCGAGCGCCAGACCAAGACTATATTCCATGAAGTGAGACGCATCCGATCAAAATTACTCAAAAAAATAAAGGGCTTCGTCGACTCCCTGATTTGCTGAACAGTGACCTGTACCTTTGACCTTGACCTTGAACAATTTTATGCGCTGAAAAGGGACCTCTATAGACTTCTGATATGTCGAAGTTACAGAAAATTTCCAATATGAACTGTGCTCTGCAGAGTGATCGATACGTGATTACAGACAAAAAACAAACAAAAAAAAATAACAAAAAAAAACTACAAGCGGACTTACTATATCTTGCAAAACGTCGTTTTGGAAGAAAAACAAAGCAAAAAAAAACATGTCACCCCCCAGGGTGACAGTAATCTTGCCAAAAATGTGAACATGGTGGACTATGTTATCGTTAAAGTTATCAAAAAATAAGGGTTTCGTCGACCTTGATCTTTGCCTTTTTGTGACCTTGACCTTTATATTTTCGTACGGTTTAATGGTAATCTCTCCAGGCCATATGGTACATGAAAATCGAGAGTTTGATGAGAACTGATGGAAATAGAAATTTTGTCATGAAAAATCCGTTTTTCGGTCATGAACGTCATCAACTGACGTCATAAGCGTCAAACTTTTTGACAGATCTGGAAAGCACTTATCAAGCGCTTTCATATGCAGGTATTACTGCGACTATGGTATCGAAGATTTTTCAATTTGACCTTGGGTCAAAAACTTTCGACCCTTCCAGCGCTAACCATGAAGTCCAAGGCGATCGCCACAAAAATTAATCAGGCTGAAGCGCCAGACGCATGACTATATTCCCATGAAGTTTGAAGACGAAATCCGATCAACAATTAGTCAAAAATAAGGGTTTGTCGATCCCCTGTATTTGCGACAAAGTGACCCTTGACCTTTGACCTTGACTTAAAAATGTTATGCGCTGAAAGGGACCCTTATAGGACCTCGATATGCGAAGTTACAAAAATTTCCAGATGATAACTGTGCTCTGCAGAGTGATTGCGAACATGATTAAGTACAAATAAATAAAAAAAGAAACTACAAGCGACTAAATATCTTTGCAAAACTTCGTTTTCGCAAAATTAAAAAAAAACAAAAAAACAAGCTCAACTAACATACTCTTGCAAAAATTTCGTTTGGCAAATAACAACCGAATGGTCACCCCAGGGTGACCAGTAGCTTGCCAAATGTGAACATGAGTGCTTATTTATTCGATTAAAGTTACTCAAAAATAAGGGTTTTCGTCGACCTTGATGCTTGACTTTTTGTGACCTGAAGACCTTTGACCTTGACTTAATATTTCGTACGGTATGGTATCTCTCCAGGACCGTTGTACCATGAAATAATCAGAGATTTTTGATGAGAACTGAGGAAATAAAATTTTCATGAAAAAATCGTTTTTTCGTCATGCGTCAATCACAATGACGTCCATAGCGTCCAAACTGTTGACAGAATCTGAAAGCACCTTATCAAGCGTTTCAATATGAGGTAATTCACTCGATATGGTAATCTAAGCTTTCAAAATTTGACTTGGGTATAAACTTTCGACCTTCAGCGCTAACTCATGAAGGTCAAGGCCGATCGCCACCAAAAATTAATCAGCTGCGCGCAAGACGGATGACTATAATTTCCCAGAAGTTGAAGACGATCCGATAAAATTACTCAAAAAAATAAGTGGTTTTCGTCGACTCCCTGATTTGCGACAAAGTGACCTTGACCTTTGAACTTGACAATTTGTATGGCGCTGAAAGGGACTCCTATAGGACTCTGAATGCGAGTAACAAAAATTCCAATGAAACTGTGCTCTGCTAGAAGTGATCGATACGTTGCTTACAGACAAAAAAAATTAAAAAAAAACATAAAGCTGACTAACATATCTTCAAAAACTCGTTGGCAAGATACTAAAGTGTATCTTTGTTTACACTACATCTAAGTTTTGCTTTTGTTTTGTTTGAAAATAAATGTATCTTGTTTTTACATCACAATTAAGTTTGCTTTGTTTTGTTTAAATAAACTGTACCAAATTTCCCATGGTTTTTCTGTGGGGCACCCTTATACTTCCCTGTGCCCTCCTGACAGGGGGTCTTCACCCTTGCCTAGGAATCCTGTTCACTGCCGAAGCGAGGCTTGCTTGTTTTTTTTTTCATGCGCACACAGCGCGGCAACTCGCAACCTGCGGCTCTTTCCCCGTGACGTCATGGCAGAACTGGTTCGCGTTTCTCTCAACGCTGACCCTTATCGATGTAACCCATTTCCCCCGGCGGGGATTCCCCTCCTGCCCGGATTCCAACGCATGCGCATGCCACGACGTCACCTGCACAGTTGCAAAACAAGCCTGCGTTTGAGGGGTTTCCCCACGCGAGCACGTGCTCTGCTCGCGAAGCTTACAACTCACTCCGCGTGGAGAACCCTATCCGTTCCAAACTCTTTATCCAGCCTACCTTCCTGTCCAGCTCAGGTCGGCTCGATCCACCGCGGCGTTTCCCGGACCGAGATTTTCACCTGCCGCAGTGGCGCACGGGTGCGGCCCTCCTGCCGAAAGCACGGTATGGACCCCGCGCCAGCCGGCTGCTGTTCCAATCCGCAGCGGTCCTCGAGACCACTACGGCCGTACAAACGGCCTTCGGTCCTCGTCAGGCGCCGTCTTGTCGCACTCTCACGCGCACATTCCAGTCCTCTGACGCTGCACTACACTCCACCATGGCACTCGACACGGCGTTGTCCCCTCTCGCATACCAACCCATTCTCTCTTTCATACCGCGACCTCACAGGCGAGGCGGTCTTTCACCACACGGCGCTTCTTCTCTTAAACCCTTTTCACCACGCATCGTGCTTGCTTCCATACACGGGTTTTCAACTGCACACCGGCGAATCGGCTTACACACGCCATAGACATACACACTTAACGGGGTTTCAACTGCACACAATGCGTGCTTCTCCAGCTACGCTTTCGCCACACCGTAACCAACACACCGGACGACCACGTGGGGATTGCACTACCTCAAGCCGCCTCCCGGGGTCTCCATACCTCCCCAAGCTCCACGTGACCTCTCACAGCACGTCGCCCCCTCTTCCTCGCAATATCTCGACCCGACTCTCGCGTGCGATCCGCCTCAAGGCGGGCACAGTCCCTCCTCTCGCTGATGAAGGAGGCCATCTGCTGCTCGCCACCGGATCCAGGACACATTTCCACCAGATCGCCCCAGTAATGTCCCACAACCCTCCATTGGGTGTGTGTTCGTCCTTTTTGTTTGGTTGTGTCGTCCACTTCAAACCCCTCTCTCCTCCATCTCCGTGTCCTCCTGTTAGTTTCTATTTCCTCGTCTCGTCGTTGTCACCTTGCTATTGCTCCTTTATTATTTCCTTCGTCCCACGTGTCTTCCACCTCGTCTCAGTCGCCCCCCATTTAATTTTTCCGCTCCTGTTCACCGGTCACTTTTTCTCAGTCCACCTCTACGAGTCTCGCCAAACATGTCTCCCTTATTATTGTGACCGATCGCTGTCTCCATTGCCGGGATCTGCCAGCAGGATCCTTACAACTCCCCACACCTCGTTCGCTCCCAAACGTGGCGCCGCCATGATCCTCTATGCCCGTCCCTGATTGCCTCAATTCCCTTGTTTTCCTGCGGACGATTCAATCGCATGCTCTGCATTTCCACGTCCTCAGTGTCGAATATTGCATCATTCCATCCATTTTGTCATTCGTGACTTGTATACGGCCCTCACGCTTGCATCATCCGCAATCAACATTCCCCACCCGGTTGACCTCAACTACCTCACCTGGCTCGCTCGCCTGGCTGACACATTTTGCGTGCTGGAATAAAATTTTATAAACGCTCGTATTATTGGGACACGGGGGGTTTTGCTCCCGTTACCCTGATCCAAATGCCGTGAATTGTGCCTACGGAGGGGAGGGGGCCGATCTCACTCCTGAACACCCCAATGTTACGGGCCGTGGGCGGCCGCCGAACCGACCGCTCTGACCGCAGCCGAGCCAAGTCGAGCTGGCGACCGATCGCCCGGATATAGATCGCCGCCCGGATAAATCCGATGACGCGGTCCTATGTAGCACAGACACGAAATACGCCAATGGGCAATCACGTGGGGTAGGGTCCGATTGCCAATCTTCAATGTACCTAAATACCCCACGTGATCCAACTACCGGGTATTCCACCCTGCGACGGAAGCGTAGGAACAAATCCGCCGAGGCGAGCCGTCCCGTGCGCGATTCCGAGCGCTTAATCGCCGAGAACCGTCTGGTGCCAAATGTCCCCCTTTTGGCAAAACCAACGCTTTGCTAACTCCAACACACAAAATGCTCAGTCAATGAAAGAATCGACGGGACGACTGAAAACATTTAACAATTGGGGTATTTTTAATAATAATGGGGAAGCTAGGAACAACACGTAAGAGCAAGAACTATTCCGACTATACGCAAATGCAATGCAAAGATTTACAGCACACAAAGCACTTAACAATTTCCTACTTATTAGACGGGCCCACAGGACACACGTACGCACACACACACACCCAAGTAAATGGTGGCTCGAGGCCTAAATAAACGAGCCTCCAGCTCGGAGGACAGGTGAGCTGAAACCCAGAACTATCTCGAACCTCTCACCTCGTTGGTCTTCAATTTTTCGGCCCCGGGTCCCAGGCGAGAGCGAGCTGGATCCAATCGCCGTGAGCCGCGATCCTTCCCGAGCTCCAGCGAATCCTCCGCGCTTCTCAACACGGCCTGGTGAGACGAGGCCGCCGATGCTTCCGTCGAGCGTCGGCTTCCCCGAGGAACCACCTCCAAGAAGAGGTCGATGAGTCGCACCAAGCCGGGAACCAAACGGAGAACAAAGCGCTCCACGAACCAAGAAGAGAAGGAAGAAGACCAACCATTCGCAGCTCGAGCGAGCAACCCGGCTCAACTTTCTTTCAAAACAAAGCAGCTCTCCAAAAAGCTACGGACCAAGGCACGACCCGAAGCTCTGCTGAACAACTCCTGCAGAAGCAAAAAGCTTCCGAAGGCCCAACCAACCCAACCAACAGGACCCGACGGCACTGCGAACGAAGAGACTAACCCCTCAACTCCAACACGAACAGCAAGTAAAGGATCGTCCCTTTGACCTTCTCCGCCCCCCGCATGCCCAGGCAGTGAACTCGCCCTCGGATCCATCGCCCCCGCTCAAGCGCACGGTGGGAAGGAGTGTTTGAGCGCATGATCACTGCGGACGAAAGGCTCTCCTTCCTCTCGCGCGAAGAGGGGAGAGACGTCCTCCATGTTCGCACCCTAACTATTAAATCGATCACGCAGCGACATCTATCGATTCTGAACATTTAAACATGGACAGGTGAAGCATCTCGGAGAACACACACTTAATCGACATAGCTGACTAAAGAACCTGATGTTGGTGCAATCGAATTCCAAATTCGTAACAATATCAACAATTTCAATACAGGTCGTTTCATTATAAAAATAAACGCAGACCCTAATTAAAGTTAACCGTTGAATTTTTATTTTGAACATACAATTTTTTTTTCTGTTTGCAGGTTTTGTGTGAATGCATTCGTTTAGATGAAAAACTGCCAAACATCAAGAGAGTGCATAACT
This sequence comes from Eptatretus atami, assembly GCA_035128595.1. Taxonomy (NCBI): domain Eukaryota; kingdom Metazoa; phylum Chordata; class Myxini; order Myxiniformes; family Myxinidae; genus Eptatretus; species Eptatretus atami. The sequence goes on along the minus strand of CM068959.1, from coordinate 139,862,494 downwards.
TTCGTTTTTGAAGATGGCGACGCACAATTGAAAACAAAGGATCCATATTGTGGAGTCTTACTTTGCCACATACGCATTGAACATGACTCAACACAATCAGAAAGAATCTCCGAGACCAGATTATCCCCAGATAAGTCTGGCTACGTTTCGTTGATTAAAGAGATTTAAAGTCCCACGGGAACAAACGAAGTATAATTGCTCCAGATAAAAGTCTGGTCGGCCTGAGGATTCAAGAGACATTGAAGGGTTCATGAAGCAGCTTGAGGAGCCCCAGAAATCGCTGCATCGTCAATCTAAAATCTGAACTTATCTTTATAATCACTAAAGAATTCTGAAGCAGGAAACAAAACTAGAGTAATTGACTGCGGCATCCGACGGGTAAGTGCCTTCCGCCTCCCACACAAACACTTGAGTATGAATATGTTGACCTCGATGACATCGTATCATATCTGCCAAGCCAATTAAATCTAATTCAGATGGGATACAGGTTTGACCTGTTCCACATTTACCTAGACTTTTTTGAGGAGAGGTCCAGTATTGTAGTGTAACAGGTTCATATATAGAGATTCTTGAAGTTAGGCGGGTCAAAGGTCAGACAGGTAAGGTAAACAGGTAATACAAATCATTTGTAGAGTTATTAAAACTGAATTTCTACTGAGCATTTGACTCCTTATGCTACCACAATCTACGCCACAAAAAATATATCAGCATTAATTCGAAACGATGTCATTATCTTATTTACCCCTTAATACAGTTTGATGATACTACAAGATAATGCTTACTTGACTGTAGTTCGCAATAAATCAATAACCGGAGGACGTACGGAGGAACAACCGAAACATATGCCTTCGGCAACCGCTCAGAGTGCGGAAGTGCATAAATATGATGACCGCTCGAGAGTATCGACCTCACAAAGAAGCATATAAACTGAACAGACGAATTTGTTAAACATCATGTGACTGATTTGTGTCGAAGTGGGTTTGAGGACAGATCTTGAGGGATTCCAATTTTTCAAGTAATTTTGGTTTTTCTGAATGAGGCCCACTTTTCTTTTAAGTTGTCATGTTAACATGTCCAAGGTAAGAACAATATAAGGTTCTATTCTGCTGAAGTTCTCAAAGGTCGTTGTATAGCCAGAAATGCACTACATGGGTTGCCATAAGCAAATCTGGCATCAGTGGCCCTTCTGGTTTCAAGATGAAGAAGGAAATTGGTAACCGAATCACTGAACGGTACTTGCAAGTTATCCAAAAGTCTTGGTTCATTAGCGAGAAGCGCCAGCATCAACGGTTTCAGCAAGATGGGCCACACTTCCCAGCAGATCGGATACGTATGCTACAACAGAATTCAGTGATCGACTCGGCTCCAGACTAGATGTTGAAATGGCCCGCCCCGTTCTCCAGACCTAAATACACCTGACTTCTATCTTTGGGTTCTTCAAAGGATAGATGCACAGGGAGATCTCAGACTCTTGACCACATCAAAAATGGCAATTGCCACCAACATCAGAGGTATCCGGTTTCAGGAATGGAGCCGACTTATTCGCACACTCACACATAGGAGAATATGTTGTGCCTGCCTGCGGCAGAGCAGCCATTTGAACATTTTTTGTGAACTGTTTCCCCTTCCTTTTAAAAAACAATTTTTGTTTTTTTATTTTATGTGTTACTTTTATTCTCACATTTACGAAAGACTTCTATGTACAAGTTTCATGTTGTTTCAATGCAAAATTTAAAAAAACACTTCCAAAACAACTTTGGGTTGCGTTTTTTAAAATGAAACGTCAGTATCCTCGCAAATCAATCTTTTGCTTCATATTTTTCAAAAAGTGTTGATTTCCATCGATAAAATCTTTAGCATACAGACTTGATTTAGCTTTCCTTTAATGGTCGCAGTAAATAAATAAGGTCCTTAATAAATGGTTGCTCATTTCAGGAATCGAAGTAATGACAAGTTCAGTAATGAATGGTTGTCAGTGGAGGATGGTTGCATTGGAGCAAGTCCAGCCATTTCAACATAAATGCATAACCTGCTCGCCATGTTGAACCATGCCACTGCATGGTGCAATTATTCGCCCAGTTAGGAAGATTGAAGAGAGTTGAGAGGGTAGCAAAGGGGTTGCTTCTCGCAGAGAGGCTCATTTGGTAGTCATGGGTTTTGGGGGGGGGGGGGACAGTCAAAGAGGTAAACAATACATTTGTTAAGGAGAGGCACCGCACAACCAAATATACTCCGGTAAAGCCTCGAGGGTGGCCTGTGTAGGGCAGGGGGTAGAGGGCAAGAGAGGGCCAAACATGTACAACAACATTCCACCAAGGAAGGGAGCAAAATCTGTCAATTTGTGGGACACATTAACCGCACGAGAGACACAGTTTTGGGACCAACCTGTGAAAGAAACGTAGATCTGTGAGTATGTACAATATTGGCCTTGGCTGCAACAGCCTAACATGAAGAACAAAATCTGTGAGGTTCACAGCGCACACATCAATATAGAATGTGTAAGGTACTTGGAGGTGGAAACAAGCTCAGAGAACACCGGCAGAAGGGAGCAGGATGTGGTGAACAGGGATTGAGGAGACCTAAGATGGGTGCTTTGGATCTGAGCTGGCTCACACAGTTGGCGATCACATTTCAGTAAACCCAGATCAGCAAGTTAGTTGAGCATCTCGTCTGAATGGGAGAAAGGGTCAGTTGAGAGTGTGGAGGTTACTTGAGATTGTAATTACAGTCCAAGTGCGGAGGTGTGAGGTGACGCTGCTAGTGAGCCAGGCGCAGGAGAGCATAGGAAAGTGTTGGAGTGAAAAAGAAAGAGGACGTGACCGAAAGAATTGCGCGTTAAGACGGACGGGCAGAGGTTTGAGAGTCGGAGAGCGCCTTACAGAACATATCGAGGACTTACGAGTTTGTTGTGCCAACCACCCCTTCCATTCATATCCAGGCGACTGCATGACGTCATCACCGGCCGCTGAAGGAAGGGAGTACTCAGTTTTTACTCCGTTTGTTGGTTTCTTGTTTTGTTTCTGTTTGGCCGGGCAATATCCAGCCTCCTTTGAGGTTGGAAGCTGAAAATTTTGGGTCAAAAGTGGAAGATGTGCTTTGGCAAAAACGCTGTTTTTTAGTTTTTGATTACAGTAAATTAAGACTAATTACTTAATTATTATCGATTTATTTATTACTTATTTATTTCCTTTCTCAAATGCGGCATTATCTTGGGCCCTTTGAGCTATTGAAGCTGGATATTGGACACGAAATGACAAGTGTTTTGGCTTATAAAGGGTATTTTTCCATTTATTGCATTACATCAATTTTATCGATTAATTATTCAATTTCAATGAATTACTAAAATTTTCAAAAAGTGACAGAGTCGGCATCAACACAGTGGTGTGTTGGAATGCTGACGAGCCAATTAATAAATTAAATTATTTTACGATTTTTATTTAGTTATTTGAATAACGCAATTAATAATTAATCAATCATTGATGTACACCGCTCCTTCTCAATTCCGTCCTCATGTGTTGCACGGCGCATCGCCGACGCCGAGTGCCTGTGCAAGTCAAGCGTTGGAGGATTTTGTTATTTAATTAATTTAGCATGGGGGCGGTGTACTTGAATGACCCAGTACTTGTCTGGTTTTTTTTCTTTTTCCAGGGGTTTCCTTAGAAGCCGGTTACCGGCGACCCGCAGCCGTCTCTCCAGGAAAAAACTGTCAAAGGTCGCCACCCTACTTCAGCGCGATTATATTTTTTTTTCTGTCAGCCACGAATTTTTTTTTCGGAAACGAACGACGAATCTCTGCACCCCCTGTTTAAATCCGAGACGATAACACATGAGTTTATTTCGATAAAAGCGGGCTTACTTTTACTGTTAGTACTCTCGCCAGCTCGAGCACACACACTGACCGAAAAATAACACAAGCATGCTAAACACCTCTCACATAGAGAGTTCTCTGCTTTAGCCTCGTTTGGACTGTTGGCCTGGATACCCTGATACATACAGCAATGACCTCAAGAAAATTAAACTTTGTAGGCCTCCGCAGTTTCGGTGCCGAAACGCTGGCATCGAAACGAAAATCCCTTTTGGACTTTGTGATTTTCGAAGAAGTCCCAAAAGAACATGGGAGGTAAGCTTCGGCCATCAGTCAATTGGTCTAATACTTGCACTCTGGCGAAGTGCGACGTTGTTGTTGTTCACGAAACAGCCGTTTCCGCCGAGTCCATTTTGAGCTTTTGTCATGATGCGGCTCCAAAATACACGGTCACTGCCGTTGTGCCTTTTTAATTTTAAAGTAATTCGCCGTATAGCTTAGAAGCAGCTTTTGTACATGCTTATTATTCGTGGTTATTTGCATGAAAATTGCCGTTTATTCACTGAAGTGAAGGCCATGTATGAGCAGCTATGAACTGGCCAACTGATATAGGTACCATGCAGGTACATGCAGTACATAAGACTTGCAGCTTTTCTTGACGTGTATATACAACAGCGATATTGGCGATAATTGTTATGGTGGAAAGTTCAAGCAAATTGGGGATGTGACTGAGCGCAGTATTCACACTTAGACTGTTTTGATGGTTTGACGCGATTGAAGCTAACTGGAGCACTTATCGACATAACTGACTAAAGGAACCTGAATGTTGTGTGCAATCAAATTCCCAAATTCGTAACACTACCCCCCTCCCCTTTTTACAGACTCGTCCCGAGTCATCAAATTTTCGTATGACCAGCATGTCTAAGTTTTCCCCTAGTACGTTTTACCTTCGGATCCCTGA